>CM021105.1:267757984-268153313 GCA_007115665.2 Sequoiadendron giganteum
CTCAACCCTAAACCCTCAAAACCCTAATCCCTCAGCCCCTATACCCTCTTAATCCCTCAACCCTATGCCCTATTAATCCTCAACCCTCAGCCTCGGCCTTAAAAGTTGTCCTCAGCCTGAGCCCTTGAAGCCTAATCCTCCCAGCTCCTATAGCCTCTACTCATGGCTTTATTAGTCCCTCATCCCTAAACCTAAGCCCTTAAACCTAGCCCATAAACCCTCTGCCCTCTACCATGATCCTACTGCCTCTACCCTCGGCCCTAAGTCTAAACCCATGTATGATGATCTCTGCCCTAATCCTCGACCCTCTTGACAGCAAACCTCAACTCTTAAACCCTTAAACACTCAGCCTAAACCCTGACCTTGATCCTCAGCCGTACCCTTCAGCCTGCCCTTAAACCTAAGTTGTTGAAACCCTTTGCCTCTGCCCTCTAGCCTCTACCATTAACCCAATGCTCTCTACCCTTAGCCTAATCTCCCTCAACCCTTAATCTCTCAGCCCTATAACCTCCTATATATTGGACCCTCAGCCTATGCCTTGAAGCCTCAATCTTCAACTCAGCCTTAAACCCTCTACCGTTTTGCCTATACATTAAAGCCCTCAACCTCAATTCTCAACCCCGTCAGCCCTTAATCCTCAACCTCAATCCTTGAAGCCACAAATCCCTCTGCCCCACATTGGACCCTGAACCTAATCCTTCCACCATATACCCTCTTTTACTATACCCTAAACCCTCTACCCTCAGCCAAGTAAACCCTTAACCCTAAACCCTTAACCCCAAACCCTTCAACCCTAAACGCTTAAACCTTAAACCTTCTACCCTATACCCTCAACCAAATACCCTCTACCATCAAACCTATTCCATCAACCCTCAAACCTTAAACCCTAATACCCTAGAAACCATCAACCCTATAGGTCCTCCATCCTAATCCCTCAACCCTATACTCTCAACCCCAATCACTTTCTCTCTATCTATACATCTCACCTCTCCCTCCTTCCTTCCTTCCCACCCTCTCTAATTGTCTCTATCTACCGTCTTCCTCTTTCTGCGTACCTCTCGATCAATCAATCCCTACCACCCTCTCTCACTCCCTCTATCCATCTCTCTTTATGTCCCTCCCACTCCATCCCACTCTCTCCCACTACCTCTCTCTCCCTCTCTCTCATGTCTCTTCCTCCCACCCCCTCTCTCTCTAAGGTCTCTCCCTCTAGCAACCTACCTAGGTAACTCTCTCTTTGTCTCTCCCCTCTCTATCTATCCCTCCAACCCTACCTAGATAAGTCCCTCTCACTCCACCCCCCTCTTTCTCTACCTCTATCAGGTCACTCCCTCTCACACCCTCTCCCTCTCTTAGGTCTCTCACTCTCACTCCCTCTCTCTCACACTCCATCTCTCTCACACTCCCTCTCTCTCACACTCCCTCTCACTACCTATCTCTCAAGTCTCTCCCTCTCACCCCCCTCACACTCTCAAGTCTCTCCCTCTCACACTCTCAAGTCTCTCCCTTTCGCACCCTACCTACATAACCCTCTCTTTCTCTTTGTCTCTCTCTCTCCCTCTCCCTCAACCCCCCTCTCTCTCTCTCCCTCTCCATCAATTCTCTCTCTCTGACCCCCCCTCTCTCTCTCTCCCTCCCTCTATCCCTCCCACCCTACCTAGCTAAGTCCCCCTCAATCCAACCCCTTCTCTCCCACTCCCTCTCTCTTAAAATATCACTTCAACCCCCTCTCCATCTCTCTAGACTCTCTCTAAATTCTCCCTTCATCTAAAGACATACATAAATGCATACATACAAGCATAATACATTTGTACATATAATCTTACATCCATACAAGCATACATACATACATGTACATACAAATATATCAGCATACATTAATATATTAGCATTTAACATAAAGTAAGACATAACACGAGCGTGCTATAATGTGCTCACGTTATGTGCTAGTAGACATGTTCCCTACATAAGCAAAAACCATGTCAAAAGTGAGATATAACGCGAGCACGTAATAACGTGCTCTCGTTATAATGCGCTTGCATTATATCTTGCTTTGGGAATTACCGAACTTTAAGCTTGGTATTTGCCTTGGAATTCCAACCCAAAGGCTTGGAGGGTATTCCCAACGACCAGAGACGTGTTTTTAAAAAATCCACCATATTTCTCATAATCGAGTTCGTGCTCACCGTCAGGATTGCACGTGGTTCAATATCAAAAAAATCGAGCACATGGGTAATGTTGGGTTATCTCTTAGCTATCCAACGATGTAATTTTTTTTACTTTCTGAAAATGTTAAGTCTTTCATCCATACTTTATTTTATCTATATGTCTTTTTTTTTCCAAAAAGCAGTGTTTGGTATTTTTTTCGTTATAAATTAACCGTTCATCAATTTTTCAAATAAATTACATTTTTAGAAACTATACTCCATTCTACAAAATTAAAAAAAAAATTAAAAAAATCAATTTGTTTCCAAAATTTGTAGGGGTAGCACGGCCAAAATTCTATTTTCTGGATATGTCCACTTCGCAAATTAGTAAAAAATCAAATATTCATTAAAAAATTATTAGAAAAATCGTGCATCAACTACATACTGTTAGCTAACTTCTGACCGTTGCGATTTTAAAAATACTAAAAAAAAGTTCACCGTACAATGGTCATACAAGAGTTGCTATGTTATGTTTTTCTGACAAAAACAACACCAATTTGTGTACATCCCTCATTTGAACCCCTTAATCTCAATCATTTTCAAAATAAATTAGTAGTTTAGAAAGTAGACTCAGAGCACTTGAATCCTTGTTTTTGTTCCATCTCAAAATTTTGAGTCTAAGTATCCTTAATTTCACGTCCAAGGTCAGTATTTCCTGATTTCAAAAAAAAGCTGTCCACTTAAGTCCCCTTTTTGGGAACCATTTTGGTGCACTTACCCATAACCAACACAACAACCATACAAGCGAGTGAGGGATCCTTCATCAACCTCAGTACTAGGACCAACACCAGGAACACAACCCTCTTTAGATCCACCAAAATAGAGCACCAACACTGAGCCATCAAAATATAAAAAAAATCAGCTCACCCCAAGCACAAAGCTCAAACCCTAGCATCAACATCCTCTTGGGGGACAAGAGGAACAAAAACATCCTCAACAAAGAGGGATCATAGAAACACAACCAGAGAGACCAAGACAACAAATAACCCTCATCCAGAGAGATCACGACCCCAAAAAACACAACAACAAACATAAACACATGCCACCATGCCACCAAAGGAAAAGTACCAGTCTCTGAATAAACAGGAGAAACCAAACCCCAAGAGGAACAAGAGACCCCAAGAAAGATGAAAGTAAGAAGAAGAGCCAACAAAAAAGCACACCAAGCAACCCCAACATGCTAGTTAGAGTCATAAATGGACCAAAGATCCTTACAACCATCCAAAGGAAGTACCCACCATTCCAAAGAGAGGGGAGAAAAAGAACCTAAAACATTTAGAGAACAAAAACCCCCATAAGAGAGCCACCAAACAGGCAAAGCAACTCCAAACCTCAAACCCAAGCAAGCTAAAACATAAGCCCTACACCATGTAAGAGCAACCTCCAACCTCCACAAGCCAGGAAACAACCCAAATAAGGCATGAGAGGCATCACCAAGGGTTTCAACATCAGACCTCAAAAACCACCCTCGAGCTTCCAATCACAAGACAAGCAATGCCAGAAAAGGGGCATAAATCCCACTCACCAACATCCAAGCTCCAACTCCAACCATCGAAACCGTCTCCCCATCTTTAGCCACAAGAAGAAAAGATGCATAACCCAATGAGCCCAAGATTGAACCCACATCCTCTACACCATCTGCATCTACATCATCTTCAGAGGAGCCTTCTGAATCTCCCACCTCAGATTTCAAATCATTCCTCTTGCTCAATCGCTCGCTCCTCGCTGTCCGCATCCTCGCCCGAAGATCCCTCTAGGAAGAATTTGCAATGCTAAAAATGTATAATTATTAAATTAAAATAAGTTATAAATTATTGTAATGGTAATAGTCTATCTATATTTTTTTGTTATATTTTGACTTTATTGTAATTAGGCTATCTTTAATGCATCAAACAATGTGTAAGATTGTCTATTTTACATTTAGTTTGGTAAATAACATCATCTATTAGAAAATCCCACCATCACACATCTCCACATTCTACCTAATTTTATAATTATTTTGTTTTCCCTCTCTAGATTAGATATGCATCTAGAACTAGTCTAGAATAAGCCCACAACCATGGATTTAACTCTTAAATTTTTAAAATTAAAAATTCATATTCTTTCACTACTTGTTAGTGAGCTAATCAAATTATGAATTTCACCAAATTAATCACTATGTTTGAGTATTTAAGGACTAACCCTAATTAGAAATGAATCATTGAACACATATCTAGAAATTTAAGAGCATACGTCTATAAAATTGATTATATATTAACATTACATCATAATTCCAAAGGCATATTATATTATTTTCTATTTTTCTAAGACTTTTACATAAAGTCTTGAACTTAATTAACTAGGTGTCATATTAAGTAGTACACATATGTCACAATTCAAAAAATTCTCCAAAGATGTTGAAACATAAAAAAACCTTGAGGCATATATGGAGTTCAATAGTCTATGAGTTTTCATATCATTTTTATAAGTTATAAGTTTTCTCTTACACATGAGATTAGGGTTGCATTTATAAAGATCACTTCCAAAATCATGTATGTATATCTCTAATTGTATATGTGCAAAAATATCCAAGTGAACAACTTAAGATAAAAAGTTATGGCTTGGAAAATGGATTCTTGACATCTATGAGGAATATGATATACATTCACAACTTTAAAAAACAAGATAAAACATATATTTGGGGTCTAGTATGCACATCACATTTTTATAAGGATACCATGAAAAAATCTCTTGAGAAGATTTTAGACACTTTTGATTCTATTGATTCTATTGATTCTAAGGACTACCATATTATTTCATTTCATGAAACATAACTCCCACATGTGTTGATTATTACTAAGGCATTTTGTTTGCACATTATGATGAGACATGGTAAATTAAATGTAAAATAACTCCTTGATTAGTGATGATTAGTCATAACTTTAAGAAAAGGCCCTTAAAAGTTTATGTAAAATCCTAGTGAATATTAGGTAAGTGCATGAACAATCCTTCCTTTAAGAAAAAATCATGGCGACTTTATGAAAATCACTCAAAATTTATATACAATCTAGGTGAATTATAATAAATGTTGGCTAATTACATTAAGTCTACCTTTTTTAAGGCATTGGAGCACACAACATGAACATTTCAAGAAATGATATGAATAAATCTATACCATTAATTTTCTCTCTAATCTAATAGCTCTAATTTAGTTTTTGAAAGTAATAAGAATGCAATTTTAAATGTTCTCTTCTTAAAATTCCTTTTGGACCATTATATTTTAAATTGATCAATGGTGCATATTCCTAAGATAGCTATCTTTGATCAATATATTTAATATAAAAATTCAAAATAAATTTTATGAATGACATGCGTATTCCTTCTTATAAACAAATTGGAACCTTTAGATTAAGGATTAAATCAATAGAAGAAAATTGACATATACATTGATTTTGATAGATTTATTTTGGCATGTAGTTATTTGTAGAAAATTATCTACAAATTATTAAAAATTAATAATTTTTTTTATCAACTAAATACATTTTATCGAACACTTGCAATGCATAAATGAGTTATCATAATTTCTATATTCATCACACAAGCATGCATTTTCATTCATATCTCATCTTATGAAAATAAATCTAGAATAACTATTTTAAGCATAGTATAAAGTAAATACCTATCATAGATTACATATAAAATCTCAATTTCATATCCTTATAAACATTAAGAAAAAATAAAGTACATGAACTATTCACTATCTATATTCTCTAAAACAATTAAATTTAAGGCCCTATACGTCCCAATTTTTAGAGGCCATGGTATAAAAGGATATATTTAGGATAATACAAGTTTTTTGCATCATTATACAGTCTTGGAAAGTTATGTTGGATGGTATTTTCCTACCATAATAATGAGTTTTTATCTACAATTTACCCTAAATTAGGGGCCACAAGTACAATAGAATTAAAAACCTAATAATTTATAGTTTCTAAGTGGAATATCTATCCAAATTTCAGTTTCAAAGAAAATATGGCGCCAATATAAAGAAAAAATAGTTATAGTAATGGTTATATGGTCCCCCTAAAAAGAGGGAATATAATAACAAGGATAAATATGATTTATATTTGTAATATGTATTATAAAATATATGTGAATATGATTCAATCACATCATTTATTGTGGTGAAATAATTCAATTTAAAAGTTTAATAAAATAATCCTTGGCTGATTTTACTGGTGTAAATAAAGTTTTGTACCTAGTTAATTCATTACTAGGGGATTTATTTATATTTTAAGTTTACTTAGGTCCTAGGAAATAATCTTTCTATAAGGTGTTAGTTGTCATTTGTTGTTATCCTATCTTTTGACTTGTAACACATGTGACATAGGTAGTTGTGATAAGTTTTCTCATGTCATATGATTAAGACATTTTCCATAATTTGACGACATCTTGTATCTCACCTTGGCTATATAACCATGGGGTCTCTACTACACATCACACAACATTAAAACATATTTACATAATTTATAAGAATATAGTTTATTCTTGTCATATTCATATTCTCTCTTTGTGCTTTCCATTTGGCCTCAAGATCTTGTGTGGCTATCTCCATAGCCAATTCTAACATGGTATCAAAGTGGGTTGGGTGCCATTGGATAGCCATTTTTTGAGGGATCCTGGTAAATCTTGAATAGTTGAGTATGATCTTCTCTTCCATCATATGATGAATATCTGGAGAATAAAAAAATCTTGAAAGAAATACCGAATTTTGGGGGGTTCCTTTTTGTGGCTCTTTATTATAGGTTCAAATTGGAGCTTATTAGTGAAAATCAAAGCTCACCATTGAGTTCAGAGGGTTTGAGAAAGTCAGTTTTGAATTTTGTTTCATCCAAATCGGACAAACGAGGCCAAATCTATGAGGGTTTGAAGCTAAAGAGGGGTTGCCAATTTCAAAAGGCAGCTACATTTTTGGAACATTTTGGGTCAAATTTGACCCTACCATCGTGTCTAGAATGACCAAAAACCCTAAGATCAACTGTCAAATTGTCCAAATTAGAGAAGTTGTCCATCGACGCAATTTTTTTGCCTAGGGAGCCGTACGAGCCCCTAGGTCGTCATTATTGTGTAGTGGTACAATTTTATTTAAAAAAAATAAATATTTATATTGTATTTTTTTGCAGAATAAAATTATTATTCAAAAAATATTATTCACAGTTTTTCTTTTTAAAAGTTTGGTTTTATTTAAAAAAATAAAAATTCAAAGTCTGCATATGCAAATAGTACCTGCAACTATAGGTACTCTGCATACCATAGAGGGTACCACAACATTCGTGCCATGCCACATGGCAATAGTGGGCTCACATAGTCCCATTCATAGGGAGCCAGGAAAATATTACAGGTGGGAGCATTTATAAGACAATGAAATTTAAAAAAACCAATAATGTTTAAAAAAAAAATCGGCGAAAACAAACCGACATCGAGTTATAAAAATCGACAAGTCTTTACAACCGATAGATATAAAAAGAAAAACTGGCAAGAGTTTACCGATGAATTTTTTTATCAAAGAATATTTTGATTCTCCCTTGAGATTCTATCAGGATTTCCAAAGCTTGTTGGTCAAAGAATATTCAACGAGAATATTCTGTTGCAATGAATATTTTGTCCAGGGGAGCATATTCCTTTTTGATAGACTACAAGCCATCAATTTTAATTGGTAGAAATTCTCACATCATCACTACATCAGTAGTGACGTTAGCATTTAAAAAAAAATTGCCCCCCTCTCCAATGTAGTTTTTGATTTTGCAGTCAATTTTTAAATGCTCATAACTTGCTCATTTTGACTCTTTTTTTCAAGCATTTTTTTTTGATTTGGGGCAGAATTTAATTATATTTGTAGTGGTGCAATCAATTTTTGGTTTTGGCGTCTGGTTTTTTTAGATATTTCCAATTCTCATAGGTTTTATTGCTTCATCCTTATTTTGGAAACTTTAAGGGCTCATATCTTGCTCGTATGGTAACATTTTTGGGTCTAGTTTTTTTGAAAGTGCATAATATTTCATGTAATTTTTAGTGGTATGATCAGATTGATCTCATTTTTGTACCAAAAATTGTACTTAATTATGTGGTCATTTTTGGTATTTGCATGTACCAAGATCAAGACCACTTTGCTGTTTTTAGAAAGTGACAATTGTAAACACACTAAGTATAAAGTGCACAAATTAGATATTGCTTGGTGGGCTTCATGATTGAGTAATTGGGGGAGGGGTAATCTTGCAATGGTTGGTTGCATTCTTTTGCTTGGTTTGTGATCTTGCAATGGGGAAATCTCAAATTAAACTCCTAACTCCACATAATTATGCTACATGGAGAAAATCAATATGGAACTATCTCATGGGAAAGGGTCTAGTAGGCTTTCTAAAGGAAACCATTTCTCAACCTACTAATGCTAAAGAATTGGCAAGATGGGAGATTAATCTATTGGACTAACTACAAACATCTCCCTTCGGGTTTGCGACATGGTTTAACCACCTCCCATGGATCTTAACTGAAGCTTGTATCAAGCATTAACAGGTCAATCTTTTGGTGCAACAACAAGGCAAACAATTGGTATCAAAGCTAGTCATGGGTTTGAACCCCTTGGGTGACGCTGAGGGGGGGATTGTTGGACTAACCACCAGCATCTCCCTTTGGGTTCACAACATGGTTTAACCACCTCTCGTGGATCTTAATTGAAGCTTGTATTAGGCATTAACAGGTCGATCTTTTGGTGCAATGACAAGACCAACATAATCATGAGAAAACACTTGGATGCATATGTTCATTAGTCTCATTTGATTTACAATTTCATGTTGAATCATGCAAAGCACCTAAAGAGGCTTGGGAGGCTTTTGGAAAATTATATGGTAAAATAGATAAGATTAGGGGATATCAAGTTGATAATGATTTGATGAATCTTGATCCAAATTTTTTTGACCACATCTCCAAAGTTCAGTAACTAAGAACAAAACTAAAAGAATGCAACATTAGTAAAGAGGATTTATAATTGATTCTGAAAGTGTTATCCAAGCTTGGTCCTCAGTATTCAGTGTTTGTTTCTAGTTTTCATACCCATTGACTTTCTATGTGAACATCATATGTTGATCCTATGTTTGATGACTTTGCAAATATCCTAATCCAAGAGGAAGCTAATTTAATGAACATGGGTCTAATCAAGTAGTGCAAGTCATAAGCATTGTTGGCTAGTGAGTGTAAGGTACAAAAAGAAGTAGTGAATATTGATAAGAAGCAAAAGAAGAAAAAGAACAAGCCACATAAAGAATACAAAATTATCAACCTCTAAAGGGGAATAATCTAAGAAGGAGAGGCCTATTGGTTGTTTTTTTATTTGGGGAACCACCTAAACTCTGAAGTCCTCTAAAAGGGCAGCCAACCATTTATATGCAAGGACCCTCAAATTTGGTTTCCAACAAACGAGTAAGGATTTAAAGGCCCTTACTCCTACTCTTCAGGTTTTGTAAGACCTAGGAGGGTGTTCCTATTCATGTTCATTTGGTGTTAAACTTATCAAGAACACTTCAATACATAGATTAATTCCCATAGAATGCAGATAAATCCAATTTGTTAAAGACTTGGCTAGTCTTTGAACAAATTAACATATATTGCTGGGAATTAGGTAGTACTTTAGGTCCATTCATTGTAATTGAAAGTTTTAATATTTTGGTTCACATTTCAAATCAATAGCTAGGAATACTCATAATCATTCACTCGCAAGATTTACTTAACAAACAAATCAATGCTTCATCAATTGGGAAGATGGAGTCAAATATATAATAACCTATAATATACAAGCTGTTGATTCAAATATTAGTGAACTATTTCCATAGTACTTTGCACTATGAAAAATCACAATGCCTGAAACAAAACTTCTTACCAAATCCTATGCAATTTCTCACAAATCTACAACCCTCTTTTAGCATTTAATCAACTCTTTGAGCTAAAGCAAGAAAAAGAGTCATACATCCAATCTAACAATTAAACACAAACATGAATACCCTTGATATTTTCATTGATAACTTACAAAAAGGTACACAGGAGAGTATATGTATTAGAACTAATATTTTTTTTGATATCAGTAATTTCTATAAAACTAATTTTAAGACTATCATATATATAAGATTCATACCCAAGATAATTTATAGTTCCATTCATACTTATATTTTCATAGTATGCTCCTAAGCCGAGCTTCTACCTAAACTATCTATGACTTCAAAATCCCACCTCTTTAATTAGCCTTGAAATCCCTTTTATAGAGTAAGGGAGCAACAAGCATCAGGCTAAATTATAGTTACATTTACCCACATTTCACTTTAATTTCATTAGTCTTCAAAATATTCCCTAGACATTTGTAAATCATCATTTGCAGCACAGGGGGAGAAAAATATCAAAAACCATTTGTTGGGGAAGCCCACCAACCTTCCGAAAAGCACCACATCACAACATCAAAATTTGTATGTTTGTGTCACCCACCTAAAGTCACTATCAACAAAAAAAAGTAGAAGACAATAAGAACCTAGATTCACACACACTAGCCAAGAGAGACATGTCAGCACAAAAGATAAAAACACCCGAGCAATAACTCATGAGGGGAGCATGGTGATATTCTGCCTAGTTAGCAGAATAAGAACACCTGCTCGGTGTCCTTATTGAAATTAGAGTGGCCATCACCACCTCATCCTTAGAGTCAGTCAAATCATTCAAAGCCACAAGATACTGGTGATAGAAAAAGTTAGTCTCATCTCCACTATTCGAGTATTCGATGGGAGATTGATGTCATCCCACAAAAGCTTGATGATACTTGTATTTCCTTGCAGCTTATCTCTTAGGCCATTCTAACTTCTTTTCCCTTCCTTTGACCAACTCCTTGGATATAATTCGACTCCTTAAATGGTATGCACATTTGAGAGTAGCACGTGCAAACTTCTTTTCAGATCTTTCCTTCTTCTTCGGTGTTATAGGAACCTTAGGTACATCTTGCTCCTCTTTGGCCTCAACATTCTAAGACTCAAGAAGTCTCTTAGACCTATGTGATGGAATAATAGAAACACTCACCTTACCCATTATTGATAGAAAAATTCAAAGAAAGACTAGCCTCCCACGTAGAACAACAAGCTCAAATTATGCAACTATTTAGAAAACTTTGTGTGCTCACTCCTAGACTCTCAATTATCTAGAACAACAAATGGTCAGGAAAAAATCAAGGAGTCACCAATAAATAGGCCAGATATAACATGAATTCATTAACAATCCAAGGAAGCTCGCACAAGAGAGCCACCAACCAGTTGCTTTGATTTTTGAATCTGTGTCGTTGATCACATACCATGAAAAAATCAATGGGCAATTAACCAGAATGGTTAATTATGACACAAAATTAATTTTGCATGTGTTTGATACTTTTTCCCAATCAAATGTCTCAAGTGGATAAACATCACTCAATCTGCATAGTTAATCATACACTTAGCCTGATAAAACTTGTCGTGTCACATTTACCCATTCGCTCGTGAGAATTAATTTGCTCATAAATCACCACCACAAGATAACGGGAAGCAATCATGATTGATCGTCAGAATATCACCCATACTCTATGTTGCCTCAAATTATTTATCCCACGTGTACTAGTGTCTGACAAAAATGATGGCTAAAACTACAAGCATCTCCCAAATCTTGAATGTGTGCCAAGGAATTGGTTGAAAGTTGGCGACACTCTAAATTTTAATACATTTGTGACTCAATTTAGGAAAAACTTCTTCTCTGCTAAAGTTTACTAGACTATCTAAAGTAGTCCATGTGGCAGTCACCCACTTGCCCACTAAAAATGGGAGGTACAAATGGGACCCCCACATGATGGTGGGGATTGGCTAGAATAGTCCACATCACCGCCATCAACCATTGGTCTGAGACCCTTCAAGAGTACACATCTTCACTAAGAACCAATGAGTCCCTCCATTAGAGTGATAGATGTCACCGTGCCTGCTAGCCCACTCCCAATAATAAACATTAAAATAAGAATAGATGAGGTGGTAGGGAACGATGGATATCAGGCCATGTTTCTTTGTAAGTACCGTAGATCTTCCTTTTGGTGTCATTTTCTTCTTACAGAGGATATATGGTCCACCTTCTAAGATTCCACATGTCGCCATGCCTGCGTGCTCGTGCGACTTATTCACCCTAATAATCAGTACGAATGGGTGGGTGGGGAACAAATCAGATGATAACACGTGTGATGAGGCCTACCGTTGATCACATTCAAACCCCTACATGTCGTCCACCCAGGAACATGGGGCCCACCGCTAGTGATGACAGATGGAAACTGCTCGCTAGCCTG
The DNA here is from genome assembly GCA_007115665.2 of Sequoiadendron giganteum. Lineage (NCBI taxonomy): Eukaryota > Viridiplantae > Streptophyta > Pinopsida > Cupressales > Cupressaceae > Sequoiadendron > Sequoiadendron giganteum. Next base: position 267,770,555 of record CM021105.1, read on the forward strand.
TTTATTTATTTTAATGAAAAATAAACAAGAATGGGGTAGTGGGGAGCAGTGGAGATCAGACCACATGTTTCACTGATAATCATTGATTCCTTTTGGTACCACCTTCAATCTTCAATCAAATGCCAAGCCCATAGGACACATGGCTTAAGCCCACCAACCTGTGTGAATAAAATAATAGGGCCAAAAACTGGAATAGGCGCATGGGGAATGGTTGAGGTCCATCTTTAGTGATCAAATGACCATCATTAAACCTCCATTTTTGCACATTCCAAAAAAAATAGTTGATAAAATAGGGCCACCCCTAGGTTGATGAGACTAAACCCTTAAGGATGAGGAATTTAAAACCTAAGTTTCAATCATAAAATACTAGGCTCGATCATGGTAAAATATAAAATGGCTAATCTTGCAAATGGTGACCGATAAAGCTAACATAAGGGGCCGGTATGAAGAATGGTCTTAATGGCTCAAAACACAACTTAAAAGACCAACAACCGAGTACGCAAGTCAAAGATTATAATGCTTAGTGTTGGTGCGAATACAAATTTTGAAAGGAGGGTTTATAACCTAAAACCCTAAGGCTTAACTCCAAACTCAGAAGCATAGGACAATGACATGAAAATACATAACACAGATTTTCAAAAAAATTAGGAGCTTTATTAGTGGCTCATGCTCAGGGATGCATACCCCTGGTGGGTATGGCGAGAAATCGGATCTCAAGGTGAAGTAGACTAAAAGACCAAAACCAAGAGTCTACTTGGACAAGGCAGACATACCCAAAAAAATTAAACTAACCAACATAAAGCAAAATATACAATTCATATCCCTAGGAGTCTTAAGAAACCTTCCCTCATCAATTTCACAGGCTTCACTCCTCAAGTTGGTGGCCCCAAGGCCCCCAAAACTTAAGGCAAAATTTTACCTCTATCTAAAATTGTATCCTCCGTTGTCTATAATGGATCGACAACTATACCAAGCCTTTCCCAAAGATCAACTTCATTGTGATTGACACAATACATCATATAAAACTAGATTGGGAAAGTGAAGCATTCATAATCAACTTTGTTAGTAACATCATAGACTATGACCTCATATTCAGTTTGAATCTCAAATTGAAAGACCTCATAAATAGTTTGTTGTGTACCCTATGAACAACCCATAGATGGATCAAAAAGGAAATAAGCATACTGAGGAACATCCTTGAATTACACTACATCAAAAGAATCATTAGTACCATGGGAATAAGGGTCATATGCATTTGTAACATCCCATAACTGGGTAAATGCATTTATCTCAGGTTCAGTAATATACTCTGACTCATTCCCCAAATAATCATTCAACTCAAAGTGAAATGTCTCAGGAATAGGCTCAAACAAATCAACACTCATAGGATCATCAAAGAGACATTTATGCACAACAGTAAATTCATGTGCAATATCAGGTAGACCAATAAATTCCTCAACATTATCAATTGGTAATGGTGCTGATTCAAGCTCCATATACTTGTTATTATGTACATTCTAATCATTTATAACTCTTCTCTCATTCATGAGTACATCATCATCCTTTTCATTTATAGAAAACATTTACATTTCTACTTTACACAAAAAATCATAATCAATAGGGAGATAAACACATTCATCAATCTGTTCATCATTTTTAGCTCTATGTTCAGGATCAACCCATTGAACACATACATTTCTATCTTCAGATTATTCATTATTCACACAAATATGCTTCGTCAATTGTATATCCTTATTACATTACATGCTTGCATTCCATATCATTTGTTGCTTTATCTGTGCATGAGCAACCTTATCAATATTCATATCACTAAATCCTCAATGTGAATAAAGTACCTCCTGATTGTCTTCATAATGGTAATTACAATCCACAATGGGAAACAAAAACTTCATTCTCATGCTGATCTTCAAATTTACTGACCATATTTATGTCACTAGAATCAATATCTTCAAGTATCTCATCAATATGTTTCCTTACTTTCTCATTTCCATACTCCAACACTGCATTAGATGCATCATTAGAGTCATCAAAGAGAGGATTATTTCTGCACCAATAATGATCAACGTCTCTTATTTCTAGTGAAGGTGGAAGCTCACTAAATAAAGGGTTATGGCATATATTCATTATTGTCACTAAAGCTTCTCCTCCCTCAGTATGATGGTCCACATTGTCCATATTATCATTGTATTTAGAATCATTGTAATCATTAGTAGAGAATAGAGATATATTTTCAACTTCATTCTCATCATCAATGATCAAAATGTTTGATCCACACTCTGAAAATTCTTCAAAGGAAGAAGATTGTTCTTCCTCAAACATATATACATCCCAATTATCAGCTTCACACACCCTATTCAAAGCAGAAGATTCCACCTCCATTTCATTAGGACAAAAAAAACCAATAGATGAATGACTACATCTATTGTCATCATGGTTATCACAACAAGGTGTCTCAATACTGAAACTGTGTTTGGACTAAAAGCTCAAGTCTTCACTCCCAACATATTTCTCCCATGTTTGTAAATAAGTTTCAACAATAGATGCATCATTTTTAGTAACTAAATGTTGGTAAGGAAATATCTCTCTCCTCTCTTCCACTTCTTCCTTATTCAAAATATCACAAGGGTACAATTCATGCCTTTCTAAGTTATCTTCAAACCCTATGTCTTCATTTTCCTTATTATTGTATAGATCAACATTCATGTTATTTGTGAAGTGATTACAATTATTACCTTCACCTATAGATCAAGGTGGATATGCTTGTTCTAATATATCTTCTCTTGGTGCTTGCATCATTCTCTGACTTCTTTACTAGAAAAACCACCATCAATATTATGAAACATCACCTCTTGTTCATGATCACACTTGACTCCTTCTACAATCTTTATCCACTCAAATACCCGATTAAATTTTTGAGGCTTCAATTCCTCTAGCAATTTACTTTATTTAGAATCATAAACTTCACAAAACATATCAATGCATATTGAATCCTTAGGTCTGATATTCTTAGGAACCTCCAACAAAGCATCCAAGAATCTTGACAAAAAATCATAAAGTGACTCGTCTTTGTGTCTTTTCATTTCATACAAGTTCTTTATAAAAGACATTTGATCAACTTTTCTCAAACTCAATTGATATTCATCTTGAAGCTTACTTCGATTTGCCTGTTGTGAGGAATGGGGAGTCAAAGTAGTATAAGTATTTCTCTCTCGAAAATCACCTCTATTGTTTTCTCCATCTATAATTGGCATATTAAATCCACCAATACTTGCAACCTTATATCCTTTCATCATTGAATATCTCAGGTTGTTTTCAATATCCATAGTAATTTGATATTCCTGGTGTAATATTACAGGTTCCTTGTCTCTCAACCAATAACTCATCTTACTATCAAATGCACCCATATACACAACCAAACATACATCATTTGGTCTAATACTTTCTGGAATGTCCCATATTGCCTATGAGAATCTAAGGTTGAAAGCAAGACCAGTTTGTCCTTATTTCTATGGATTTCCATAAATTTTTTTTTTACCACATTAGGGTTTACCCTTTCACCAAATTGTTCTACAAAGGATGCCACAAACTGATTCCATGAAGCAATAGAACATGTAGGTAAAAATGAAAACCAATTTCTAGCATCATCCTTCAAATATTGAACAAAAATTTTCATAACAATATCCTTATGATTTACTTCATAATCTCCCATCACATCCACAAATGTTTGCAAATGCTTAGAGGCTGATTTTGAACTTTGCCCTATGAATTTGGGCAAATTTTTCCTTATTTTTTATGAATTAGGTTAGGGAAACCCTTGATACCACTAAAAGACAATGGCATATATCTTTTGATAACAAAATCCTTTTGAGGATATGGTAAAATTTTATTGCCTTGCATATCTTACTTGCTATATCATAGGGGAAATCTTCTTATGTTCACTATACAGTTATTATCAATCTTCACATAACTACCTCATTCACTAATTTAACCATAGTCCTAAGATATAGGTTAAACCTTCTTATCTCAAAAATTTCTCAGAGATATAATTCAGAAACAAACATACTTCTCAAATCATTTTCATATTACACTTTTAGAAGTATGAAAAGGATTACTAATATTCCCTTTCTTAATGCAATTTCATTTAATAAGGAATCATTTATTTTCTTCAAGTTTTGAAAAATTCTCATAAAAATACTTTTTCATGACAACTTTTATTTGGATTATGAGAATACCTAGAAATTTGTGGCAGCTAGTAATTCTCCTTAGTGACTGAAGATCTTTTCAAGTATTAAATTCTCTTCACATATTTTAGCAAGTTCTTTAGATAAAGTCACCACCTCTTTTCACAAAGGACTAAACTTCAAGCAATATGAAGCTCCTTTAATGATAGATTTCCTTCTGAGTCTCCTCCAACAATAGAGTCGCAAAAATTCTTTGATAATTACTACAACAAAATCACCCCCAGGTCTGAAAACTTCTCAATATTTGAACCAAATATTCATATTTACCAACTTCTTGACTCAAAAATAGTCTACAATTAGGATTCCTTCTTTTATAAATTTCTTAGAGTTCTCCCCAGTGTTGCCTCCATTTTGTTGGTGGTTTAGATGGGCAGATAGGATTCTATAATTTTCAAACTTTGGTTACAAGCTGTTTTGATACTTCAATGACTCTTAAGGCAGGATGATCTTCTATTTTATAAATTTCTCAAAGTTCTCCCAAATGAGATACTAGAATTTTCAAGTACTGGATAGAAAGTGGAATGAATCTTTTGATAAGACCATATGCAACCAAAATTTTGAATACATCCCCAATGAAGTCACCATTTTGTGGTTGGTTTTTTTTGGGGAACCACCTAAACTCTGAAGTCCTCTAAAAGGGCAGCCAGCCATTTATATTCAAGGAACCTCAAAGATGGTGGCCAAAAAATGAGTAAGTATTTATAGGCCCTTACTCCTACTCTTTAGGCTCTGTGGGACCTAGGAGGGTGTTCCTATTCATGTTCATTTGGTGTTAAACTTATCAAAAACACTTCAATACACAAATTAATTCCCACAGAATGCAGATAAATCCAATTTATTAAAGACTTGGCTAGTCTGAACAAATTAACATATATTGCTGGGAATTAGGTAGTACTTTAGGTCCATTCATTGTAATTGAAAGTTTTAATAATTTGGTTCTCATTTCAAATCAATATCCAGGCATACTCATAACCATTCACTCACAAGATTTACTTAACAAACATATCAATGCTTCATCGATTGGGAGGATGGAGTCAAATATAATAACCTATAATATACAAGCTACTGATTCAAATATTAGTGGACTATTTCCATATTACTTTGCACTATGAAAAATCACAATTCCAAAAAAAAAAATTCTTACCAAATCCTATGCAATTTCTCACAAATCTACAAGCCTCTTTTAGCATTTAATCAACTCTTTGAGCTAAAGCAAGAAAAAGAGTCATACATCCAGTCTAACAACTGAAGACAAATGAGAATACCCTTGATATTTTGATTAATAAATTGAAAAAAGGTACATAGGAGAGTATATGTATTAGAACTAAGGTTTGTTTCAATATCAGTAATTTCTATAAAACTAATTTTAAGACTATCATATATAAGATTCATACCCAAGAAAATTTATAGTTCTATTCATACTTATATTTTCATAGTATGCTCCTAAGCCGAGCTTCTACCTGAACTATCTACGACTTCAAAATGCCACCTCTATAATTAGCCTTGAAATCCCTTTTATAGAGTAAGGGAGCAACAAGCATCGGGCTAAATTACAGTTATATTTACCCACATTTCACTTTAATTTCATTAGTCTTCAAAATATTCGCCAGGCAATTGTAAATCATCATTTGTAGTACAAAGGGGAGAAAAATATCAAAAACCATTTGTTGGGGAAGCGCACCAACCTTCCAAAAGGCACATCACAACATAAAAATTTGTACGTTCATGTCGACCACTTGAAGTCACTATCAAAAAAAAAGAAGACAACAAGAACCCAGATTCACATACACCAGCCAAGAGAGATATGTCAGCACAAAGGACAAAAACACTTGAGAAACAACTCAGGAGGGGAGTAGGGTGATATTCTACCTAGAAAATAGATTAAGAATTCCCACTCAATGTCCTTATTGGAATTGGGGTGGTCATCACCACCTCATTCTCGAAGTTAGTCAAATCATTCAAGGCCATGAGATACTATCGATAGCCAAAGCTAGTCTAATCTCCACTATCAAATGGATCATCTGATACTTCGATGGGAGATTGATGCCATACCACAAAAGCTTGATGATACTTGTTTTTACTTGCAAATTCTCTCTTGAGCTATACTACCTTCTTTTCCTTTCCTTTGACCAGCTCCTTGGATATAATTCAACTCCTTAAAAATGGTATGCACATCTAAGAGTGGCACATGCAAACTTCTTTTCAACTCTTTCCTTCTTTGATGTTATAGGAACCTCAGGCACATCCTGCTCCTCTTTGGGCTCAACATTCTGAGACTCAAGAAGTCTCATGGACCTACATGTTGAACTAATATAAATTCTCACCTTACCCATTGTTGATAGAACAATTCACAGAAATACTAACCTCCCATGTAGAACAACAAGCTCAAATTCTACAACTATTCAAAAAACTTTGTGCACTCACTCCAAGACTCTCAATTATCTCAAACAACAAATGGTGAGAAAAAAAAGCAAGGATTCACCAATAAATAGGCCAACTGCAACATGAATTCATTAACATTCCAAGGAATCTCGCATAAGAGAGCCACTAACTAGTTGCTTTGATTTTTGAATTTAAGTTGTTGATCACATACCATGACAAAATCAGCGTGCAATTAACCAGAATGGTTAATTATGGCACAAAATTAATTTTGCATGCATTTGATGCTTTTTCCCAATCAGATGTCTCAAGTGGATAAACACCACTCAATTTGCATAATTAATCACATACCTAGCTTGATAAAACTTGTTGTGTTGCATTTACTCGTTCACCTGTGGGAATTAATTTGCTCACAAATCACCACCACAAGATAGTGGGAAGTGATCATGATCAATCTTTAGAATATCATTCATACTCTGTGTTGCCTCAAATTATTAATCTCACATGTACTAGCATTTGACAGAAATGACGACTGCAACTACAAACATCTCCCAATTCTTGAATGTGTGCCAAGGACTTGGTTGAAATTTGGTGACGCTCTAAATTTTAATACATTTTCAACTCAATTTGGGAAAAAATTATTCTCTGCTAAAGTTTACCAGACCATCTGAAGTAGTCCACATGGCTTGCTAAAAATGGGAGGTACAAATGGGCCCCCCACAGGATGGTGAGGATTGGATAGAATAGTCCACATCACCGCCATCGACCATCGATTTGAGACCCTTCAAGAGTACACATCTTCAATAAGACCCAATGGGTCCCTGCATCAGAGTGAAATATGTCACCATGTCTGCTAGCCAGATCCCAATAATAAGCATTAAAATAAGAACAAAGAGGGTGGCATGGAATGGTGGAGATCAGACCATGTTGCTTTGAGAGTACTGTAGATCTACCTTTTGTCACTGTTTGTTGCTTGTAGAAGATATATGGCCCACCTTCTAAGATTCCACATGTCGCCATTCCCACACACCTGTATGAATTCTTCACCCTAATAATCAATACAAATGGAAGGGTGGGGAATGACTTAGATGATAACACATGTGGTGAGGCCTGCCGTTGAGCACCTTCAAACCCCTACATGTCAACTACCTAGGAATATGGGGCCCACCACTAGTGATGACAGATAGCAACCATCCACTAGGCCGTTCATTTATTTTAATGAAAAATAAACAAGAATGGGGTAGCAGAGAGCGGTGGAGATCAGAGCACATGTTTCATTGATCATCATTGATAACTTTTGGTACTGTCTTCAGTCTTCAATCAAATGTCAGGCCCACAAGATACATGGCTTAAGCCCACCAACCCATGTGAATAAAATAATAGGGCCAACAACTGGAATGGGAATGGAGGGAATAGTCAATATCCATCTTTAGTGATCAAATGACCATCATTAAACTTCCATTTTTGCACATGCTAAAAAATTTAGTTAATAAAACAAGGCCACCCCTAGGTCGATGAGACTTAACCCTTAAGGATGAGGAATTTAAAACCTAAGTTTTAATCATAAAATACTATGCCCGATCATGGTAAAATATAATATGACTAATCTTGCAGACGATGACCGACAAAGCTAACAAAAGGGGCCGATATAAAGAATAGTCTTAATGGCTCAAAACACAACTTAAAAGACTAGCAACCAGGTGCACAAGTCAACAAAGATTATAACACTTAGTGTTGGTGCGAACACAAATTCTGAAAGGAGGGTTTATAACCTAAAACCTTAAGGCTTAACCCTAAACTCAGAAGCATAGGACAATGACATGGCAAGACATAACAAATATTTTCAAAAATTTTAGGAGCTCTATCAAGGCCTACTTGTGTATATTTCAAGAAGGATGGACATGAAGAACACTATTGTTATAAGAAGGATATTGATGAGTTGAAACATCTTCTAAAAAAGAATCACATTTATTTTCCTTCTAAAATGTCTCAATCTTCTCCTTCTTCAAAATAGTCTGAAAAGGACAAAGGTCAAGTTTTTTCATCAAAATATAAAGGACATGCTCTTTGTTCTCTTTCAGGTCATGGATCAAGGAGATGGCTCCTAGATTTAGGATCATCTCATCATATGGCATCTTCGTAGTCTATATTTTCTTCTTTTGAGCCTTGTACTATGTCTCCTATTTTGATGGGAAATAATACATACATGAGTGTCATTGGGAAGGGGTCTATTAGTTTTGGGGACAACACTTTCCAAGATGTGTTTTGTGTTGAAATGCACACAAGACAATTGAGAGGGGGTAAATCAATTGTATCAAATCCTTTTCTTATAAACTTAATCAATTCCAATTTATCTTCAATCTGTTATTAAGAGTGAACATGAAATGCAAATAACAAAAAAATAACACCAGAGACACCAGATTTATGGGGAAAACCCAATGAGGGAAAAACCATGGTGAGGATTAACTCACAATATAATAGAATGCAAAGCCAAATACACAAGCTCACTTCCTAAGGGCTCACTACCCAAATATAAAGGCTCACTGTCTTAGGACTCACTGTCCAAAAGAGAGGCTCATTGCCTACAAAAAAATACAAGGAAATAGATAAAGATCAACCACTAGGAGTTCCACACACTTGAAAACTTGATCAGAAGAATATAGATACAATGAAGTAAGTTGTTACCACAATTCGCTCTTCCACACTCTTCTCTTTCTCGAATCGAATGATGGATGGATAATCAATTCACTCCAACTTGATTCCTTATATACCATTTCAACCTTAGAAACATTCATCAAGGTTAGCTATACAATTTCAAATTACAAATTCAAACAAGGTCGGCTACTCAACATTCCCGCAGTGAATAAGAATGTGAGAGGACAATTACATATTTAATTTAGGACTCAAACAACATCTTGGATCATGCACATGCTTTCTCAAATCGATGCAAAAGCATAATGTAATGTGTAAACACCAGGTTGGCCAAACCTAATGAAAACACCGATGATCTTTGAAGTACACGCATCACCAGCAAGATAGTCAGACACAAATTTATCAGCATGCTTCACTAGTCATTTTACCATCTCCGAAACTAACTCAGATACATCCGCAATAACTTCAAAAACCTTCACTCACAAAGAACACTTCACCAGTCCATCCGGGACAACCAACAAAAACACTAGAGCTCTGGAGCAGGTCTTCAAGAGTGCCAAAGCATACACAACTTTTCCAGAACACATAATCCATCACAAAGAGTAATCTCCCAGATCTGAAACCAAATATCAAAAGATTGTGGAGCCAAAACATTTCTCCTAGTCCACAACTAGATAACTCTGCAAACCAGTTCACACACTGGTGAACATAACTTTTTCTCTCCATCAAACCAGAAGCTAAAAATTGAAATATACGATCCACTTAAGCTTATGAACACACCTCCAGATATGCATAGGAATATGATAAACATAGAAGAAGTCTGGACCACAATACAGAATCATGCTCAGAACACACTTCAACTCAGCTTTCATTATTTCTTAAATTTTCTCAAAAGAACTTGGCAAATAGAAAACTTACTCAACCTATACAGTGTTGACATCAATGAAAACATTAATGAAAACACCACCAAACACATCCATACTTGCAACAATCTCCCCCTTTTTCATTGATGGCAACACATGATGTGAAAAACCATCGAAGACAACACACATGCTTCTCAAGAGCGACAACCTACCAAGCATAAAACTTTCACATGATCTCTCTCCCCCTTTGACATCAATGGAAAAGGAAATTCTTTCCATATAAAGCTCTATTCACTCCCCCTAAGGAGTACACCCACAACACATACTACAACAATGCACTTCTCTATTCCCTCTGAGGAGTAGACCTCAATCATCAATCTAGAACAAACGAGTGTGAATCCACTGGATTGATGCACCTCTATGTGCACTTAGTTCAAAGAAGGAGGGGTAGAAACCCCTAGCTTGCCTCAGAGATACTCAAAAGTATCCTTTAGAAGGGTTTTAGTGAATATGTCTACAACTTGTTCTTTGGTAGGTACATATTCAAGTCTAACTTCATTCCTCAACACCTTCTCCCTCAAAAAGTGATACTTAATAGATGTGTGATTTGTTCTAGAATGCATCATTGGGTTCTTTGATATGTTTATAGCACTTGTATTGTCACAAAAGATATCAATAGTTTCATCACTCACCACACCTATGTCCATTAAATTTTGTTTCATCCATAATACCTATGTACAACAGGATGTTGTTGCAATATACTCTACTTTTTCAATGGATAATAAAACTAAATCCAATTTCTTACTCAACCATGCAACTAATCTTACTCCAAGAAAGAATGCTCCTCCATTTGTACTCTTCCGGTCATCTACACATCCAACCCAATCAACATTAGTGTAGGCATTCAATGTGAAATTATTGTTCTTTGGATACCATAGTCCATAGTTTGGAGTTCCTTTAAGATATCTGAATATCCTCTTCATAGCTATAACATGTGCTTCCTTCGGTTCTGCTTGAAATATTGCAACTAAGCATATTGGATGCATAATGTCAAGTCTAGTAGCAGTAAGATACAACAATCCACCAATCATGGATCTGTACATGCTTTGATAAAATTGAGCAGATTCATCATCCTTAGTCAACTTGCATGTAGTTACCATAGGGGTACAAACTGGTTTAGAGTCATCCATTCTAAACTTCAAAAATTCCTTAACATACTTAGATTGTGAAATGAATATCCCTTTGTTAGTCTGATTAACTTGAAGTCCAAGGAAGAAATTCAGTTCACCAATCATAGACATTTCAAATTCTTTTTGCATCTCTTCAGTAAAATTCTTACACGTACCTTCATTTCCACCAAAAATGATGTCATCAACATATACCACAATTATCAACATTTTTCCTTTCTCAACTTTGAAGTAAAGATTGTTTTCTGCGGACCCTTTGTTGAATCCCTGCTTTTTCAAGAATTTATCCAATCTAGCATACCAAGATCTAGGAGCTTTCTTCAGTCCATATAATTATTTCTTCAACTTTTAAACCATGTCCAGTTTGTCTGATAGTGAAAAACCTTCCGGTTGCTCCATGTATACTTCTTCTTCTAGTTCCCCATTTAGAAATGTAGACTTGACATCCATTTGATATACTTTGAAGTCTTTATGATCTGAAAATGACAAGAACATCTGAATGGCCTCCATTCTTTCTACAAAGGAAAACGTTTCTTCAAAATCTATGCCTTCAACCTGTGAATATCCTTTACATACAAGTCTTGCTTTATTCCTAACCACTTCACCATCTTCATTCAATTTGTTTCTAAATACCCACTTCTAACCAATCACATTCTTGTTTGCAGGTCTAGGGACTAGTTCCCATGTCTCATTCTTTTCTATCTGTGGTAATTCCTCTTCCATTGCTCTCATCCAACTTTCATCATTACATGCTTCATTCACAGTCTTAGGTTAAATATTAGAAAGTAACACAAGTTTACCTCAACCAATTTGGTTCTTGTCTTCACTCCTTCACTTTTGTCTCCAATTATCTGATCCTCTAGATGATTTCTGTGAACATATTTAGGAGTCTTATGTGTAGGTTCTGAGATTTCTTCTTCTTCACTCTATTCTTTCTCTTCCTTTTCTTCTTCCTGTACTTTCTGACAGATAGGTTAATCAAGTTCAACTTCAGTTATCTCCACTGGTCTATACATATCTTCATCAACCTTCAAATTAGTACTTTCAATTATTTTTCTTAGTTTCTTATTAAAACATTTGCAAGCCTTGCTATTATTAGAATAACCAAGGAAAATTCCTTCATCACATCTAGCATCAAAATTTCCAAGATTTTATTTATCTCTTCTAATGTAACATCTACTACCAGATACCTTAAAGTATTTCATAGTAGGAGTCTTACCGGTCCATAACTCATAAGGAGTCTTAGTGTTGTTACCTCTGATTTGAACTCTATTAAGAATGTAAACAATAGTGTGAATAGATTCTCTACAATACACATCATAAAAATTTGATTATTTCATCATGGTTCTAGATACTTCTTGTAAAGTCTTGCTCTTCCTCTCAACAACTCCATTCTACTGTGGGGTTCTAGGAGTAGAATAATATCTTTTTATGCCATGCTCTTCATAGAATGCATTGAACTCACTAGATGTAAACTCTCCACCTCTATCAGATCTTAAGCATGTAATTCTCAGATTTGCCTCATTTTCTACTCTTTCCTTAAATACCTTGAATCTATCAAGATCCTAAGCCTTTTCTCTAAGAAATGTAACCCATGCCATCCTAGAGTAATCATCAATTAAAAGCATAAAGTACCTATCACCATTTAGGCTATCTATTCTTGTAGGACCACATAGGTCGGTATGAATTAATTCAAGAATTTTGATAGAAGATTGATCCTTTCCTTTGAAATCACTTCTTGTCTATTTTCCCATTTGACAACTTCTACAAATTGAATTAGAGGGCTTTGTGATTCTAGGCAGATCTCTCACAACATATCTAGAACTGATTCTAACCAAATTGTCAAAATTCACATGTCCCATTCTCTCGTGCTAGAGCCAACTCTCATTAATTTGTGAAACAAAACATTGACCATCACCTCCTTTAAGTTGATAGATGTTTTCATGAGTTCTTCTTCTAGTTGCAACCAGAGTTCCAGATCCTTTTTTGATCTCACAAGTGTTATCCTGAAACACAAGCTTAAAACCCTCGTTGCACATTTGTCCAACACTTAAGAGATTATTCCTTAAACCCTTTACACAGTAAACATCATCAATATTGTGTTTTTCATCAAAGCTAATTGTTCCTTTACCAACAATCTTAGCACCAGACTCATATCCAAACATGACTATACCTCCATCATACTTCTCAAGTTTAGTAAACTTACTTTAATCTACAGTTATATGATTTGAACATTCGGTGTCAATTCCCCAAAAGTCTTCATCCTATCTATCATGAAAAGTAGTCACTAGAGTACCTTCCGCTTCATTCTTATTGTTCTCTAGACTAGATTCCTTTGCACATTTCCTTTTGAGGGCTAGAAAAAACACTCATCTTTATCTTCCTCAAGGTCTGATTCATCATCAAAAATTCCTACATCTTCTTTGACATAATACAACTTCTTGAACTTCCTATCCTTCTTATCCTTGTAATTATTTTTATTACCATCCTTATTATTCTTTTGTGCAACTCTATTAGGACATATTGATACATAATGACCAATATTTCCACAGATGAAACATTTAAAAGGAAACTTACCTTTGTATTTACCAGTACCTTTCTTCAATCTCCTTGTGGAATTAGCTTCCAAATATTCTTTATCATCTTCATCATCATCATCTCCTATCTTCATTGCTTTAAAGGCTATTTCAATCTTCTCCTTATCTCTTACAAATTTTCTCATCTTGAATGCAGTCAAGACACAAAATAAATGTTCCTTAGTGAATGACTTCGGATCATACTGTTCTTCAAGAGTAGATACTTTTTCACTGTAATTGTTTGGTAAGGTCATCAAGATCTTCTCAATTATATCCTCATCTTTCATGGTACCACCTCGATTCTTGATTTCTGTTGCTATAGTCTCAACTCTCAGATAATAGCTTGCAATGTCTTCTCCATCTTCCATTCTCAGATTCTCAAATTTTTTCTTAGTAGTAAGTTTCCTTGATAAATTTACTCTCTCATTCCCTTCATAAATATATGTAAACTTTGTCCACATTTCATTTGTTGTATCCAGAGAAATAACTTTCGCTCTTTCATTTTTAGATAATGCACTAAAGATAGCAAACCTCACTCTTTCATTCTCTTCAAAAGCTGCAACCTCATCACTAGAAGAAGGACCAGCTGCTAGAATCACATACTTCATCTCCACATCTTTCTAGGTATTAAAACTAAGTGAAATTAGATAAATTCTCATATGTTCTTTCCAATCACTAAAATTAGCTCCATCAAACATAGGAAGCTGCAACTTGTGTACCATTTGATCTACGTCAAGCGGCTAAGTTTTTCACTGAGGAATGAGAGCTCTGATACCAATTTTTGAAATGCACACAAGACAACTGAGAGGGGGGGGTGAATCAGTTGTATCAAATCCTTTACTTATAAATTTAATCAATTCCAATTTATCTTCAATCTATTATTAAAAGAGAACATGAAATGCAAATAACAAAAACACAACACCAAAGACACCATATTTACGTGGAAAGCCCAATGAGGGAAAAACCACGATGAGGATTAACTCACAATATAGTAGAATGAAAAACTAGATACACAGGCTCACTGCTTGAGGGCTCATTGGCCAAATATAAAGGTTCACTACCCAAATTAAGGGTTCACTACCTTAGGAATCACTATCTAAAAGAGAGGTTCACTTCCTATAGAAAAATACAAATAAATAGTTAAAGATCCACCACTAGGAGTTCCACACACTTCACAACTTGATCAGAAGAATCTAGATACAATGAAGTACTTTTTCCAAAATTCACTCTTCCACACTCTACTTTTCACACTTGTTCACACACTCTTCTCTTGCTTGAATTGAATGATGGATATATAATAAATTTGATACAATTTGATTCACTTATATACCATCTTCAACCTTAGAAACATTCATCAAGGTCGGTTATACAATTTCAAATTACAAATTCAAACAAGATCGGCTACTGAACATTCCCGCAGTGGATGATAAGAATGTGAGGGGACCAATTAAATATTTAATTTAGGACCCAAACAACATCTTGGATCATGCACACACTTTCTCAAATAAATGCAAAAGAATAATGTAACATGTAAACACCAAGTCGACTAAACATAATGAAAACATCGATGATCTTTGAAGTACACACATTAGTAGTAAGATAATCGCACACAAGTTTCTCAATACACTTCAACAACAATATAATCACACAAATTTCTCAACAAGCCTCACCAGTCATTTTACCATCTTCGAGACCAACAAGGATGCATCCACAATAACTTCAACAACCTTCATTCACAAAGAACACTTCACCAGTCCAACTGGGACAACCAACAAAAACACCAGAGCTTTGGAGTAGGTCTTCCAGAGTGCCAAACCATACATAAATTTTCCAGAACAAAAAATCCATCACAAAGAGTAATCTCCTAGATTTGCAAGATTTGAAACCAAATATCAGAAGACTATGAAGCCAAAACATTTCTTGCAGTCCACAACCAAATAACTCTGCAAATCAGTTCACACACAAGTAAACATAAATTTTTCTCTCCATCAAACCAGAAGCTAAAACTCATAATATACAATCCACTTAAGCTTATTAACACACCTCAAGATACACATAGGAATAGGATCAACATAGAAGAAGTGTAGACCACAATACCAGATCATGCTCAGAACACACTTCAACTCAACATTCATTGTTTCTCAATTTTTCTCAAAAGAACTTGGGAAATACACAACTTACTCAACTTGTATAGTGTTGATGTCAATGACAACATTAATGAAAACACCACCAAAAATCCATACTTGCAACATTTTGTGTTCCTCATTTGATGAATAATCTTCTTTCCATATATCAGATTACACATGGTGGAGATGGGAAAACTATGGAGTTCACTACTAATTTAGTCATCGTTCAAGACTTGGAGAGTAGATAGATCATTGCTATTGGTATGGTTGATCATTCATCTCAGTTGTATACCTTTGTAGATTTTTCTTCTGATGGTGACATTGTTCCTTTTGTTGTTGATCAGACTTCAAGTCTGAACCATGATTCAAGGGAGACATTTGGCTTCTAGAACTTAGGAGTACTCACATCAGACCCAATTCTTGAGCCATGCATTTCATCTCCTCTATCTACTGTTGTAGTTGATGATGCTTGTGTTTATATAGATATGTATTCTTTTGATTCAGTACAATAGGATATTCATTGTATTTTAGATTTGGCTACTTTGGATGACTTCTTGAGAGGTATTTTGACTTGTTTATGGAGTCTCATATTGCAGATTTGGAAAACATCATTGGTGACATTCATCTTCTCTTTGATCGAGATGATTCTTCTTCAATTGTTGTGAGGGAAAAAATTGAACCTCTTGTTCATTCTCTACATGATTATTCTTTGCAGTTTGATGCGATTGTAGATACTTTTGGACAACATTTAGAGGAGGCTGCTTTGTCTTCATAGGGGATATCATTGTCTTTGGATGGTTTTATACATTCATCTCTCCTAAATTCTTGATTGTCTTCTTCCGCAATGTGTCCTATAACACCTATTTGGAGTGAGTCAACTTTCAACATCAACATGGAGACACTTGAGAATTATTCAGAGACATCATCCATCATCCATATTCTTGACAGCCTGCATACTATCTTAGTTTTGTTTCTTCCTAAGGGGAGGAATGTTGTTCAATGAGATTGGATCATCTTCAACATTCAATGTCAAGCTTCTACCATCATTGTAGGAGACTTAACGTTGAGGGGGGGCTATGTTGTCTTTCTTCTTCTTCTCTCTTATGGGGGGTTTTTTTTCCTTGCATGGGGTTTTGGCCTTCTCATGCATCATTGAGAGATTTTTTGTATTTCATCTCTCTTTTCAGGAGGAGTTTTGTCCCACTGGGTTTTCTCCTTTTCTCCATTTATGAGAGATTTATTTTTCATATGTACATGGGTACCTAACATGGCCTAGTAGCTGGGACCCATCCTTGCATCTTTATGTCACTTGCATAATAATCTGCTACTTCCTAAGTTGCACTTAAGCGGGGGTGTTGGTGTAAATAAAGTATTGTACCTAGTTAATTCATTATTAGGGGAATCATTTACATGTTAATTTTATTTAGGGAAATAATCTTTCTAGAAGGTGTTAGTTGTCATTAGTTGTTATCTTATCTTTTGACTTGTAACACATGTGACCTAGGTAGTTGTGATAAGCTATCTCATGTCATATGATTAAGACACTTGTCATAATCTAATGACATCTTGTATCTCATCTTGGCTATATAACCAAGGGGTCTCTACTACACATCACAAAAAATTGAATCATATTTGCACAATTTATAAGAATAAAATTTATTCTTTTCATATTCATATTCTCTCTTTGTGCTTTCCATTTGGCCTCAATATCTTGTGTGGCTATCTCCATAGCCAATTCTAACTAATTTTAACTAGTGGTGAGTGATTTTTTATAAAATTGTGGCAATATTTTCCCCCTTATAGCTTATCCTACTCACCAAAAATTAAAGCCTTGATTTAAAAATCTTCACCATCTAGAAAAAAAATTCAACCAAAAAAACCTTATAATGGCTCTAGATTTAACATATGCATTGATAATTTCTTGAAATAATTGATGGTACATAGACAAAAAAACATTACATCTTACTATTAGAGGATTTAATAATATGGTTAGACATGCCTTAGGTACCATTAATCTTTCTATTATAGCTATTCCACACACTATAGAAACATTGTTCTATGTGATGCTTGAAACTTTATTTTGCAATATTTTATATAGAAATATTTTTTATTTATTATCCATTATTTAGGAAAATATCAACATAATTATTGTTGAAATGGTGAATCACATGGCAACTTCTAAGATTGGTGAAGGACTTGATAAATAAATAGTTTTATAGCTTCAAATCCCATGCCTAAAATTGATTTGTGATCTTTTACATGTATTGGCTATTTGGAATTTGTGGTTTGAGAGAAACATAAGAATCTTTTATGAAAAAGAGATTAAAGAGGAACAAATCTAGGATAGGAGATAAAAAAGGTAATCGAAAAAATTGGTAATAGTAAGATGGAAGTGGATGGTCCATTTTGTACAAAAATAAGCTATGTTTTATGAATTCTTGACCATGACCTAGTTGGTTACATAAGGGAATGTAAAAATAAGTACTAGTGTCAAAGATAATTGTTCATTAGTTTTGAACCAAGCTTTGTTTAGTTATAGGCTAAATTTTTATAAGGCAACAAAAAGGAATCGTGGTCATGTTGGAGGATTAGTGTTTAGGGATGAAAAAAAAAAATGATGATTATAGATACTTCAAGATTTGGTATAGAATCTAAAAATATGGTCGAGGAAAAGGAGATTTTGTGGGGTTTTCAATTTGATACTACTTGGAAGTGGGAGAATATTAAAATTTAGGGAGATTTGAAGTTCTAAGTCATTGAATATTTGAAAGATATTAGATATTAGATACAATTATTTATAAGGGAATATTTTATTAGGAAACTTTGAATCTCTCTCCCTTCAACATGTAAGGAGAAAAAACAAAATAACCAGTAGTATGGATTGTAGTTGTGGTGTTAATTTAAAGGTAAACTTATTTGGAGAAGTAGAGAGAAGATGAGATAGATAACTCTTGGAGAAAGCTTGGATAATGTTGAACAAGGATCGTCAATTTTGCATTGGTCTAATAACAGGTACATTATAGAGAATCTCATGTTGCATGGTAAGTGGCATTATGCAAGTGATAATTTTTTATTTTTTTTTATGGTGGAGGAGGATTATTATTTTCCTCTTAACTGAGGGAGTAATTACTCAAAGTTGGAGGTGTTGATGAGTGTTTTAGCACTGGACAACACAGATAAAACACAAGTGTTCTATCTCTCTTGAAAGGTAACTCTCTTTAGACAAACTTCAAAAAATAACCCCAAGGTTTATAAGGTTAGGTCTTGATAATGCAGATAACAACTCAATGATGATGTGATTTGCTGGTAATCACAAAGGGTATTTATGATAAAACAAGGCTAGAAGCTTATGGGGCTATGATGAGGGTTTCAAAAAATCTGAGGATTGGTAAAACCCTTGCTATATTTTTAGAAAAAAGATTTAAAAACAACCTTTTCTCATTAAATATAATATTTTGAGTGATGCTAGAATCCTATACTAACACAAATTTATAAAGAAATATCAAAAGATAAGGATTTATAGAGAGATCTTAGGTCTGAAACCTAATGACAGTTGCAGTAATGGCTAATGACCCAGATAGAAACAATCCCAATAAAATAATTCCTACTTAACTAGAATAAAGTTCACAATATCACAAAAACAATACAATCTTCTAAGGTGATCTT
Source organism: Sequoiadendron giganteum (assembly GCA_007115665.2). Lineage (NCBI taxonomy): Eukaryota > Viridiplantae > Streptophyta > Pinopsida > Cupressales > Cupressaceae > Sequoiadendron > Sequoiadendron giganteum. The sequence continues at coordinate 267,790,266 of CM021105.1, forward strand.
CATATTTTCAAGCTGTAACATTCATACACAATGGCATAAACATACACAGTTGAACTTAAGAACATTGAATGAGCTTAGAATAATCTTGCAAAGTAACTTACAATAAGAAAATTATGAAAGGTATGAGTAGGAAGTTCATCAAATATCCTCACACTTTGCCATTAATGAAATTGAACATAAACTAAAAATGTTGAAACTAAAACTAAAAGATAGAATCATACATACATTTAGAGAACACAAGGAATTCACCAAGACTCCAATGCCTTCACTTGTATTACTTCAAAATTACTTGTACACCAATTCACCCCCTCCCTTTGAAATGAGAGAAAGTTTCTATTTATAGATTTTACAATGTGAATCAATGGCCAATATTAAATTACATTCAGTGGCCAAGATTTACCACCTTTTAGGGTTTGAAAATATTAAATACATTTATAATATTCTCTAATATAAAATTGGTTCACATGTGAACCTAGGAGAATGTAAAACATTCCTATCCTATTTCATATTCAATAAATATCCTACAAAATCCAAAAAATCTAGATGCACACACTTTGATGCAACAACTTTCATCCTATAGCTAGAAATTACAAAAAAATGTCCTGTATCAAAATATTTCCAGCTTCTCTCTGTTTGACAAAATATCTCACAAAATTAACCAAGGCCTTTGAAATTTTCTCTTGAGATGATAACTGAGCTTTGTTGATTTTGAAAGTCATTGCCATATATTCCTCCATTATTTCTACATGCAAGTCGACACATGAATTTATTATTTGTACCATCTACTTAGACTTGGTAAATACATGAGCAACAAAATCCAAAACGATTCCTTGCAAATTATTTGTAGCCCTCTTTTCTATCTTCACCCTCCATGCTTGCTTCATCGATCCAACATCTAATTTTATTACAAATATTTTTGAACCAGTTAGGAGCTCCAAATTTTTGTCACATCCACCATTGAATCAATGATTCTTTCCTCAATTAAAGTTGCAGATCAGTTAATACCTCGACAAAGAGCTCTCTTTGAAAATCGATGGCAAATAGCCATACTTTGGGCTCTTTCAACTCCTCCTTAGTCAAAATTTGTTCCTATACAAAAAAATCCTTGGACAAGCCCTTAATCACATGCAACTTCAAGCACACTATGTTATAATACCCTGCAAATGATTTACATTCCTCGATCTTTTTGTCAACTTCGATTTTAAAAATTAGGAAGTGATTGTGCATCTCCACTCCAATTCTCATAGCCCTATCACTGACAAAAGTTACTTGTTTGATCCAACTAGAAGTGTACTTAGTCCAACTCCTCATTCCTTATACTTTACTCACTTCCTCTTTGGATAAAATTTTCAGAGAAAGAGACTCTGTTGGCCTTTCCTCACCTAACTCAACTAATTTCTAGCTAAAGGCTTTCAACTTAGCCAGTTGTGCTTTCAACTCTTTCTTGGTTTCCTTGTCCTTATCCATTTAATTTAGGATATTGGGAACAAACCCTTAGAGCTCATTAATCTTTTATGTTATGGTGGCTAGCTTGATATTCATTGATGTAACCTAATACTTAGTAGCTAAGATGGCAGCCTCATATTTATCTACTATCAGAGTTGCAATGTGGATAGTGCATGAGCCCAAGTCATCAATCGTTATATGCGATCACACTTTGGATTTTTTCTTCTCCTTGGTATTTTTCCCTACACGAGCAACGATTGCCTCCAGATGGGCCCTCGAGTCTCGAACTATTGGAGATTTTTCCTTCAACTGTTGCTCCAACCATGATGGGGTCTGAGTTTTCTTTGTAAATGATACTTTATCTTATCACCCTTCCTGTTTCATTTCATCTTCATCTTTTGGAGATTCTTCTATAATCTTCTCCTCTTCCCTAATATTAATTTTTTGTATTGTTTTCTCCTTCTTAGTAGATTCAATATCTACTTCATTTTCCTACTCTTCTTTCTTTTCTTTTTCTTCCTCATGAAGTTCCTCTTTTTTCTTGCTCCATATATTTTTCTTTGTCTTCTTATTCTCTTTCTTCCTCAAACATCTCTATATTGAGATGAACCTCAAAGGTCCTACCTAGATCTCCATTTTTCAAAGTATGCTATCCCTAATTGTCGAAAGATTCTTCATCGAACTCTATGATTTTAAGCCCCACCTTGGGCTCTTCAATGTATTCATCTCGTTCCATGATAGAAAAGTCCTCACCAACACCAACTGCTTCTTTAAGTTGTTCCATTTTGTTTTGCTGCATCTCCTCCCATATTATTTTTATATTCTCCATCTTTTGTGGTTCCATGGGAAAAGGAGGAATGGGAAAAGAAACAAAAAATTGAGACATAAGGAGATTTTCATCAAGTGATAGCAATGTTTTGAAGAATCCTTGAGGCATGCTTTGCAAGTATGCCATGAAGGATTGTGGAAGGGTGGTTGGTAGAAGAGGGAAAAAAGGAATAGATGGTGGGAGTGTAGAAAAGGTGGGTTAAAAAGCTAGAAGCGAAGAGGAAGATGGAGAAGAGGATGAATCAACCATAATCATCGAGGTTGTTGGGGTAGTAGATGGAAGGTGGAATGAGATGTCCACAAAAGGTGGAGAGAATATGAGGGGTGGAAGTGGAGAAAAAGATGATAGAAGAGGTGCAGTGGATAGTAGTGGTGAATTGGGATGAGTTGGTGATTGAGTCTGCAAGTTCTCCTCTTGAGAAGGATCTTCCTTAATTATATTTAAAATGAAATTCCTAGCCTTCTTAGCCTTCTACATCGGTCTCCATCCCTCTGCAACATTTCTTTGATACACACAAGGATTCTTAGTAGGCTTCCTCTTTGTTGTGTCCTTCCTTTTGTGAGAATGAGGAGTAGGAGCCATTGCCTCTTTGCTTGAGGAGCTAGTTTTAGCCTCATCTTCAGTCTTACCTCCCTCATCACTCTCGAGGGATTTTTCCTACTCCCACTCACCAGAGGTGAGTTCTATTCCTTGCTGCTCCAACTATGCAACTTGGTCATCAAGCCACTTCTTATTTTTTTGCAACACTAGATGAGTGACAAAATTGATGTTAGTATCTTCTTCTTATGTCCAGTCAATTAGTGGAAATGGAACATTAGCTATTTTATCATATGCTACCTCATCCAATATTTTATAATCTTCCACTTGATCGGGCACTATGTATATAACCAGTTCTTGACTTCTTGATCATTTTCACAATTGGCCCAAAAGTCTTAGATATGTGGGGCTTATGTGTGTGTTGTCTGCTAGCCCATTTTTTCATATTTCCCCAGGGGCCAACTCCTCCTTGTGCAGTGTGGAAAAAAAGTCCATACTCTTGGATCTCCTTGTCTAAATTTTCTACTAAAATTGTCACTGGACATGAATACATGCCTCTCCCAAGGGTCATGGGATAAGGCACACTTGCTTTGTGTTTTTATTACAACTGATGTGTGGTGCATAATTTTTGTGTAAGCTCTAGTGGGATGATCTCGTCTGTTGGGTATCTCGATAGTCTATATAGAGTCCCAAAAAACCCTCAATCCTGAAGTACATGAACTTGGGGAACTAGATGAACTAGTAACCAAAGTTCTTCACCATTGTCTTGACACAATATGATATTATATTCCTGAAATCTCTTGACAAGGATTTCATAATGAACATGATGAAATAATCATTTACCATTTTATAACTCCATTTGAAGTTTCTATATTGTAGCTGTGGGTAGCTTTAGTAAACTATAGATTCATCTATACCCATCCCCAAATTTTCCCTACAAGTTAAACCTTTGTATGAGAAGTTAGCTGCAAGAACATAGACAATGTAAGAGTTCATGTAGAATTATTTGGTCTTCTTGGCATGCTCATACTAACAAAGGATATTATCATTGATTATCTTTGCTCAGTGGAACTTAGTTTTTCCACTAAGGATTTCATCAATGAAATACCACATCCATTCTTCAAAAATGCTAGAGGTCGGAATTCCCATGGTCCTACTCAACAATGTTACCAAATCATTGGCCTCTTCCATGAAGTCACTTCTATATAGCTTCTTGGGAAGCTTTCCTATGCTAGGCCAAGGAGTTTCCATCCATTTCTTGTTTATCATTTGGGCACAATTCAAATGACCTACCTTCTAGAAATTGAGGGCACATTCTTTTTCAGTCACCTCCATTTGCGAAAACTTAGGAATCCCAAAAACATGTGTAATAGATGAGGGTGATAAATTAGCCACCACCCGTACCTCTGAGGTAATGATCTTGTGGGAATCCTTATGATAGAATTCTCTACATCCATGAATGAGCTTAGGGCTGATTAGAGAAGGTGGAAAACCTACTACATGGGAAATCCCCCTCTTTCGAACTTTCCTTTCCATGTCATTCTTGGGGTTGATCAAGACATGTAATCTAAATTCATCAATATTAACATGTCTGAGGTTAGTATCTAATAGATTATCCTAATCCAAAGTGATTTTGGAGGTGACCTCCACACCATGAAACTCATACTTCATCTTTGCTTTCTCCTTGGCAATTTTAATTGTCCTCTCACTTTTCCTTTCTTTTTGAAAAATTTCCATATAACTTGCAAGAATAAAGTGTAATCAATTGAATTGATTAAACAAGAAGATTATGTGTTAGTATGATTGAAAAGCACATCATTAAAGCCCAAAATTATCATAAATGCATCAGATACTAGAAAGGAGTCATTAAATTTAACATCCTGAGACAATTTTTAGCCATTTGCAATTTTGATAGCTTTATGGGCCGAGGAGTTGTAGGTTCCACTAGGTTGCGGGCTTGACAAATGTAGAAGCCATCTTCAATGATGCTAATGAAATGGTGCCCCACAACTGAAATCTTGCAAGGAAATTCCTGCAATGAGTAAACACTTAGTGATTTTGATGGTTAACACAATTTGGCACATGGAAAAAATGTATGCAAAGAAACTTAAGTCTAAACACTTAGAAATTTTATTGATTAGGATCATGTAGGAAAAGCTTATGCGGAAGCCACATTTGTGGAAACCAGTGATGAATATGCCAAAAAATGGTGTGAGTGGCATGGTCTTCCGCAAGAGGTTTCATGCAACAAAATTCTTTGCACTCAAAAAGGGACTTATCATTTTAAAATGAAACTCATTTAAAGCATGTGGGAAAAATGATGATGTCAAGCACTTGCCTTTAAAACTCATTTAGGTCCAGTTTGATTAATGTGGAGCTTTTGAGTGTGAAATCCAAGGGGTGTGGAAGCCAAAGGGTTCCATGCCATAAAATGGCTTGATGTGAGTGTCTTTCTACATCTGAATTCTCACTTTTATTTTCTCACAAATGACTCAAGAATTAGTCATTTTTTGGTCCTATAAAAACCATCCAAATAGAAATTAAACAATGAATCAATAATCATTTTATTTTTCAATAATAAATAGCTATAACAACAAAAGTAATTTGAAATTTACTAATCTGCCTCACACCCACATGAGAGCCATTGAGTTGTCTATTGTGGAAGATACCCCATGCTCCATTTCCCTATCAACATCAAAAGGTGTTTCTACTTGCAACATTTGAAAATAAAACAAAAAATATTCAATCATGAAAACAAGAATAGTGATGTAGGTCATGGCTTATAATGTGTGAGATAATAAAAAATAAATTGAATACTTATTGAACTATATATTTCTTACTATTATGCTTACTATTTTCCCTATCCATAGCTTGTTCAAAAGCACCTATTTTAGGATTTTATCCATAGCAGCAAGGTAGTGAAATATTTGATAATTTTTTTTGGTAGAAATGTATAAAAAATGTGCTAGCATAGAGAAGGCAGTGAACTATTTGAAAAAATACCTCAAATAAATGTAGTCCCATGGTGATGGAATGCCATGAAAAATTTGTTTGTCATGGAATTCCATCACCACGAGACCATATTTATTGTTGGTATTTTTTCAAACAATTCATTGCCTTGTCTATGCTATTATGCTAGGATGGGGTGGATGACTTTGCTTGGTAATAGTGGGGTGATGTGGATTTTAAGGATGTGGGATATGAAAAAGTGGAATAAGAGGTGGAAGCTTCCATGGATTGGTAAATTAAGGATGAGGACCTTGGAAAGGATTTTGAGGGGAATTTTGGCTAAAGGATTGGTTTCCATTGTCAAAGGAAGGGGAAGGATAAGCAAGAGGAGATAGATTGGGATTGGATTAAGGTAGGGAGGATGGGATCTTACCACCAATTCCAAGGAAACATCTGAGCATGACATCCTTATAATTATGGAAGTAGTAGGTGAGGATAAAATCAATGGTGGTGGATGGGGATGATGATAATTAGGACTGCCTTAAAGCATTGATACACATGTATGAATCCCATTGTAGGCCACTTTATCAGTGCATAATGAAACACATAAATTCTATTGAAAATAATTGTAATAGAAGTATTGGTGTGGATATCATGGTTGAAGTTTCATTTGAGACATGCTTTCAAATATCATTCTTCATATAGGGCATCCAACTTAATATACAAAAAGATGCACCCTTACACCCCAATGTTAAAAAAAATGGATACAAGGATAGTGATCATGTCCATAAGGGGTAGAGGAATACAGGTGACTCATGAGTAAGATGCAAAAAAAGGTTGCAATCACCATGATAGAATAAGTATAATAGTGAGAAGCTATATTTGCAGACTTCAAGTGAACTCATTATTCTTGATCACAAGAATAGTCCAAATCATGCATCATTGTGCAAGATCAATAATAGTGGTTGTTGGTAAAGTACTTAGGATGGACAATCATATTCTACATGTTTGGAAATATGGAATAGTAGATGTAAGTGCCTAGCTTTTAAGGGTGATGATGCCAACAATTGTGAAGATATAGATGAGTGCATAGGGTGAATGAGGAGGGGATAATGGGATAAGAATAGGAGGGGAAAATGGGACAAGACCAAGAGGGGGATAATGTAACATAGGATGAATTAGGATGTGTCTAGGGTTTTATTATAACACATGAAGTTGGTTGTTGAGGTGTGCAACATAAATGGAGAAGAGAGTTGGTCAATAATGAGTGGAAAGAAATATTTCTTGTAATGGTATGTGTATAGGATAAAATTTGGATGGGTGTCATATAGAATAGAAGGGATAAAAAGATAAGACCAAGAGGGAATAATGGAACATATGGTGAAATAACCGAGGGTACAATGGGATGGGAGTTGAAGGGGATAATGGAACATAGAATGGACTAGTAGAGATTAGTAGGATGGTCCAAGAGGGGATCGTAGAACATAGGGTAAACTATTAGTTGTTAATGGGTTGGGCTTAGGAGGGAATAAAGGAAAATAGGGCACTAAATTAGGGGAAGATGATGGGAAAAGACTAAGAGGCGATAATTGAACATAGGGTGAAATAAGAGAGGGTAATGGGATGGGAATAGAAGGGGAAAATGGAACATAGGATGAACTAGTAGAGATTAATGGGATAAGATAGGATGGGATAAAAAAATATATACCGTGAACTATTAGAGATTAATGGGATGGGATTAGGAGGGAATAATGGAACATAGGGTGAATTAGGAGGTGTCTAGGGTCTGACTATAGTACATGAAGTGGAAAATTGAGGTGTGTATTAATAATGGAGAAATTTTTTGGTCAATAATGAGTGGAAGGAAAGATTTTTTGTAAGATTATCTATATAGGATGAAACATGGACTTAGATGGTATAACATAGAATGGATAAAGGGACAAGACCAAGATGGAATGATGGAACATAGGGTGAAATAGTAGAGGGTACAATAAGATGAGAGTAGAAGGGGACAATGAAACATAGGATGAACTAGTAGATATTAGTGGGATGGGCTAGGAGGGGATCATGGAAAATAGGGTGAACTATTAAATGTTAATGGGATGGAATTAGAAAGGAATAAAAGAACATAGGGTGAATTAGGAGAAGATAATGGGACACGATCAAGAGGGGATAATGAAACATAGAATGGACCTAGTAGAGATTAATTGTATGAGAGAGGATGGGATAATAAAACATAAGGTGAACTATTAGAGGTTAATGGGATGTAATTTGGAGGGAATATTAGAACATAAGGTGAATTATGCAGTGTCTAAGGTTTGAATATAGGACATGGAGTGGCAACTTGAGGTGTGTAGTTTTAATGTATAAGAAATTTGGTCAATAATGAGTAGAAGGAAAGGTTTCTTGTAAGGATATGTGTATAAGATAAAATATGGAGGAAGGTGGTATAATGTTTAAGGTGTTAAAGATTGGGATATGTGATATAAAATGGTTAAAACATGTGTGATGATAGAAATGAAAGATTGAAATGGACATTGAATGGAAAATATATTTAGGATCTCACAAGACCAACCAAGAATGAGATCCTCTAATAGATATGGAAAATAAGACATCATGGTATATTCCTTGCAACACAGTTCATTCACATTTCATTTCATATACTCATCATGTTTGGTTAAAATATGTGGTGAGGAGGATGATACAAGTGATAGGTTATGGGATGGTGGAAGATAAGAGTTTACTTGGTTGAAGGGATGAGGTAGCATAAAAATGAGCATGAAAGAGACTATGTGGGAGACAATTTCCCACTATGATCTACCATCATAAAAATTAGCACGTGTCTATAACATCTTGTACAAGGAAAGTGGGTAGAGCTAGTGGTCATAGGGAAACCAAGGGACATGATAAGGGATTATTGGAATCATGGGCACACAGTACTAGTGAATACTAGGAAAGGTGATAACAATAACCATTTGAGAATAAAGCATGTTCTTTGACTTATTTACTGACTAGCTATAAGTAGTAAATAATCAATTATAACCTAAACTATTAATATTTTTTGTGAGGATATAATATGAGAATTGACATCAAAGAGAATATGCATTACACATATCTAGAAAATAATTTTAAGGTCCTATTTGCATGCTACCAAAAAAATATCTTCCAACCTTGAAATATACTCCTTATGAGAGAAATTCCATAATCATTCAAAAGTTATCAAACTATATAATATAAAATTGAGATGGAAAATAAGAAATAATTTCAAATCCAAGATTTCAATTTCTTAATTACACAAACTAGTCTCATTTGTTCTCCACTTCACGTTCCTCCAGTGTTTGTGTTTTTCATCAATTTTTTAGGTTTGTACACACAAAATTACCAAAACTAGCTAACATTGGTTTACATCACCATTAATGAATAAAGGTTACCTGAGTGAAATTTGTTTGATGAAATGAATAGTGAGGTGTGGAGCTCGAAGGTCCACTAGCAAAATGTTTGACATCCAAAGCGTGTTATGAGACAATCATTCAAATAATATTCAACTGTTCACATGCAATAATTATTTATTTAATACTAGTTGCATACCTCTTGACTCAACATCAAAAAGAAATAAGGGTCTATAGGAATGGTGCACATATCATGAACACTCTGACCTTGAATTTTCATCATATTGATTCTACTAATTTAGTTATTCTTACATTTCAAAATAGAATTTAATAAACAAAATTAAATGAACTTGCTGAATTTTACATGAGTATGGTTGATGTAACATCACAATCCAAATGGCTTCTCTGTGTAGAAAATCGAGTGGGTTTGCGCATTTTGAAAATCCTTGATGGAGGAGGTGAAGGAGATGAAGATTCAGAGGGGGATTCGGCCGTCTTTGGAGTGCCTAGGGACTTTTTTGGTTTGTCTGAGATTTGTCTTGTCTCTGGGGACGTTATTGTCATATACTATATGGAGGATCCTGGGTTGCTTCGCCCTATTAAGGTTTTGTGTTATGATCTCCTCAGCCAATGTGCTTGTGTTGAGAAGTTGGGTGGTTTCTTTTTGCTTTGGAGCCATTTGGGCTCCTCTAGGTGTCTGTTGGGGGCGGCGGTGTGGGAGGCTCTGAGCTCTCTTCTCTATGGGATGTGGTTCTGGTTTAGTTGAGTGGTGGGTCTCCTGTCGCCCTCGTCCTCTCTATGTTTTGCTACTTCCAGGGCCTTGAGGTAGTCGTGGTTGCTGCTTTTGGGTTTTTCCCTAGTGCTATTGGGTCAGTGGCTTTGTTGGAAGCTAGGAGAACCCTGTTGTCTTAGCATGGGATTTATGTTCTCACTAGGGAGGCCCCCTCCCTTGTTGGGGCTTTCTATCCTTGCTTTATCTATGTTCTTTCCCCTTCTAGGCATCTTGAGAGGCTACATACTGATGAGGTGATGAATCTTCTTGTGTTGTGGCAAGCGTATGGTGACTTTGTCCCTGCCTTGATTTATGTTTGGGATTCTTCTTATGGACATTGGTGATGTTGTGGTTTTTGACATGGGTTCTGTCCTGAGTTTGGTTTCGGTGTTGGTCGTTGCTGCCTATTTTGAGTTGGGCTCATGTTGGGTGGTTATTTTCATTGCTTTGGAAGATGGTCTGAATGGTCTTTATTGGAGAGGTCTTTCTGAATTTTTTGGAATCACTGTCTGTGAGGAGGTTTTGAACTTATTTTGCAAGTTTGAGTTAACTATGGTGATCTTTTTCTCTAACAATGTTTTTCTTTCGTTGGCCCTTGGTTATGGTTGTGGTGGGGTTTTAGAGCTTGTGGCATTGGGTCTCTTTAGTCTTTGCATGTTGAAGTTGTGTTTTGGGGGTTCCAAGGTTGTTGTTGGTTCCCTGTCGGAGATTGGTTGCTTTTGGAAATGGTGGAAGGGGCTCTTCTCTGCCCTGAAGACCCCTATTTCAATCTTTGGTGACTTCAAGCAAGGTTGGTTTGAAGATATTTCGGTGGTGATGTTCCAAATGCTCATTATGATGGCTTGTGGTAGTTTGTTTCCTCTCTTGGTTGAGGAGCTTTCTTTTGCTTCCTTCTTGACCCTGCTGCTTGGGATGCCAAGGGGTGTGGTGACAACCTTTTCTACTGGGATGTTGGATTCGTATTTGATTCTATAGTTGATGTCTCCTATGGAGGTGGAGACTGCTCCTTCAGAGGCGGAGCCCTCTCCTTTTGAGGTGGAGTTGGTGGCTGTAGTTGGGGTGGGAATCTCCCTTATCTTATGTTGGTCCCTTTTGAGGTGGAGTCTATTCAAGCAAGAGATGAGTGGCACTAATGGTTATGGTTCTCACTTCACCCTCTCTTTTAGAGGGGAGCTCTCTCCTATTGAGGTGGAGTTTTAGTTGGTGCTTGGCTCAGGGTGGTGTTTTGGGTTGGCTCTTGCTCCTCAGGGGTTTGATGTGCTCTCTCACTTCTTTATTGTGGTGGATATTTTTGCTGTGTTGGTTTTTCTCTTCTTTAGGGGTTGGTATTTTACTGGTGTCGCTGTTTGGGTGGTATTGCTTTGTGGGATATTCTTTCTCCTATAGAGGTGGAGAGGCAAGTAAGTTGATGGGGGCTCTCTACCCCATTAGAATTTTGGTTGTTTATGGTTCTAATTTGGTTTCTCTCAGTAACAGGCTTGATGAGGATTGGTTCATTCAAAGAGTCTTATGGGGCTTAGCTATTTTATGGTGGTTTGGATTTTAGGATCCTCTTATAATTGCTTGTATGAGTTTGAATTACAAATTGTCTTACCCACCCTTAAGGTGGTTGTTGCTTTAGGTTATGGTTTTGTCTGCTTGGAGGGATGCCAGTTGGCCTATTTTGTTGGTTGTAAGGCCTGGTTCAAAAATTGAAGACGACCCGCTTGGAGGGAGTTTGTGGCCCAATTTGGCTAAAATTGGGAGTTTAGTGCTATGATCTTATGGCTATTTTGAATCTCTTGGTGCTAAGTTTTACTATTCCTAATTGCTATTTCTTGATAGCTTTGTTATGGTTTTGTACCTGCTGGTCTTTGGGCTGATCTCATCAATGGTCTACGTTCCATTTCATGGATTGACTTGGGGATTCTATTTTTGATTATGCTGCTGATGATTCTATGGTTACAATTTTGGTTACTTGGCCTATGTGCCATTTTTGGCCTCGGTTAGGTCTCTCTAATATTGTTTTTTGGTGGTGGTAGGTGATACCTTTCCTTGTCTATTTCTTTGTTTTTTTTCCTTGCTTTGTACCACAGGATCAGGGCCCTTCCCTTGCTTATCTAATAAAAAATAATGGTGGGGTGAAAATCTAAGCCTAGAAGTCTCATCCACATCAAGCTCTACTAGAGGCCTCACACATTGTACAATGCTCTGAGTTAGTGAGCTAATCGACGCCAACATGTCCACCTCAACACTTTCCTTCACAATGGAGGGAATGACAACATGATCCACCATGTGTTTGGCCAAGGGGCTTGGTGCCAATTGTGACTTATGTTGTGCACCTATTCTATCATGTGTGGAGTGCCCACCTCTACCTCGAAGGTCTAAAATGTCAAAATAATTTGGAACCTTATTGAGGAAAAAACTCACAAGAGAGTTTCCTCAAAAAATACTATGGTACGTCATGGCTATTGCATGGAGGTTGGTCAAAAACCATCCACCACTGCTCCCAAAACTTACTTTTTATTAATTCATGGTGGAACCAATGGATGGGGAACCTTGTGCATGCATGTGATAAAGGTGTGTTGGTTCTCGGATTTGTAAATAGGGCACACAAGTTGGCTTTGCTATTTTTTTCTTTTTTTAGATCTGCATATGAAAGACCACTAGCATAAAATTGTTTTAATTCATCCCTCTTATTCAACCAAAATTTGATTTTCTCACTCATTTCTCCTACATGTGATACAATGGACTTCACCAATTCGGAAATCCCTCTCTAATAAGGGTGGGTTTTAGCATGCTTAGTTAATCTTCCAATTTTCAATCTCTATTTTTTTTGTTTTCAATTTGATTTAAGATATTTTCATGGGTTCCTTGTGGATTCCGACAAACTGATGGAGGGGTTTGAGGTTGTTCTTGTTCGGGAGGCTCTTTGTGAGGTGGTGATTGTGAATTTTCAATGTTTTGAGGTGGAGATTGATTCCCTAGAAATTAAAATAAAGTTAAAAAAAAACCTATTTCAATCTACATTCTAATTCAAATTTGAAATAAAAATAATAGAAATACATACCTATTCGATCTCTTCGACCTCTTTGATGCCTTGGTGGCATCCTTGTGAAGAATTACAAGAAAAATTTGATTTCCTTTTGGTGAGTGCGACTTGAGAGAGTAGATAAAAATGGTTATTTTTTTAAAGAACTTTTGCATTTGGTGAGCACCAAATTTGGCACTCATCAAATGGCTAACTATTTTGGCATGTTCAAAAACATCAATTTTGGATTTTTTTTGTAAAAGTGGCACCTTTTTTGTGTCGTAGATTGGTGCATTGACTCAGTGTATGGAAGATTATCTAAGTGTATTGGGTGTGTACATTATTCAGGTGAAATTTTTTGTGAAGGAATTTGTTGGATTTGAGGGTGTTTTTGGAATATTCCAAATTATGTTCAAGTGATGTATGTTGTCTGCGAGTCATCTTTAGATCAAAGGAAGTGTGTACTTACAATTTTAATGGTGTCTACATGGATTTGGTTGACCTGGGTGTTTACACTAATTGCAGATATGCTTCAGTGTTTGTGTAAGCGTTGAATGACATGTATGAGTGAATTTAGGTCCTAACTAAGGTGTGTTGAGGGTCACCTTCATTCCTTTCCATCATGAGAATGTTTTGGTTCCAACCTAATTTGAATTTACACAGTTGAAGTGCATAGATGACCTTGGAGAATGTTTTCAAGGTTGAAGAAGGTATAAATAAGTGTTGAGTTGATGAGGGATGTATATACATAGAAGTATGATATGAGAAATGTGAATTGTAGAGTTGTGAAGTGCAAATTTTTGAAATGTAGTGCAATATTTAATGTGTTAGATCATTGGAAGCAGTGAGAAAAAGGTGTATGCAATCTTCAGTAAGGCTATGAATATGTTGGTGATGCTATGGTGGACATATTTGTTGCATTGAGATAGTTTTCTCACTGTAACTCTCTTCTATCTTCTTTTTTGTAATACAATAGTGAGACCTTGGCAGTGAGCCCTTCTTTCTTCTGGGAAGTGAGCCCTATTATAGCTGATGTTGATATTAATTTATATTGTGAGCTAATCCTCCTGTGGTTTTTCCCATCTTAGGTTTTCCATGTAAATATGGTGTTCCACTATGTACGGTGTTGATGTGTTTCAGTTTCTATTATTTTATTTCATGGTTAATCAATTTGATAGATTAATGGTTAATTAAGTAGATGTGAGTCTAAATATTTATGAGGGTTGTGAAGTTTTAATGTACATTTGATTCATGAAATGAAACTAATTCCCAAATTTAAAATGCAGCAATTTAAAATGATTTCACATATTATTCCCAAAACTTTTTTACACAAATTTTAATATAATATTTAATGTTCCAGTAAAGAATTTGAAATTAAATTGCATATAATAAATTGATCAACAGATTGCATTCAAATACATTCATTCATGCTGAAAATAGATTATTAATTCAATAAACTCAAATATTTAAAACATTTATTGCTCAGATAATTCATCAAACTTGAATACTTATCTTTTAAAATGTGCTGAAGAAATTCCCAACTATTGCTGGAATGGTCCTTGTTCAACCTCTTCTGTTTGTGAGTAGTCTGGGAGGAAAGAGGACCTTGCCGCTCTACATGAGTGTTGGTTCCACCAGAACAATGCTCAACACTCGTGCCACAAAACCATGCCCTGGCCAGGACCGTCCTGAGTGCACGCAATTGTACCCCAGGTTGGACACCCACTATAGGAGTGCCCCTTCTCCGTCCTACTCATAGCCTGCTAACTTGGAACCCTATTCCCACAATGTGTTGTACTTGTTTTTCTCCTTTTTTTTCTTTTTCCCCCCTCAATAATTTAGTTTTCACGGGTTTTTATACAACATAAAGGGTAGTTTCAACCGACACACCCTTTTATAAATAATTACAACTTCCCGTGAAAACTCTAATTATTGTTTTATTACATTTTATTTCTTGAACTATTACATTAGTTCTCATTTTACTTTTATTCTCTTTTATTATTATTATTTTTTCTTCCACGAGGAAAAAGTCTCATAACAATTCCCCCCCTGTTGTTTAGCTGCTACCCTCAGTAGCTTGATGATTTTCTGCATCACACATACATATAAATAAAACAACCTTTAGTTAAACAAATGTGGATATTGGTCTTTAATAAAATCAACATTTTCCCAAGTAGCACTATCATTATCACAATGACTCCATTTAATTTTTACTTCATTTATAACCTTGTTTCTCAATATTCTAGATCTTCTTTCAATTATTTGTTCCGGTTCAATCTTAAATTCACAAGAAGGTTCAATAGAAATACTTTTCCAATCAATAACATGATTTGCATTATATACATATTTCTTAAGTAAACTTACATGAAATACATTATGGATTTGTAATTGAGGGGGTAAAGCAAGTTTATAAGCAACATCCCCTAATCTTTCTAATATTTCAAAAGGTCCGCAAAAATGAGATATCTTAGAATATTTACCCAATTTTAATGAGATCCTTTTTGGTTTGACTCTAAGAAAAACATGTTCACCAACCTCAAAATCTCGACTAGACCTCTTAGAGTCTACCCAACTTTTATATCTATCTTGGGCAGCCTTCATATTTTGTTTGACTTTATTAATAATAGCTTCCATCTCTAACAAGTTTTCATTCTCATACCAAACTTTATGGATAGGATCAGACCATGAAATGGGTGTATTACAATTTCGACCATAGATAGCTTCAAAAGGAGACATCTTAATGGTGGAATGATATCCTTGATTGTATGCAAACTCTACCAAGTGTAAATAGTCTTCCCATGACCCAGGTTTATCCATGGTGTACATGTGTAACATGTCTTCTAAGATTCTATTAACCCTTTCTGTTTGGCCATCAGACTCAGGATGATAAGTAGTACTAAAATTTAAATGAGTACCAAGTTCCGCAAACAAATATTTCCAAAAGGAGGAGGTAAACCTAGGATCTCGATCTGAAATAATGTTCTTTGGAATACCATGTAGCCTAACAATCTCTTTAACAAAAATGTGGGCAATATCAGAAGCAGAGGATTTTATTTTGATAGGTAAGAAATGTGCCATCTTGGTTAATCTATCCACCACTACAAAAATAGAATCATGCCCTTTATGTGTTTGAGGAAATCTAGTAATGAAGTCCATACTAATTGACTCCCATTTCCAAGTTGGAATAGACAAGGGTTGCAAGAGGCCTGGAGGTTTACATTGCTCTGCTTTTACCTTTTGATAAGTTAAACATTGCTGAACATAGGTACGGATTTCAGTCTTCATTTGAGGCCAAAAAGTAGTTTCTTTTGATTGAGAGATAGGTTTTCTGGAATCCAGGGTGTCCGGCTATTGGGATATCATGAGAATCTTTCAATATTTGTGATTTAAGATTAACTATATTGGGAATGCACAACCTTCCTTTAAAATATAGGAGACCATTGTTACTTAACAAATAAGGTTCTAATCGATCTTTCAAATGGACATTAGAGGAGGGATTTTGGAGACCTTCATAAATGGGTTGAAAATAGTCATCAATAGGTAACTTGGATTCTATATCTTGTTCAAATTGGCTTCTCTCAAGGGTCAAGGCATTAGCACATATCCGTTTTCGACTTAAGGCATCTGCCACTACATTTTCTTTTCTAGGAACATATTGGATGGTGAAATCATATTCAGTTAAAAGCTCCATCCATCTCCTTTGTCTCATATTAAGGTGAGGTTGAGTAAAGATGTGTTGGAGACTATCATGGTCAGTTTTTAATATAAAATTATTCCCTAATAAATAATGGGGCCAAACCTTTAAAGCATGGACAATACCTAGTAATTCAAGATCATGGATTGGATAATTTCTTTCAGCGAGTAATAACTTTCTAGATTCATAACACACCACCTAGTTATCTTGCATTAGGACACCACCGATACCTATACCACATGCATCAGTGATCACAACAAAAGGTTTACTAAAATTTGGAATACAAAGAATAGGTGCAGATGTTAATAAAGTCTTTAGTGTGTGGAAAGCTTTATCACATTCTGGGGTCCAATTATAGCTTTGTTCTTTCTTAGTTAAATCAGTCAAAGGTGAGGCTATCTTGGAATAATTCTTAACAAAACGACGATAAAACCTAGACAATCCTAAGAAAATTTTGACTTCATGTGCATCCTTTGGGATAGGCTAATCTTGAATTGCCTTAATTTTAGTAGGGTCGGGTGAAATACCTTTTTCAGAAACAACATGTCCTAGGTAAGATACTTTTGATTTGAAGAATTCACACTTGCTAAGTTTGGCATATAACTTGTTCTTTCGCAAGGTTTCTAGTACCATTCTGAGATGTTCTTCATGTTCTTTTTCATTTTTTGAGTATATTAAGATATCATCTAGGAAAATGATTACAAACACATCCAAAAATGGGCGAAAGATATCATGAATTAAGGTCATAAAAGTTGCAGGTGCGTTAGTTAAACCAAAAGGCATAACTACAAATTCATAATGACCATATCGTGTTTGAAAGGCAGTTTTGGAAATGTCAGATTCTTTAATACGAATTTGATGGTATCCTGATCGTAAATCAATTTTGGAAAAACATTTAGCACCATGTAATTGATCTAGGAGATCATCAATTCGAGGTAAGGGATACTTATTTTTTATGGTCAATTTATTAAGTTGTCGATAATCTATGCATAACCTCATAGTTCCATATTTCTTTTTGAAGAATAATACTGGTGCACCCCAAGGAGAGACACTTGGTCTTATTTTTCCTTCCTTAAGTAATTGTGTCAATTGAATTTTTAGTTCTGTTAATTCTGGGATAGATTGATGATAGGGAGCTTTAGAGATTGGTTTTGCTCTGGGAACTAAATCAATTGCATGTTCTACAGATCTTTTTGGGGGTAGACTATCTAAATCCTCAGGAAAAACATCTTTAAATTTTTGTACTATAGGTTTGATATTAATGTCTAACTTGAATTTATCACTTGTTTGAAAAAGCATAGCACAAAATATCTTGCAATTTTTCCTAGCACTACGCTTGATTTGCATGGTCGAAATGGTTTTAATGTGAAGAGGTCTTTTCTCCCCCTGTAAAATTCGACATGTCCCCATGTTAGAGTTGATGATTACTTGTTTGGTTTCACAACCAAGGAGGGCATTATTTCTTTCTACTCATGCCTAGAATAGCATCATATTTACCAAGATTCAATACATGAAAATGATCATGTGTTACAAAGTTATCTAACTCAAATTCTAAGTTTTCAATAAGTGTACTGGTTTGTTTTACTATTCTACCATCTACCATTTCCACAGCTAAGGGTTCAATTAACTTAGATGTAATCTTTAGTTTAGAGACAACTTTAGGAGAAATAAAATAATGACTACTTCCAGAATCAACAAGAAAAATAATAGGATGACCATGTATGAATCCTTTCATTTCAATTAAGGAGGGTTGGCAATGCACCATACCTGCATCAATGGTTGCATATATCTTCATGTTGGGTTGTGGAGTAGAGGTAGTTGTGTCCTTGTTTTTGGGTTTATAGTCTTCTTGTTTGTGAGGACAACAACGTTGATAATGGTTCTCACCACAAGTCCAACATTTTATTTCAGGAGGTGTTGGTTTATTTTGGTTGGGTCTAACCATCTTGGTGAATTGACAATGGACTTTCTTTTGACCAAATTCATTGTGATTTCTTTTTCACTTTTCCCTCGCTTGCCTTGAAATTTGATCAAGTGTTTCAAACTTTTCTGCAATTTGGGCCGCTTCATCTACTGAGGTGGGTTTACCACACCACACATTAGCTTGGTATGCATGTCTTAACCTATTTATGAATCGAACCACTCGATCATGTCCTTCGATAAATATAGCTACTTTATACTTTGCTATAGAATCTAAAATATGGTTGAGGCAAGGAAAGTTTTGTGTGGTCTTCAATTTTCTATTTCATTGAAGTGAGGATATTAAAATTAAGGGAAATTCCAAGGGTTAAATTGTAATACTGTGTCTCACTTTTTGCCCAAGATGGACATGTACATCAATATATATATATATTTTTTTTGAAATAAATCATGAATCTTTCAACATCTCCTTTAATAACTACTTTTAAACAAAAAACAATATTTTCAGAAAGTAGTGTTTGTCTCATAGAACATAACTTTTCTTCTGTAAAGGATAAAATTCTAATTTTTGAAATATAGATTATCAACATCAATATCTAGGGAAAGGATATTTTTCCATAACTTTTTGTTACATTTTTTAAAATTAATTTTTGAAGTCACTATAACTATAATTTGGACACATATGTGTGTTGTACAATCTAACTTGTGTTTATATCGAAATCCTTTTTCTTACAATGGTTTACTATTTTTCCACCTTTGCAAAATGAAGAGCTTGATGTTCAGAGAAAAATCTATGTTCAATCAAAAATGAAAATTAAATACATGATAAAATGAAAATATATAAAAAATATACTTGTTGGAAAGCTCATTTTTAGGGCTACAATATTGAAAAATAGAATTTCTAAACAACATTATTTAATCCCTCAAAAGGTAAATAAAAAGTGTTTTTTTGCTAGCATTTTGATAGGTGTGAATGAGACTCCATTATGGGTATGATTTAATACTAGAGGGTTTCTATCCAAGGGGATTTGATCTAAGGGGATCTTATCTATCCCTCTTCAATTAAAACCATTTAGATGGAACCTCTCAAGGCTTAAATCATTAGTTTTTTCTAAAAAAGGTGATTTTAGGAAAAAAATAGCATGTCCCAAAAGTGAGACACACTATTGTGGTAGCACCCCCAAGTTATTCATCAAATATCTGAAAGATGTTAGATACAATAAGTAGATGTTAGGATATAATTATTTATGAGTAAATAGTTTATTAGGGAAGTTTGATCTCTCTATCAAGGGAGATTCCAAGTTATTCATGAAATATCTCAAAGATGCTAGGGGCTGATGCAAGAAGTTGGGTCCACAAAAAGCTCAAAAAGTGGAAGTGTTTTTGCTGTTTTTCAGAATTTGTCATACTTGAACTGAAAATTTGAGGAACTTACACAATGAATTTTTAAAAAAGTCAGTAATATGAAATTTAGAGATTTGAATCTAGTTTATAAATATGTAAATTATTCAAATACCCAGATTGTAGAAACTAAATTTTGATAAAGATCTATAAAAACCACTTTTTAAAAGTCCCTGTTTTTTTACCATACCATGCACGTGTACGGACAACACTTTTTGAATCAAATAAAAGTATTTCACTAATTCCTTTTGGGGAAAGAGAGATAACAACATGAAGATTGATGAGGAATTTTTTTTGTAATTTTTTGTTGAATATTTTTTTTATTATTTAATTTTTATTGGCCTTAATTGTTGTTTTTAAAAATCAATGTGTACGGACAGCATAATTTGACCTAAACTAAACTTTTTTTGAATTTTTTTTTTTCATTGTGTAAAGAATTGTCTAAAGATTGATGTCATATAATTTTTTTTCTAAAAACTTTAACCAAAAAAAAATTATTAAAAAACAAAAAAAGTCTAATATTTCAAGTTTAATGACTAGTTTTCTTTGAAATTAATTAGAAAATAGAAAATATAATCCAATCTTAATAAAAAATATATATTTAAAAACTAGACATCATGTTTTGTAATGGGTTTTAATTTTATAGATTGATTCAGAAAAAAAATTCATCAACCATATTGTCAAAGTTGATCATTCTTCTTCAATCTGCCTTAGTTTTTTAGTTGCAGGTCAAAGGCTAAGGCTCGGATTGCCAAAGCTTTCCTGAACCTAAAACCAAGTCTCCAGGCGGGTTGGGAAACAAATTTTTTAATAACGCATACGTGTTATTGAAACAAAACGTGTACGCGTTTCATAATGCATACGCGTTATGTTTTTACCTGTTGGGTAAAGGTAACGCGTACATGTTATGAAACGTGTACGCGTTCCTTTTTAAGAACGCGTACGCGTTTCATAACGCGTATGCATTTCATAATGTGTACGCGTTTCTAATATATCCGTTTATCTTGATTTGACATTTTCTGATACAGTACGGTTTTCCTGCAACATTCTTTTTCTGCAGTACGGCCCGCAAGTTCAATTTTCTACATTTTTTATTACAAATTTGTCTTGTGCAGGGCATATTCTATTGCAAATTGGTTGAAAAGTCAAGTGCAGGTTGAATTTTCTGAAGTGGAATCAAGTACAAGAATAGTTTACAAGAAGATTCAAAAAAACGTTTTTGGATGTATTCATGATATTTTTGTGTACTTCAAAGTTCAAAGAAGAAAGGATCTTCATAGTACAAAGTGTTATTTGAATATTTGAAGGAGATAAAAATTTGAAAATTGGTTACAAGGAAATCATTTGTTTTTTCATCAAAAAGGGTTTTGTAACCATGGGATCAAAACAAATACAAAGAAAAAAGTGTAGAATGTCGATGACACCCAAAGAAATTCAAGCAAATAAAGATATGGAGGCAAAAAGACAAAAAGATAGAAGAGAAAGAATTCGTCAAATGAAAAATTTGGAAGCATCTACTTCAATGAATGTTGAAGAGAAAGTCATGAATGATGAAATGAATGTAGATGATGCAAATGTGGAGATGGTGAATATAGAAGAAAATACAATTATGGAGAGAAACTCAACTATGTCTTCAACTACAACTTTGAATGATATGGAAACAGTACATATGCAAACAGCTTCGGGTATGTCTTCAAATCCACCTCCCAATGATATGGAAAATGCACCTATTCAAACAATCTCTCTAGGTATTCTTTCAAACCCAAGTCTTGATAATATTTATTTTGCTTGTTTAGATGAAGCTGGATACACCATTGATGATATCAATAATTATAGGGTTGAAATAATGCAAAAACAAAAATATGATGAAAATATATCTTATGAGAATGCAAATGCTAATCAAATCCCTCATATTGATGAAAATGAGAATGAAATCTTTTTTACTTTTGAAAATGAAAATGAAACCCCTTGTGTGAATGAAAATGAAACCCCTTGTATGGATGAAGATGAAAATGTTTTTTTTACAATTGAAAAAGATGTGTTAGATAACCTTCGTGGTAAAGTTTCTTGGAGACAAATTAGAACTTATGGAAATAAAATATATAAAATGTTTTTTTATAGAAAGAAATTAGGATTCCAATGTCAACTCATGGTGCAATTGATGAGAATGTGGAAAATGAGAAAAGTGATGAAAAAATTAGGTATTTTTGTAAAACCAAAAAAGAAAGATGATTCAGTAGAACAAGTCATTTCTAGTGTTGCTAATGCTATTGATTTTATAGGTAAGAAAAGTCGATCTAAAGATAAAAATGCGGCTCGTCGTGCAATAACAACTGCTTTAGTTGATAAAGCAACTTCAAATAAAAGAATGTTAAGTAGGATTAGTAAATGTATAAAAGTAAATCCCAAAACTTTGATTAGAGCTGCTAAAAGAAGAGAAAATATTGAAAATGATCCAATTAATCAATGTTGGAGTTTTAGTGGTAGACTCCCAAGATCAGACATGAAATTAACTAATGAAATTAAATCTTTAATCGATAAATTTTGGCATGATAATACAAGAGTATCACCTAACATTAGAGATGTCTTAAAATTAAGGGTGGGTTCCAAAATTCGTGTACCTCATCCAAAGCATCTCTTAGATATGACTCAAACTGAATTATATAAATTTTTTTTAGATGCTTCAATCTTACCATTGAATATTAAAATAAGTCAAAGATCATTCGAAAAGTGTAAACCTTGGTATGTTAGAATTAATAAGCAACGAATTTCTTGTTGTTGTAAGACTCATGTACAATTTCGTTATTATTATGATAGTTTTTGATATATACGATGCACTTTGCATGTTAACCAAATTATGCAGGACATTTGTGGTATTAATATGCCACCTGAAAGAATCAAAGATTTTATATCAGGTTTGTTTTGCGAACCCTCTAACGGAAACTTATTTTATTTAAAATCATGTATTTCTAGAGAATGTGATAGATGTGCTAACTTTTCATTATTAGGTGAATGTATGCATGAAAGTAGTTTAAATGAATTTGGACAACAATTAGTAGATGTAAAAAGATTCAAAAATGTTGAGTATTCTTTAAAAGATGGAAAAACTGGAAAACGTTGTGAGCTAATTATGGAAAAAAATACTGTGCATGCATTTATTAAAGAATTTAAAGATAAGATTGTACCTAAATATGTTCAACACTCTCAGTATGCTCATTGGCTTGATAATCAATTTCGTTTATGTAAAAACACATTCCCAATTGGAACTATATTGTTAGTTGTTGATTTTGCTGAAAATTATACTCTTGCTCCACAAGAAGAAATTCAATCACAGTATTATAATTCAGTGCAAGTATCTATTTTTGTTCATATTGTTTATAGACATGCAGATGATAGTAGAGAAGATAATAGATTTTTTTTGAGAGAGTACCATTTTTATGTAAGTGATAATCGATTACATTCATCTGAGTTTGTTCAATATTGTTTTGATATATTTTACAAAAATTTAAAAGAAAGAGGAATTCAATTGCTAGAACATCTCATATGGTCAGATAATTGCACGGGTCAATTCAAAAATGCTAGGATGTTTTATTGGTTATGTAGAGTTCATAAGGAAAATAATATCCAGCACATATGGAGTTTTTTTGAAGCCGGTCATGGTAAGGGAGAACACGATGGAGCAGGTGCATGTGTGAAAAGAGCTCTTGCTAGAGAGCAACTAAAATTTGAGGATGCTGCAAAATTTAGAGATGCACATGCAATTGTAGATTGGTGCAATACCAAATTATCTACAAGAGTAAGTGAGAGCTCAATAATTCACTGCTTCTTTTGGTTAGTTGAAGAAAATGATATTTGTTCTCGACAAGATTGTGAAATAATTAATGGATCTGCAAAATGGCATTCATTTAAGAGTTCGAATGCAAACACATGGACAATATGGACAAGGGAGTTGGCATGCTTTTTTCAATTTTGTATTGCAGGTGATTGGGAGGCTTGTGAAAATATGGAATGGGTTGAACAATGGCAATAAAGAGCCTTAACACCTACATCAACACATGTTCAACATGGAACAATAATTGAAGATAATCAAGCGTTCGCATCAGATGATTATGATCGTGTTTCTGATCTTGTACAAGAAGGTACATTATTTATTGAGATGAATTTTATCTGTATGCATGTTTATATACATGAATTAAATATAAGTCATGCTCTTTATTGAATTTTTTATCTATTTTTGTAGGACATGTGTATGCTGTTGTTGCACCCGAGGGGAATGAAGAGGAGACAGAGTACTGGTTGGCTAGATGTGTTGAGAGAAAATATAAGTTGGTACATCCTAGAGTGGATGATGATAACTTTGAGTATCCAACTAGTTCAGTCGTTGTTGTTGGCACCTGGCTTCGAAAATATTTGATAAGAAAGAATGGCTTGCCTGCATTTGAAGATTATGAAAGACACAAGAAGATTATACATTATTCACATTTGATTTTGGCAACCAATATAAAACTAGTTAGATATCATGGGAGGCCTGCTAATAAAGTTCTATGGACACTTTCAATGGATGATCATGAGACAATCATAGATGCATTACAAAAAAGAGAGGATGTGGATGGTACAATAGAGTAAATAAATATTGGTAAGTATATCTAGTTGTATGTATATATTTAATTGATATATATAAATTTGTCTTTAAATTCATTTCCTTATTAAAGTTTTATATCATTTTTTGTTTCAGGTCTCCCTTGATACAAAAAAGAGAGGAGATGTACTCTTATTACAATGGAATTCGAATCTACAGACAGGTAACTATATATAGTTGTAGATACATTTAGTTGAGAGTATAAATATAAAACTAAATTTAACTCATTGTAATTTTATAAAAAGTTTATAATTTATTTCATATCCCCTTAAGCCATCCTCGTATGTGCCATTAATCCATCCGCTTGCATCCCCTTTAAGTCTCTCTATTAATTCCCTTTAATTCATTCTATTAGGACCCCTTAATCCATATCCTTGTATATCTATCCTTAATCCATCCTCTTGCATCCCCTTAAGTCACTCTCTCAACACCCCTTAAGACATCCCCTTAAGCCATCCCCTTAGGTCACATGGTTTAGAGTTTAGGGTTTCTAGGGTTCATGAGATGCTTAGAATAACAAATTTATATGGATTAATGGTTTAGGGTTGATCTCCTAGGATTTAGGTCATGTGGTTTAGGGTTTAGGGTTTCTAGGGTTCATGTGATGCTTAGAATAACAAATTTATATGGATTAATGGTTTAGGGTTGATCTCCTAGGATTTAGGTCACGTGGTTTAGGGTTTAGGGTTTCTAGGGTTCATGTGATGCTTAGAATAACAAATTTATATGGATTAATGGTTTAGCGTTGATCTCCTAGGATTTAGGTCATGTGGTTTAGGGTTTAGGGTTTCTAGGGTTCATGTGATGCTTAGAATAACAAATTTATATGGATTAATGGTTTAGGGTTGATCTCCTAGGATTTAGGTCACGTGGTTTAGGGTTTAGGGTTTCTAGGGTTCATGTGATGCTTAGAATAACAAATTTATATGGATTAATGGTTTAGCGTTGATCTCCTAGGATTTAGGTCACTTGGTTTAGGGTTTAGGGTTAAGGGTTTAGGACCCTTAAGTCATATCCTCTTACATGTACCCTTATTCCACAATCTTGCATCCCTTAAGTCACTCGCATAATTCCCCTTAAGCCATTCTCATAGGACCCATTAAGCCATACCTTAGGGTTCATGACATGCATCCCATTCATCCATCCTATGGAAAACATCATTTGAGTTTTTATGAAATTTATAAGATCCAATTTTGTAACTTTTACTATATATTTACTTAAATGAATCAAAAAAATTATAGAACTACTTATAGTTTACATTAATTATTTTTGCAGGTTCTCATCAAGTCGGTCTACCATGCGATTGTCACTGAAAAATTATTTTATCAAGAGACTATGTAAATATCAATTTTTGGTCTTCACGTAAAAATTGATAAGCTAAATAATTGGATATACATGTGCACACATATATGTTTCATCATGTTGTATAGTTGTATGATTTTCAATTAACTTATTAGTAGCATTTTAAAAATCTCATTCCAATTTTATAGATTATACATTTCATATAATTGTTCAAATATTTTCTAGAATTGGTAAATAGTTAAAATTACGCGAGCTCTTAATTTATTATGAATATAATCTAAACTATTTAAGGAATATTTAAATTTATCACCTTTAACCATGTGATAAATTATATATTTATGAAATTTGATTGTAGAGATAAGAATTTATATCTAGTGCATGTATTACTTGAAAATTAGATAAAATATCTAGATCTACATATACATATGAGTGCATATAATCATCAAAATGAACATAACATGATCATAATTGATTGCATATATATAATCATCACATTAAAGTCATCTGATATAAATAAACAAAAATATGTATATGTCAAGTCCAACACATAAAAGTTTAAATAAAACTAGAGATGTCTGGTCTATTTAAAATTTAAAACCATTTAACTATCAGGCTGATCAGTCAAATCAAGTCTCCTCTTTGTTCCAGGTCGATTAGATGTACCTGCATCATGCTGTAAAAGAGTACAAGTAACTTGAAATTAGATTTAAATTTATTTATAAATTTTGATATAATTAAACATATTTAAACCTGACAAAATATAAACTTTTGGATAAAAAAAAATTAATTAATTAAATATCTAGTAAATACAATAAAAATGATTTTTAAGACATGAATAATTTACCATATGATCATGTGGATCTACTAGAACATTTTGTTCAATGGGTAGCATAACTGTCACTTGAGAAGATTCAAATGCCTGATCTACTATATCCTGCATATTCATATAAAGCAATCAATATGTTAAAACCTCGAATATATATATATATATATATATTTAAAAGATCCGTAAAAATTGTTTAGGATATTTAGTAAAGTTTACAACCTTGAATGATATGACCTCAAGATCACGCACCTGAGATTGCCCATGCATAAATGCTGACGATGTCTCAGGTGCACCTGCAATGGGTGTCTCATGAAATGCCTGCATATATATGTACAACAATTTGTATAGATCATTCACGCATGTGTATGTAAATGTAAAAATTAAATTAGATCTATGATGTGTATTTAATTCAAACTTAACAAACTTTTTGAAAGAATGCACCTGAGCTGATGATGACTCAGGAGCGCTCACCACAACTTGTGCTTGGTCAGCACTAGGCATGCTCATTTGACCTCCCTGCATCTAGATATAATATATATCAATCACACATCATGTGTAAACATTCAAAATAAATTAGATATATATATTGCTTTAAGTACCTGACCAAAAGGTGAGCTCATATCTACAACACTCGACATATAGACAGATCATTTTGAGTTTCAGGCATTGTCTGATCATGTGTCTACACCAAACACTTATTGAATTAATATTGTATTATATATATAATTTGATGTTATTATTTAAACATGAATTTTGCACATTCCAAAAAAATATATTAAGTTCAAAAGATGAACATACCTGTGTAAGATGATGCTTAGAATATAGTAAATCCATAAATGACTCTGTCTCAGACGCAGGTGGGTCACCTGAAGTGGATGCCTGAGTATTCCTATTGCTGGAGCCTCCATGCTCTCTATTGACCACTTCAGCTGCCGCGTGTGAAGTCTGATGAGTGAGATGTCCTGAAAGTGAACTCAATGCTCCTAATGTCGATAGCATGGTTTGCTGCTGAAATGCAGTAGGAACACGAGGAGAAGCAGGAGGAACAATAGGAGCAATTGGAGCACGTCGTTGAGGATCAACACGTGCTCCTGATCTATGTTGGGGCATGCCACGCCCAGCTCCCTGAAATGACCTCATATCAAAATAGTTGGGTTTTAAACCCAACTCAAACTCTACCCATAACTTTCTCAAAAAGTATAGGGGCACCTCGGAATTGCCATGTGGTGGAGTATCAAACACCATCCACCATCTATCCCAAAAATGTGCAGCTATCAAGGGGTGCCTACACCATAAAATTGAAATTCGTTTTTTGGTGGGTGGAATTGGTTGGCTAGTTTGGGGGTTAAAAAAATACTGGCATAGGGCTTCTTTGGTAATTTTAAGGTCATTAATTTCTTTATAAGACAATCCATCTGCATAGAATTGTCTCCTCTCGTCTCTCCATTGATGGAAACTATCTAGGTCCGCATCAATAAATCAAACATAATTGACAATAATTTGCATCGTAGATGCAAACCGTGAGAGATGGGGGGAAATTCTAGGCTCATTTTTTATCAGATCTATATTTTCTTGAATGACCGTAAGATTTTCCCTAATGCTCTCTCTCAACTGATCCTGGTCTACTATAGGGGGTGGGGGGTTAGGAGGTGGAGGGTTTGGAGGAATGGGGTTTTCTGGTGGTGGTGGGTTAGGATCTATGGGATCTACAGGAATATGTGGTTCAGGCATAAAATCCTCAATGCTAAATAGTGGATCCATGTGAATGTACAACCAAATGGCAACTGCACATGTTAAACAATTAAAAAATATATATCAACAAACTAATTAAATAATGCAGACAATTTGAAAGAACTATTTAAAAATCACATTGAACGTGCACAAATCCAAAATGCAATTCATTTGAAGACCATTCGATTTATCATTAAAAAATCCATAATGTTCATTAAAAATCCATAGCATGTACACATTAAAGTTTATAATTTAAGTTTGTACAAGTTTTGAAAATTTCAAATTTGTGGTTTACAATTTGAGTTTTGGGTAAGGGTTTGTGTTCATATTTTAGAATGTAGGGTTTAGTGTCTATGTATATTAGAATAATGTAATAACCATTAAGATCTAGAAATTAAAAAAATTGGATACATTTAAACATAAGGATACATTTAAACATATAATAATAGAAACATAGGAATCATGGTACATTTGAAAAGGGGAAATGATAATAGGAGTTACCATAGAACACAAAATATTGTTCATATGAGAGACATAAAAGGTATGAGAATTAAATATTATTTTAATAATAAATTATTAAACAATAGTATACTAAATGAAACTTAAAGGATGCAAATAAATTAAAATTATAGTGATTAAAAGTAATAATTATGCAAAAAAATAAGGAATCCAAACTACCAATTCGGTAGGGTCAAATCCAAGAAAGTTTGCAACCCAATCCTTCACCAATTATAGAATTTAGAGTTATACATTTTAATTTCTTGATTTTTTAAAATTTTGAGTAATAATAATGAAGGAAAATCTATAAGTTGATGTTCTAGGACCCCCTTTGACAAAATGGTAACAATCGACCTAGATTATGTTGAATCAAGAGTGAAGGAAATGAAAATTCAATATGTTATGACTAAAAGTCTATAGTTGTTATAACAAATTGAGGGAAATGCATTGTCTTGTGATACCTCACAATTATCTCTACTAAAAATAAACTTTGTTGATCACACCTAAAGACCCCATTGTTATATAAGTTTGTAAATAAACTCTTTCAAAACTAAGATTGTGAGAAACAAAAATTGAAGAAATAAGACTAAAACCCTATGTGTTTTAAAAAGTTCCACTAGTATTCATGATTTTTAAATCCTTATGAAACCATCAAAAACCTTAGGTACCTAAGTAAGGGGATTCAGTTCAAAAAGACATTGCTAATAGATTTATTTTTCAAGTTTAAGATAAAAAATTTAATCGATATAGATGAAGAATTTTTTAAAATACGATTTCATCTAAGATATGTTGCCTTATATTAGAATTTTTATCACACTAATTCTAACTTGAACCATAGATGGGCTAATTATAACTTGAACCATAGACCCTAATTATAACTTGAACCCTAATGTATTCTAACTTGAACTCTAACCCTAATTGTAATTAAATCGGGTATCATAACCTTAGTTGAACACTAACCCTAAATGCATATAAACTTTTTAATCATAAACCTAATTAAATATTGATTGAATGTTTAACTCTCACCAAAATTACAACCATTTAACCCTAGACTCTTAATTTAATTTTTACCCCAACCCTAGAACCCTACACCAATTGACGGGGCTAATTCTAACTCCAACCCTAACCTGCATCTTAAATTTTAATTCATAATTTCATAATCCTAAACCTAACCCTAATAAAAATATAACCCTAACTCTAAACCTAGTTGAATACAAACCCTAACCTCAACCCTTACCCGAATATTTATCTTAGAACCCTAACCCTAGAATGAATTTTAACCCTAGAAGCAGGTAATTGAATTCTTTAATATTAAACAAGTAAACCTAATCATAACCCTAATTGTAATTTTGAAATCTAACTATACAATATATATTAAAGTTTAAGCCAAACCCTAATTGTACCCTAGATTTAACCTAATTTTAACCTACAAATAGGGTTTTAGTTTATAGTTTTCTAGGGTTTTAGTTTACGTTACGTTTTCTAGGGTTTTAGTTTAGTTTTCTAAGGTTTTAGTTTATGTTTTCTAGGGTTTTAGTTTACGTTTTCTAAGGTTTTAGTTTATGTTTTCTAGGGTTTTAGTTTACGTTTTCTAAGGTTTTAGTTTATGTTTTCTAGGGTTTTAGTTTATGTTTTCTAAGGTTTTAGTTTACGTTTTCTAAGGTTTTAGTTTATGTTTTCTAGGGTTTTAGTTTACGTTTTCTAAGGTTTTAGTTTATGCTTTCTAGGGTTTTAGTTTACGTTTTCTAGGGTTTTAGTTTATGTTACGTTTTCTAGGCTTTTAGTTTACGTTTTCTAGGGTTTAGGTTCAAAGATTAACGGTTTGAGTAACTTAGTTTTTTAGAACCTATAGTTTCGGGTTTCAAATTTCAAAACTAAATGTGCCAAATTTAGGTTTTTGATTTAAAATTTTATGTTGTTTGTTTTGTTGATGTTTTCGGTTAATTAAATGCAGTTTAAAAACTATTAAATATTAAATTAAAACAAACTAAACAAAAATAACTAAATAGCAATTATAAAACAAAAATAACTAAATAGCAATTATAATGCAAAAATATTGTAGAATTCAACCAACCTGGAGGTCGCTGAGGTCAGGTGTGTCGACGGAAGGAGGTGAAAGTGAAAATTTACCAGATTCCGGCCGTCCAAAATGCATACGCGATCTGTTGTTTTTTGTCCTGACGCTCCAAATTCGGCTGTGAAAATGACTTTCACAGTCGCTTATTTAAAAAAATAAAGTCTTTAGAAACGTGTACGCGTCTTGGAATACGTACGCGTTATGAACGTGTACGAGTTCCAAAATGTGTACGCGTTTCACAACGCGTACGCGTTAGTGATTTAGGATCGCGTATGCGATACATAATGCGTATGCGTTTTTGAAAAACGCGTAAATTTTTTTTTCGTCCGAAACTTCCCCTCTTCGTGGACCCAACTTCTTGCACCAACCCCTAGATACAATAATTAGATGTTGGATACATTTTTTATGATGAAAATATTTTATTAGGGAAGTTTGAGTATCTCTCCCTTCAACATATAAGGGGAAAAGGGAATAGACTAGTAGTTTGATTTACAACCAAGGGTTCAAGTAGGTAGACTTATTTGGAGAAGTAGAGAGAAGATTGGGTAAGGAATCTTGAAAGATGTTTAGAAATTGTAAAAGAAGGATATCCAAGATTATGCGGGTCTAATAATGGGAATTCTTTGGAGAATGACATGTCTCATGAAAAGTGGAATTATGTAATTGATTTTTTTTTTTTGGTGGAGGGATATTATTTTTATCTTAATTAATGGAGTGACTACTTTAAGTTTGAGGGCCTATTCTTGCATTACATGACTGCAAATAATAAGGTGATGGATTGAAAAGGTTTATTATGACAAGAAGCTTATTTTATCAAGAGTATTTTAGACTTGGTGTTCTGGCTATCACCGTGGCAACGTCTTCTGGTTCTAGAAAATGTAAGAGGAGAGGAGTGGATAGAGAGGATAAGTCAAAGTAAAAAAATAGTTGGAGGAAGGAGATAATTAGAGAGGAGGATATGCTAGATGATTCTATGATCTACTTAGAAAGGGAGATTTCAAACCTATATTTATGGATTTGGGTCACTTGAATTTAAGAGCTTTCCATGGATATATACAAGTCATTAGGAGTGCCATGCCCAAATTACTTTTGGATTCTTGTTAATTAATACTATTGATGAAACATGTTTGATGTTCCTTAGATGGTAGAAGCTAGGTAGAGTCCTCCAATAGTTAGTTTGGTCACTTTCATGTGCTGAGTTAGAATATATACAAACTTCACTAAGCATTGATGGAGTTGGAAAAGGGATTGAAGGTAATTGTATTTACTACTAAAAATTTCAATGTCCTTGTCTATCGTTATGGTGAAGAGTTTGGTATTGGTTTAATAAATATTACACATCTTATTAAAAACAAAGTATGCAAGAATTGTACTTGTTGGTCAACCCCCCCACTGAATGTAAACAAATAATTTTATGCCCTATTACTAATGTTCCATATTTAGCTTGAATCTGATAACTGAGAGCAAAAATCTTCACTCAACAATTGTTTCATGTCCATTGTCCGTTTTATTCTAAGTAGCTCGGATCTTGTCTTCAATTTATCCTTTTAATTAAATCGAATAAGATCGATTATTTGCACACTAGGGACCAATGACAAGTTAAAAATGTTCAGTCAAAAACTTATTTTAGTTTCTCTAGCTATTATCATGACCAACTTGCAATCTAACCTTCTGTTCGATTTTTTAGATGCAGAGACCATTAATTTGGCAGATCTGAAGGTGAGATGGGTGTAGCCATGGGAGTGGGGAAGTGGGATGGAAAAGGGAAAAGCAAGCGTAGCCATTGTATGGCCCTAGAAGATGTCCATCTGAGAAAATGCTTAGAACAAGGCATCACATCTGTAAGCATGACTGAGTGGGGAGAAGCAATATTAATGATCTCAAGATTGTGCGATACAGTGCAATCACAATGTATAAAATATATTATTATTTCATTTTAATACTCTTGCAAGGACATCGTATCAGATATTGAAATAAGAAAATCTGTATTCAAAGCCGAAGACCAAGATTCAAACCCAGTACACATGAGAAAGTACTGAAGTTTCATAAACTTATGTATGTAACATACTAGTCATGAAGGATACATCATTCCAGGAGATGGGCCACAAGGGTGGTTTAAGTAACAGACACTGTTCTCTGTTTTGTGTATAGGTTTTGGATTGCGTGGTTATAAGAATTTGTTGTAAATTAGGTATAAATGTAACAACAGGGGACAGCAAATCTCTATTTTTGTAGTGTGTAAATCTCTCTTTTTGCAATGACTGTAAATCTTTGTTTTTAATGGAAGTGTGAAATAAATTTATTTTTAATTTTTAAAATTGATGATCGTGGAATTATAGGTAAGGGTAGTTTTTAACTAGTGATCAAATGGTTTACTTTAAACCAATCAATTTTTTTTTTTTTCATACATTATGTTTTAGTTTTAAAAAAAGAAAAATGTAAGATTTTTTAAGTTTTCAATTTTTCTAAATTATTTTTCTTCAATCTTATTGACTAAAAAAATTTGAGCATTTAGGAATCTGAGCATAATTTTTTTATCCCTGTGTTTTTGTTCCACCACAAATCATAATTAATTAATTTATTTATTATTTTATATTTCATTTACACAATTCGAACAAAAATATTCATCATTCTAAGCATTTATTTACTTTAAATATGATTAAAAAATTATTATCTAATATATGAAAATAAATTATAACAAATTAAAATATATACTATATAATATATAAAATCTAATATATAATTTGATATATTTTAGTATTTTATATTATTAAATTATTTTTTAATATATACTATATTAATATATTAAAATTAATACCATATTATAATATTATGATATGCATATTGTATAATATATAACATATATAACATCTAATATATAATTTAATAAATTAGATAATAAGATTATAATGTTTAATAATTTAATATATTTTAATATGATATATTATTAGAATATTTATAATATATATTATATTAGATTTATATATTTTATTAAATTAAAATCTAATATATTAAATTAATTTTGTGATTTACTTTTTTCATTATTATTTATTTAAAATTTGTCGTTTTAACTAAAAATAAAAAAATATTAAAACAATTACCCATCAAAATAAAGGTGTAATGATATTTATCTTAATGATACAATATTCATTCATCTAAAAACTTCCCTTTATTTTTATTTAAAAATCTCAATTTATCACTTAAACTCATCTAATTAAATTTAATAAATTTAAATATTAATTATTTTATAATATATAATTCTTCCTTACCTTAAAAAAATAATATATATATTTAAAAAAAATTATATATTAAAAAAATGGTCAAATAAAAAAAAAAATATCTTAACTTTTAATTACTATCTAATATAATTATAACAAAATTATGGATTATCTAATCTATTTTTATTATTTATTTTTTAAAGGAAATGGGCAAGGGCCTCCCATTATAAACAAGGTTGTATTACTTTGAAGTTCATGTCAAATGCTAGTAGGACGTTTTGTTCTTTGATCTGTAGAAAATTTGAAAGCAACATTGGTCCAATTGAATTGGAGTCAAGTATGGAAACATTTATTTTTAAAAAATTTATTTTGTACAATAGACACCCTTAAAAAAGATGTATGGATTATATTTTTTCTATTTAAACATATTGATGTGTAAACTATGTTATAGACATGTGTATTTATAGTTTACAAAGATTCATGATGCAGGAGCATCCATGGCTCAATGCAATTCTGTGTCAACTTGAAGGTGTCATTTTTGAATTTTGCAATTTTGATGTGTTGGATTTCATGTTTGATGATTGAAATTTATATTTTGTTATGAAATTGAATATCTTGTAATGTGGGAAAAAAATTGAATTTGAATTTGATTTGAATTTGAGTCAAATTGGTGAAAGGGGATCATGGAGAAAA
Source organism: Sequoiadendron giganteum (assembly GCA_007115665.2). NCBI lineage: Eukaryota > Viridiplantae > Streptophyta > Pinopsida > Cupressales > Cupressaceae > Sequoiadendron > Sequoiadendron giganteum. Next base: position 267,825,197 of record CM021105.1, read on the forward strand.
AAATTTAAAACTGAAAAACATAAAAACAAATTAAAGGCATGCATTTTTGGGAGCCATTAAGACCATTTGTAACTCCCATTTTGAATTCTCACAGCTCCTAAAAATAGGAACCCAGGAGGTGGATACCTAAGTTGAGGAATCTACTTTTTTGCTTTATTTGAGAAAGCATGAAAGCCATTTAAAGCCCATATTGTATTTTTGTCTAAGTCTAGAGGATTAAAATACATATTTTATTTGCCCTTCTTAGAGGTGGGGTGTTGATTTTCTTGAGGTGCTTGGAATGAAAGCTAAATGATAATTAAATGTATTAAAATTACATTCCAGGAAAGCATGGAGAGATAAAAAATGAATTTCTTTCATTTTGAGGAGAGTTTTTTAGAGAGGAAAAATATAGGAAGAGAAGAAGGGTGTTGCATAACTTTAGATGGCGATTCCATTGTTGGATTGATAGATTTGTGAGTGTTGACAGGGGAAAAATCAACACAAGTTGTGCAGATTCAAGACATTGATGATGAAAGTGGTTTGAAGTTGTAGGTGTTGGGAAGAAGATTGATTCCAGGCTTTGATTTGCTATTGCAAATCTTATTATAAATGGTTTCTAGGAGTTTCATATGGCTTGTTACAACCTTTATCCATGATTGGAGTGTAATTGCTTGATTTTCCCATCTAAAAATTCCAAAATTTACTAGTTGCACATAGCAACTAGGGCTTGAAATTGTTTTTCCATTTCTATGTGTGTGTGGATGAATATTATTTGTGAGATTTTTAATTTTTATTTGCAGAAAATTCATTTAAATTAAATAGCTCATACATTAGTGGTATCAGAGCAAGCTGATCCTAAGAGTGTAAACAGGTTGCCGAAGAGAGGCAGTTTACACCAAGACTGTGAGTTGAAGCATTGTAGAGATGTATGCCAGAGGAGCCCCATGTGGTAGGGGTAAAGGAAGAGGAATGTGAGATAATTTTATTAGAAATGTTGAATTTAGAGCTTTGAGAAGGCAGGTTGAAACTTTGCAAAATGAAATAAGGAGAGGATCTGTAAGAATGAGAAACCCAAGAATTGAAGATGATGAAGATGAAGAAGAAGGTACAAAGAATACTAGTTTAGATACTAAGCAAAGAGAAGAAATTGCAGCAGTTGCAAATGACCCACTGCTGAAAGCTTTAATAAAAATGGGAAAGAGACCAAAGATTGAGGTGCCTACATTCAATTGTAGTTTGAACCTAGAAGAATTGATTTATTGGCTTAACAAAATGGAAGAGTATTTTGAATTTGAGGAGGTAGAAGACCTTGATAAAGTGATATTTTCTAAGACAAGGCTAAAAGGACATGCTTCAATATGGTGGAGAGAAGTCCAATTAGAAAGGGGAAGAAGAGGAAAAGAGAAGATTACCAAATGGGATAAAATGGTAGACAAATTGAAAAGATAGTTTATCCCAACAAATTATGAACTAGATTTGCTCAAGAGGATGCAAGGTTTGAAGCAAGGAAACAAAATTGTTAAAGAATATACAAAATAATACCATAAAATCCTCATAAGGAATGAACATTCATAAGTAACCAAGGAAAAGGTTTCAACGTACATGAATGAGCTACAATCAAGTATTCAAGAAGAAATTACATTGGTTAGAGTTGTGACAATGGATGATGCCTATCAAATGACATCAAAGATAGATGAAAGGTTGAACAAGAGATTTGAAAACAAGCATAAAGGGAGTAGGCATGGAGGAAAAGTAGGAGGAAGAACATACAAAAATGAAGAAAATCAGAAAAAGAGTTCTAAGAATGAAGATGGTAGCAATAGGGCAGAAAAATATGAGGATGGACAAAGCTCAAGAGACCAAGATTTCAGAGGTAGAGGTAGAGGACGTGGATATGGAGGAGTCCCATTTAGAGGCACTGTGTTATAAATATGGAGAAGAGGAGAACCAAGCCTATGATTTCCCACAAGAAGAGAAGCCAAAAAGGAGACAAGAATACCAAAGAAGAGAAACAAATGTTAATGAGGAAGATGCATCTTCTTCACAATTCAAAGATGTTGAAGATGGAGAGGTTTTGATAGAAAAGATAGCACTCTTGAATGAAGATAGTGAGCCTATGCAAAAAAAGTTGTTCAAAACAAGGTTCAAGTGTGAAGGAAGGGTGTGTAACATCACAGTTGATAGTGGCAACACAAAAAATCTTGTGTCTGATGAGATGGTGAAAAAGTTGAAGCTTGAGAGGAGAAAACACCCAAATCCATATCGGATTGCTTGGGCACAAGATAATTAGAAAATGTTGGTAAGTGAACAATGCAATGCGAAGTTTAAAATTGGGAATTACCATGATGAAGTTATTTGTGATATCATCCCTATGGATGCTTGTCACATTTTTCTTGGAAGGCCGTGGCAATATGATTGGAAAGCTATACATGATGGGTTTGCTAACACCTACACAACTGTGAAAGATGGAATGAAGCATAAGTTGAAACCTTTGAAGGAGGAAAATGTTCAAGTTTATGGTATTGCTAGAGTTTGTTTAGTTGATGCAAGGAGATTTCTTGAAGGTATGAAGCATGAGAAATTTTTCTTTGCTATTATTCCTAAAATTACCAGTGAAGTTGTAGATGAAGTTCCTGTAGAAGTTGTTGATTTGATGCAAGAATTCAAGATGATTGTTTTAGATAATGTGCATAAAGGACTCCCACTAGTGAGAATAATCGGTCATTAGATTGATTTGATTCCAGGGGAAATTTTTCCAAACAAGGCAGCCTACAAAATGTCACCTACAGAGAATGAAGAGGTAAATAGACAAGTTGTTGATTTGTTGAAGAAGGGTTTGATCAGAGAGAGTTTAAGCCCATGTACAGTTCCTATTATTTTATCACCAAAGAAATGAGGAGAATGGATGATTTGCACAGACTCTAGGGCTATCAACAAGATTACAATAAAATACAAATTTCCATTACCAAGAATGGATGATATCATGGATTGCTTGAGTGGAGCAACATATTTCAGCAAGATTGATTTGAAGAGTGGGTATAACTAGATAAGGATACGTGAAGAAGATGAATGAAAGATGACTTTAAAAACAAAACAATATTTGTATGAGTGGTTAGTCATACCATTTTGGATAACCAATGCACCTAGTATGTTTATGAGGTTAATGAATGAAGTGTTGAGAGAGTTCATAGGAAGATTTGTGATTGTATATTTAGATGACATTTTAATTTTTAGCAAGACCCTTGAGGAATATTTGATGCGTATTAGACTTGTTTTTGAAAAGCTTAGAGATGAAAATTTGTTGATTAACCTCAAAAAGTGCAGCTTTGTGAATAGGGAATTGGTGTATTTAGGGTTTTTTGTTTTAGGGGAAGGCATCAAGATGGACCCGGAAAAGGTAAGAGCTATTCTAGAATGGACAACACTAAAGAGTGTAGCAGAGGTGAGATCATTTCATGGGTTAGCAAGTTTTTATCAAAAGTTCATGAAAGGTTTTAGTAGCATATGTACACCAATAACTGAAACTATGAGGGGTGATAAGAAGGAATTCATGTGGACTACAGGGGCAACGAAAAGCTTTGATTTGTTGAAGAGTAAAGTGACAATGCAACCTATTTTAGCACTTCCAAAGTTTAGTAAGGTGTTCCAAGTGGATTGTGATGCAAGTGGAAATGCTATTGGGGCTGTTTTAAGCCAAGAAGGTAAGCCTATTGCATATTTTAGTGAGAAACTCAATGATGCTAAGAAAAAGTATTCATTTTATGATAAAGAGTTTTATGCAATCATTTAAGCACTTAATAAACAGAGACATTATCTTATGCTCAAAGAATTTGTTTTATAAACCGATCATCAAGAACTCCAATACTTGAGTATTCAAAGGAATTTGAGTCAAATACACATGAAATGGGTTGAGTTTTTACAAAATTACATGTTTGTTTTGAAACATAGGAGTGGGAAGTCTAATAGAGTTGTTGATGCTTTGAGTAGAAGACAAGGTTTGTTGATTGAAATAGAGGTTGAAGTTGTTGGTTTTTATGAACTCAAGAATATGTATGAAGGAGACTTGGATTTTGTAGAGGAATGGAAAGCTTGCATAGAGCCTATTGCAGAAAATAAAACCAAATGGTCGGATTGTTTAATCCAAGATAACATGTTGTGTAAAGGTAACAAATTATGGATTCCAGGGAGTTCTAAGAGATTGAATCTAATTAAGGAGAAACATAGTGGTGGTCTTGCAGGCCATTTTGGTTTTGATAAGAATATTGCATTGGTTGGAGAGAAGTATTATTAGCCTCAATTGCAACAAGATGTAAGGAACTACGTGCAAGGTTGTAGAGTGTGTCAAGTGGCAAAAGGAGTGAATCAAAACACTAGTTTGTATCAACCACTACCAGTACTAGAGAAGCCATGGGAGGACATAAGTATGGATTTTGTTCTTGGATTTCCAAGGATGCAAAGAGGACATGATTCTATGTTTCTTGTGGTAGATAGGTTCTCTAAAATAGAACATTTTATATCTTGTCATAAGACTAATGATGCAATGAATGTTGCAGATTAATTTTTTAAGGAAGTTGTGAGGCTTCATGAAATTCCAAAGAGCATTGTTTTAGATAGGGACACCAAGTTTGTTGGCTACTTTTGGAGGACCTTGTGGAAGAAGCTCAACACTGAATTTAAATTTTTTCTTAGCATACCATCCTCAAATAGATGGTCAAATGGAGGTGGTGAATAGAAGCTTGAGAATTTTTTTGAGATGCTTGGTTGGAGAGAAACCAAAAGGATGGGATTTAATCTTACCACAACTTGAGTTTGCCTACAACAATTCAGTTAATAGAAGAACATGTATGTCACCAATTCAGATTGTTTATGACAGCAGCCCAAGAGTTGTTTCAAACTTGAATAAGATTGATAAAGATGTGAAAAAGAGTGCAGATGCTGAAGATTTTGTAGAGAACATGAAAGGTCTTCGTGATGAGGTGAGAAAATATATCAGCAAAATAAATTTTTCTTATAAAACTAATTCTAATTTGAAGAGGAGACATAAGGAATTTCAGGTTGGAAATTAAGTGATGGTGTATTTGAGAAAATAAATATTTCCAGTGGGTACATACAATAAGCTCAAGATGAAGAAGTTTGGGCCATGCAAGATTGTAAAAAGGCATGATTCTGGTAATGCATATGAAGTAGAATTACCCAATGAGCTTAACATTTATCCAATTTTTAATATTTCAGATTAGACCTAGTTTCATGAAGGTGAAAATGATGAAGTTTCTACAATTAAACATCCACCAGTACTCACACATAGTTTAGAAAATGAAAATATTGAAGCAATTCCTGATAGCAAAGTGAAAAGAAGTACAAGGAGGAAGTAGTACATGCAGTATTTGGTGAAGTGGTTTGGGAGGCCTATGGAGGATGCTTCATGGTTATCTAAGGCTGATATCTCTCACCTTGGATATCCTCTTGGAAATTGATAGAATCAATTTTCTTCTATCATGGGTGTCTGATGTAGGAGCATCCATGACTCAATGCAATCCCGTGTCGACTTGAAGGTGTCATTTTTGAAATTTTCAATTTTGATGTGTTGGATTTCATGTTTGATGATCAAAATTCGTATTTTTTTGTGAAATTGAATATCTTGTAATGTGAGAAAGAACTTGAATTTTAATTTGATTTCAATTTGGGTCAAATGGGTGAAAGGGGATCATAGAGAATATGATTTAAAATTGAAAAATCAAAAAAATAAATTAAAGGCGTGGGTTTTTGAGAGCCATTAAGACCATTTGTAACCCCCATTTTGAATTATCATAGCTCCTAAAAAATAGGAACCCAGGAGGTAGGCGCCCAGGTTGAGGAATCTACTTTTTTTCTTTATTTGAGAAAGCATGAAAGCTATTTAAATCCCATGTTATATTTTTGTCTAAGTCTGGAGGATTAAAATACATATTTTATTCCAGATTGAATGTTAAATTGCTTTTTATTTTCCCTTCTTGGAGGTGGTGTGTTTATTTTCCTGACGTGCTTGGAATGAAAGCTAAATGATAATGAAATATATTGAAATTACATTCCAAGAAAGCATGAAGAGATAAAAATTGAATCTCTTTCATTTTGAGGACAAATTTTTAGAGAGGAAAAATACAGGAAGAGAAGAAGGGTGTTTCATACCTTCAGATGGTGATTCCATTGTTGGATTGATAGATTTGTGAGTGTTGACAAGGGAAGAATCAACACAAGTTGTGCAGATTGAAGACATTGATGGTGAAAGTGGTTTGAAGCTGCACGTGTTGGGAAGAAGATTGATTCTAGGATTTGATTTTCTATTGAAAATCAAATTGTAAATGGTTTCCATGAGTTTCATATGGTTTGTTACAACCTTTATCCATGATTGGAGTGCAATTGCTTGATTTTCCCATCTAATAATTCAGAAATTTACCAGTTGCACATTGCAACCAGGGTTTGAAATTGTGTTTCCATTTCTTTGTGTGTGGATGAATATTATTTGTGAGATTTTTAATTTTTATTTGCAGAAAATTCATTTAAATTAAATAGTTCATACATTAATTCATGTCATAGAGTTCACAAGTTGTACTAGAAATTTTAACCATCTCATTGAGGAGTGAAAAAGTTTTCTTAATTGGTTTATCATCTTCTAGTAGTTGTGAGTGTTTAACCCCTTATAAATGTATCCACAATGAGTTGGCATGTGATTTGGCATTCCACAAGTCTCATGGATGCCAACTTGATTCTTGAAATGAATTTTTTTTTAAAGGCTATAGAATCACACTTTGGATGATATTGAAAGGATATTGGTGAGTTAGACATTATGATATTCCCAAACTTATAAGATCCTATTGAAGATTTGGTCAAAATTACATGCTAATCTATTGAGGCATGTTCATCACAAAAGTGTTCTTGAGAGTAGATATGGTATTAGCCCCATAGTTATTACAAACCATGAGGATTCTCATGAGCTATTATCAAGTCTCATACTTTAATCAATAACACATGTATCAATTTTGTAAAATGGTCAATGGTTCCAACCTTACTCTATTGCTGGAAATGACTCTATATCTTGATCTATTATTAGGGTTGGTCAATCAATATCTTCTAGAAAGTAGTATTTCAAATATGTGTGTGGTGTTTAATAATAAGGACAAAGTATTGATTGTGGTGACAACCAATTCTTATATCGAATGCAAAAGTGTGTTTTAACAAATTCATTCTAAAATTTGATATTTGATTAAAAAATATTAATAATATATATAAGACTTATATTTATAGTTTCAAATTTTATATCAATTATTATTATATTTGTAAAAATTCTTTATTACTAATTATTATATTTTAAATTTTTTCTTTAAAATATATATTTTTTAATTTTTTTATATAATTTTAATGACATTTTACATATTAAAATTAAAAATTAATATAAAATTCTAAATAATTAAAAAATTATCACAACAACAAAGTCTTCTACTTTTTCATTATTATATTTTTATGTTCAAAAACATGAATTATTTGAACAATAATTTCTTTGTGGAAAAGTTCTCAATGAAAAAGTAAATAAATTTATTATAAAAATAAGTTAAAAATCAAGATAATATTCTCTTCTATTATACAATACATGTTGAATTCATGTGTTTTTGATTAGAGGTAAATAGGTTTTGAAGGGACCTGAAAAACTTTACAAAAAAGGAAAGTTGTATCAAAAGATAACTAAACATAGCATTCAACAACCAAAACACATCAAACCATCAACAAGACAATTGTCAAAAAGGAGGAACACAAACAAAAAACTACATATTCTATAGAATGTTTTCATTTTCCATGTCACTCTCAATAGTATTTTGGTGTGCATCCATGACATTAGACATTTCTTTAGCAAGGACCCCAGCTTGCATCTTGGTCTTATTACGAGTTCTAGCATTGAACCCTAAAATATTTACCTCATTAACCAAAACATCTTGCGAACCAAAAGCCTTATCAATCGAAGTTTCCTCCACCACCTAACTTTCCCCAACAACATCTTTCTCACCAGGAGCTCCCTCCATTTATTTCTTGTCCTTCTCATTGACAATAGAAAGGCCCTTAGCCTCATACCTCATAGCAAATTTAGTCCCTTCAATGACCTTATCCAATTTCATGCTAACCCTTTCCATTTTCTCTTCCAAGGTCAAAATTTTGTTCAAAGATCTACTTCATCTTCAACATCTCCTCAACAATAATCTTCAAGGAATCAAACAACTCATCAACTTGAGTTTGAATATAAGACTTCAAAGAATCCCCAACTTTGCTCACAACACCTTGAACCCTCGCATTAGTAATGTTGAGCTCATGAAAAACCCATTTGAACAATCTAAAAAGGGAAATGGTGCCCTCCTTGGCCAAACCCAAAACATTGGGAAAATCCTCCCAATCAAAGTTAAACACATATCTAACCTCCACATCACCCTCCTAGGAGATACTATTCTTATCCTGCATCTCACAAACCTCCTTACCTTTAGCCCTGCCACTAACATTTGAATTTTGTGAAGAGAGCTAACAATTTCCTCAACCACTGTCCTCCTTCTATTCAACTTCTCCATATCCATATGAGGGGAATCCACAGGATCCTACCCACCACTAATCTTTAGAGAAGAAGCAACATGCTGCTCCTCCACAGGGCTCCCAAACCTTATAGCCAACTTATTTCTACTACCCTCCTTCAAACCCTTATTTCTCTTAGACCTCGAAATAGAGGCCGTTGGAGACAGATCTTTAGAAGTATTAATCAAGTCTTTCAAGATGGTAGAGGGAGTGGTAGGACCAGTTTTACAAGGTTTTTAACCTACCTCTTCCTCACTGCTAGTCTCATAATCCTCCAGGCTAGGAAAAGAGTATTCTTTAACACTCTTACTTGGACCAGGATGTTGTGAAAATACTTCCATAGAAGCCTAAGAATTAGGAACATAATCCTCATGCTCACTCGGCTCAGACTTCTCTAGAACCACTTTCTTCTTTTTCTCTTTCAGACTCATTAGTTCTTCCTTTGAAACAATCTCATATTCAAATGTCAGTTTCTTTTTCTTACCTAATAGGAGGCATTGCAAGCTTCTTGGGAACCAAAAAATCCTTGGAATAATCCATTATTAGTAGAATCAAATCAACATGCATCATAGGATTCTTAGGATTCCTTTTATGATCCTTAAGACCATACTCCAAAGAAGCCAAAAGATAGAAAGGAAAGGATATTTTCTTCTTATGATGAAAATGATTTAAAATAATATAATAATAACCATTAATAGCAAAGAACCAACCTTCTAAGGTTATGTTCCTCATCAATTCCTCAACAACATCACCCCATAGGGCTTTGATGGAACCTCACTAGTAACCACCACTCTTAGCCTACTTGAGCTCTTGTTCTTCATTCCCTTTGAAGAGAATATGCATAGCAGCTTTAGATTACTTCTTATCTCTATACACCTTTCTACCCTCCATGGATAGACTAGTAATATTTGAAATGAAATCCTCATTGATATCTAATTCAGTGCCACCCAATTTCAAAACCCTGTTATTCCATCCTTTGACAAACGAGGTTGTAGCCTACGAGTCATTCCCATGGAGCCATTCCAAGTATGGTGTAAGCCCACCCTTATGAAATCTTGCCACACCTCAGTATTTTTTTCAAGGTATCACAGGAGAAAGGCCCCACCCTATTTCTATCACCTCCCATGATCACGACCTTAACAAAACCCAAGAGCTTGAGAAATTTATAAACAATTAAGAGAAACCTCGAGAATGAAAGCTAGGAAATACCCACAATCCGTGTGATAATGACATGGTGGCAGAGGGTCATAATTAGCCTTGAAGGCCACCCCATATGGATATTACTCAAAGTACCATAAGCCCAAGCACGATCCAACTCACCTTTACTCCAAATAATAATCTACCACCTGAATAGGGTCATGTGAGAATAAAACATAATGAAACCACCATCCAACTTAGAAATTTTGGTAATCATGATTCAAACAAGAAAGTGACTCAATGGGAATGGGGTCATCCACATCCCAAACCCTAGAGCCACTAACACCAAAGTTTGTAAAGACACCCGCAAGACCATTCCCTCCCCTAACAACGTGAGAAATATAAAATCATCAAAAGAATATAAAATTTCAATGGAATCCATAATAATGGATTCAACACTCCATGAGGGGACAAAAGACTTCTTTAGATTATTGATAATATTTAAAGAGTCTCCCTCAAGTCACACCTTTCTATACCCTTTAGATTGAGCCATATTCAAGACATGATAGGTTGTTGACGCTTCAACAAAGTGGTTTGTCTGGGTTCCCAAAGGGAGTGCCACAACAAAACTGAACCTACAATTAGAATTTCTTAACACTCCCCCACAACTAGCAGGTCTCAAGTTACCTTTAGCAGATCCATCAAAATTAAATTTCACTCATCCAACCGACAGAGCCTTCCACACAAAATCATCTTTAGAGGCTTTACCTTTAGTCATAGGAAGAGAAATATCACATGGCAACTTCCAATTTTGTGCAATAGAAATATCACCCAGTTTGATTACAATCCTAGGACCATTTTGAAAAGAGGCCCTAGAAACAAAATTCTCCTTGATAGAAACACAAATTTTAAAAGCCATGAAGATGGAAGGAAGAGACGAACTCCTAAAAATCCTATTATTACATTCAAGCCAAATACCCCAAGCAATATGAGGTAGAGAAAGAGACCAAAGAAAAAGAAAAGCAAGATTGGATGAAGGTCCCACCCATTGCAATCACACTTCCCCAATTGTAGAGGGAAACAACCAGCTAAGATTACAAAGAGAAAGAACATGGGCTCGTAGCTCTCTAACATTTTTGCAACCAATCAAGAGATGAAAGGAATCCTCGAAATCCTCTTCACATAGATAGCATCTGTTAGACAGCATAAAACCTCTCTTGAAAAGATTATCAATAGTTAAAACCTTATTTTGGAAAAATATCCAAAAACAAATATTCACCTTAGGAATCAATTTAGAGAACCACAAGGAGGACCAAAAAGGGGTAGGGCCAACAAAAGAAACTTGAAGATGAAAGGCCAAAGAAACAAAAAGTTTACCATTGGAAGTAGACCTCCACACAATATTATCAGCTGGAGCATAAGAAGGAATATGAATTGAGGATAGAGCATTAAAGAGACCCTCCAACACTGGTTCCACCTCATGCAACCTTTTCCATTGAACCCCATCCATATAGTCAGAAAAAAATCTGCCAAACCTCCACAAACAAGTATCCATATAAGGAAGGGCCCAAGGTTCATCTTTGAGTGGCCTATTATCAAACCAACAATCGTCCCAAAACAAGATTTTCCTACCATTTCCCAATTACCAAAACAAACCTTTGGAAACAATCTTGTGAGCCTTAACCAAATAGTTTCAAAGAACAAAACTAGACAAAGGGAAAAGCCACAAACAATGGATCCCTTATCCGATCCACACCATGAAGATATTTGATCTTAGCAATTCTATCCCACTCATTATTAGCCGAAATAAGGTTCCATAGTTGTTTACCAAGAAGAGCCAAATTAAATTCTCTAATTTTATGTATACCAAGACCTCCAACCTTTTTAGGCCTGCAAACATCATCCCAGGAGACTGGATGAATCATTCTCTTGTCTTCAACCCTAGACCAAAGGAATTTTTTTTGAATTCCTTCCAGCTTATCCACAAATTTCTGTGACATATAAAATAGGTTAAGAGCATAAACTGAAAGATTCTGAAAAATTCGATTTGATCAGCTGCATTTTCCCAGCTTGACTTAATAGTGCAACCTTCCAGCCAACCAATTTGGAGTTGAAGTTGTCAATCAATCCCTACCAAAAGAACTCAGGAACTACATTAGAGCATAGGGGGAGACCTAGATAAGACGTAGGAAGCTCACCAATCTAGCATTGCAAAATACTCACAATCTTAATCTACCTATGGTCAAGAGTATTTAGGAATAAAATAAAACTTTTGGGTAAGCTAACCTTCTGCCTCGAAGTAGCTTCATATATCTACAAAATAATTTTAATACCTTTAGCTTCCTTAATAGATGACTCCCCAAGAATGAGAGTATCATCAAAAAAATTTTGATGGGAAAAAATAAGGTTCCAAGATGAAGGAGACAAACCAGACATCAAACAAGAGTTAATAAATATTTGAATGAGTTGACCTAGAGATTTCACCATGATAATAAAGAGAAAAGGAGGGATTGGATCTCCCTATCTCAACTCCCTCGAACAATCAAAAAGAGGAGAGGGAGAGCCAATGACAAGAACAAAGAACCTCAAGGTGGAAATCAGCTGAAGCACTAGAACCACTAGTTTCTCCCCAAAACCAAAAGCTTTTAGGATCTTAGATAGAAATCCCCAATCAAATCTATCATAAGCTTTAAGAAAATCAAGATTTAGGATAAAACCAACACGGTTGTTGATAGTTAAAGAGTGAATATTCTCATGAACAATAAGGATGGAGTCTAGAATTTGTCTACCTGCCAAAAAACCATCTTGCTGAGGAGAGATGATTTGAGGAAGAACCTTTTGTAATCTAGCCACTAGCACCTTGGAAAAGATATTTTAAATAGATTTACACAAACTAATAGGGAAAAATTCATGAAAGGAAGCAACACCTAGTTTCTTAAGCACGTGAAAAATAAAGGTGAGTTTAATTCCTTCAAAATATTGCCACTACCAAAATATTCCTTAGTAGCATCCACAACATCCTTAGCAATAATATCCCAAAAAGACTGAAAAAATAAAATTGGGAAACCCTTAGGCCTCGACACTTTCTTACCTTCAAAAGAGAAAACAACACTTCTAATCTACTCTGCTAAAGGAATCCAAACCAACTGTCGATTAAGATCATCAAAAATAACATGAGGGATATCTCAAAGAAGATCCTCTTGACACTCCAAATCCAGCTCCCCTTCCATAGATAATAGATTATAAAAATAAGAAGATGCAACCTACTGCAAACCCACATCCTTCTCTAGAACGTAATTATTATAACTAATAACATTAATACAATTGGAGGCTGGATGTTTCGGAGTAGAGAGATGGAAAAACCTCATATTTTTGTCCCCACTTTTTAACCACGTAATTCGAGATCTTTGCTTCCAAAATTCCTCCTCCTTAGAAAAAAAATCATGCAATCTAGAAAGAAGGAAATTCTCCCTCATAGCAAGAGCTTGATCATAACCAGATGCTTGGATAGACTATTGCATAGTGAGAAGCTCCTAGCTAACATCCTCTTTTTCAACAAAAATGTGCCCAAAAGAAGACCTGTTCCATATGCTAACATTATTCTTCACATTGGCTAACTTCTTAGCCACCTTGTACATCACCAAACCATCAACTTGAATGTTCCACCAATCTTGAACCAAATTTTTAAGATCGGGATGATAGGTCCACATATTTTAAAACCTGAACAAAAAAATATTTTTTCTCCCTAGCAGATCCATCGATAAGAGAGAGGAAAGTGATTAGATCCCAACTTGGTTAGGGACGAAAGCAACCAAGAATAATAAATAATCCACTCAAGGGAGATAAGGGCATAATCAAGCTTAACTTGGATACGAGCATCACCCACATGCTGGTTAGACCAAGTGAAAGAGGCCCCTTTAAGATCCAAGTCAAGGAGAGCATTGCCATTAATAAGATTCATGAGATCATATCTACTATCATCCATAATCTGTGATCCTCCCAACTTATCAACATCATACAAGGGTGTATTGAAATCCCCCATAACCAACCAGTTGTCAATAGGATGCAAAGATTTGAAAGAACTAAGATTTTCACAAAAACAATTCCTTGCACTCTTACTATTAGGAGCATAGATATTAGAAAGGGTCCAAGAGAACTTATCCTGAATATTAAAAAATGAAGTAGCCACATGATTGTAGTCCTAAAATACCTCAATCCCCTGAATCAACTTAAGATTCCAAAAAGTAACAATCCCTCCAAAGACACCAACTGCTTCAAAGCAATGCATGCCACAATCCTTAAAAATATTATGCTTAATTTTAGATAACCTATCCATTCCCATTTTAGTTTCTTGTATCAAGAAAATGTCAGGCCGATGATCCCTTACAAAGTTAGCGAGAAGATCATGCTTATGAGGGTGATTTAACCCTCACATATTCCAAGAGATGTTCTTCAAAAGAGCTTATGGGAGTTGCTCTTGGAGCACATCTCCAACAAAGCTCTTTGAGTTCCATTAGCAATATGCATTCAACTCTCCTTATCCCTAGTAACATTTGAAGGAGGATGACCTCTACCTCTCGAATTTGACCCACAATTAGACCTTTTCCTATTTCTTGTAATAACTCCTAGAGAAGGAGAGTTCTTCTTTCTATTTTTGCCTTTCATTGAAATATAAGGAGGATTTTTAGGATCCTCCAAATCACCAGTATCCTTCATTTCATACATTAAGAAAACCTCAAATCCCTCAATATTAGAGCATTCATCATGTGATGATTTCAAAACCCCACTGCCACAAGCCCCCAAAAAAGGGGAGCCCAAACCCTCATCTGCAATCACCTTGTCTTCGACCAAAACCATAGATATAATATCTTCATCAGGATCCTTGGTACTGAGAAGGGAGAAGATGCATTATCCTCACCACTTGGCTCCTGAACCACATTAAGCACTTTAGGTTCAAATTGGCCATTAGGAATCATAATGTTCTCAACCATTGCCATATTTTTAGGTTGAACTTGGCCTTTGGGAATCACAATGTTCTCAACCATTTCCATCTTCATTTCTAGAGGCTTATCACTTACAAGAGCATAGTCACCATCAGGAGCAAACCCCCCTTATCCATAGACTTCGAAGAAACCACCTCAAGATATTTTTCATTTTATTTCCACTGCTTAACAACCAACTTTTGCATTTTTAGAGGACAATTTTTAGCTCAATGACTAGATTTCTTTCAATGGAAGCAAGCAAATGGGATTGATTCAAATTCCACCACTTGTTCCCAAACACCAAACTTAGAGTTAATCTTCACTAAAGAGGGAAAGTCCGTAGTCTAATCCACATTAGCACATAATTTGGCATAAACAAGATGCTTCTTAGATGCCGTCATTTGATCAATCAATAGAAAACACCCAAAAGTACTCACTATCCCTTTGAAAACTTCCTCATCCCATAATTCAAGAGGGAGACCTGGAAGTCTCACTCAGACTGGGGCCACCGAAAAGGAGCATGAGATAGGATTAAAAGTTTCATTCCCACATTTTTAACATCAAAGAGGACTTCCCAATAAACTAGGATCCACCCGTCAGAGCCACCGATAAATCATCTTCATAGTTGAATGTAAAGGAAAAAAATCCTTTGGCCATTGCAGCCACATCCACCTGACCCTTAGGCTTCTAATGGTTCAAAGTAAACTTATGAACCAACTCAATATGAGGATGTGGCCCCACAAATTTACCCAAAAGAGACATATCCATATTTGGTACCTTTTTTCAACAATGCAATCCGAGACAAAGATTGAATATTCTCTAGTCTTTGCATTCAAAATGAAAGCCACAACAGGAGAAGAGCTTTTACCTTTGGGCTTCACACCAAATAAATTCATCTATTTGAGAGAAGAGTCCAAGAATAAATCATCCCTTGTCTTATCAACCCTAGGACACAAGCCATGAGAAGTTGCACCCAAGCCGACAACTGACTAATCAGGCCTATAATTTTTAGCATCGAGATTCCCCCTTTCAGAGAAGGACGCTAGAGAATGTGAAGGACAAGTAACCTTTGAAGCACCTTTCCCACCAGAATATTCATTTTCCACAAAAGGGGACCCACACCGCTTACCATTAGCCAAGGACCCATCTGAAATCACCTTCCATCAACAAGCTATCTGCCATTAACACTTTTTGCACCTCCAAAGTTTCCCGCCTTCTCGAAATTTGAAATCGCGCCACGGCCATTGCCACCACCTGAGGAGAGCTCCATCAAATTTTTATAGAATCTTTTTAATGTGTGAGAATAATTTTAATTCCCATGTGTTATATGTGATAATAATTTTAATGTGAATGTAATTTCTTGTTGTTATCTGCTACAAAATAAATTGATGATATTTATTAAATCATATTTTCTTACATGTTTGCCCCCCCACTATTTATCTACCATGATAATGGTTCCCTATTAATAGTCCCTATTGGGTAAAGTTTAAGGGCCATTAGATTGAAGATAATTTATTTTCTAAATATTTTATATATTTAAATTTGCATCTTATTATTTAAACATTATAAAATTAAAATTGTATTTCATGATTTTTTCATCAAATGTGTTTGGTGGCTACTAAAAAATAATCTAAAGTTAAAAACACCTCCTCTTCTATAATTCCATAGAATTCCTCCACTATAGCTTCATAATTTAGAATGATATCTTAGTATACACAACTCAGATTATAATTTTGTATAATATTTTTAAAAAAAGATACATATAATTCATTGAAATATAAATTTATTGTGAAGCTTCATAATTTAGAATGATAACTTAGTATACACAACTCAAATCATAATTTTATATAATATTTAAGAAAAAAGATACATTTAATTCATTGAAATATAAATTTATTGTCAAAACAAATATATGAAAATGTTATATTATAATGTATAATATAAATGAGAACAATAATGGTATAATAATATATTTTTTCTATTAATAATATTATTATATTATTTATATTATTATTGAATAATTTTTAATGTCTAATAAACAATCTACGTAAAAGGTAAAATATATTATTATAATATTATAATTTATCATATATTACATATTATATATGTATAACTATAACTATATATATGCTATTTTTAAATATTATATTATAATCATTGCACCATGTTATATCAATCATTAATTAAAATATTTTACATATATCATAAATTTTTGTTTTTATCACTAATTACGAACATAACTTATATATATTGACATGTAAATGGAATGAGTTCATTTATAGTGAGAGGGTCTTGCCTAAATCTTAAAATTGTGTCATCTGTTTAACCCTATCTTTCAAAAGTGAATAATGATTGTGGTATAATTAAATTAGATAGTAATAAAATGTTTAATTTTAATTTTATTTGAGCATTTTTTAATATATAATATTTTTTTTAAGGTAAGTAAGAATTTCATATTATGCAATAATTAATATTTAAATTTATTAAATTTAATTGGATGAGTTTAAGTGATAAATTAAGATTTTTAAATAAAAAGTAAAGATACATTTGTATACAAATGAGTATTGTATTAGCTAAATTACTTGTTTTAATATCTTTTTATTTTTAGGTAAAAAGATAAATTTTAAATAAATAGCAATGAGAAAAAGTAAATCACTATATAATAAGATTAATTTAATATATTAGATGTTAATTTAATACTATATATAATCTAATATAATATATATTACAAATATTTAATAATATAATATAAAAAAAATATATTAAATTATAAAAAAGATAATATATTACATGATTTAAAGTTAAAATATAAAATTATAATATTATTATCTAATTTATTAAATTATATATTAGATGTTATATATGTTACATATGTATTATATAGTATATAGTATATATTATAATAATATAATATTAAAAATACATTATTTATTTGAATTTGTTATTAGATTATTTTATTTATATATCTGAATCTATTATTTGAATTATATTTTATTTAAGATATGACAAGTAAATAAATGAATAGAATGGAAAATATAACAAGTAAACAAATTTTGAAGAGTTCAAAAAATTACGGAAAAAATAGTTAAATATATTTTTATGATGGTCTTTGTGGCAGAAAAACCTTGAAAAGTTGCCATAAAAAGTTTATGCTCCCTAAAAATCATCCTTATCACTCAAAGTTTCGTAGCCAATAAAATTGAGGGAAAATAATTTTTGAAATTTGAAAAGTTACAAATCTTGTAATTTACATTAAGAAAATTAAAATATAATGTATCAAAAAAATAATAATGAATTTTGATTGACTGCAAATAAAATGTTTAATCACTAGTTAGAAACTATCCCTTGCCTAAACTTCCATGGCAGGAACTAAAAACTCATTCAATTTACATATCATTATATATAAGTCATGTTTGTTACTAGTGATTAATTTTCTTAACATTTTTTCCACCACTTCTAATTAGAGGTGCAAATTAAAATGAAAATTCTATAAAGATAAATTTATAAAAAATGTAAATTATTATTATTAATGATTGATATAGGGGGGGCAATTCGGTGTCTGTTCCATATTGCATCATTGAGAAACACTTAGATTCTATGGACTTATGTTTGGTGGGAAATTTTATGGTTCCTCACCCAAATGTTGAGCTAGTCCATAATCTTGTTTCTAAGAGATGACAGATGAAAGGCTAGGTGGAGGTGGTGGCAATGGCTAAGGGTTTTTTCGTTCTCCTTTACATGTGATGAGGACATGGCCAGTGTTCTTATAGGTGGGCTGTGGATGATTGGTAAGTCTTTGCTAGTTCTTAAGAAGTGGGAGGTGGGTTTTAATCCTAGTTCTTGTTCTTTTTCCTCTGCACCTATTTGGGTTAGACTCCTAGCTCTCCCTCTGGAGTTTTGGGATGAAAAAGTGTTTTCTAGTATTGCTAACATGTTTGGAAAAATTCTCTTCATTGATCAAATGACAACCTCTCAGAAGAGGTTAGTTTATGTGCGTTTTTGTGTTATAGTGGACCAATCTACGAATCTGCTTGAGAAGGTGTTGATTAATTCCAAGCTGGGTGGTTGGAGCCTACTGATTGAATATGAATCTATTCCCTTTGCTTGTTTTCACTACAAAAAGGTCAGTCACTGGGCCAAGAAATGCCCCTCCAAGTAGCCCAAACCTGTTTAGGCCTAGCCTCTTATGGAATGTAAGGAGAAGCAAAAATCTTCATAGGGCATTTGCAAGGAGAAGGAAGGGGATGCCCAACATAAAATTATCTTGGGTGAGATGGATAAGGTAAACTCTTGTAAGGAGGTGGGTGTCTCGAGGGGTGAGATTGCTGGTTTGGTTTCTCCGCAAGAAGATCGAGTCCCTTCAAGGGATCTCTAGGTGGTGGAAGAAGGGGAAATGGTTGTTGTCGAGGAGGTTTTCCCCTCTACTAAAGCAGAGGTCTCTAAAAAAGTAGAGGTTGTGGGCAAGGTGTTAGAGTCTTCAGTGTTGAAGGAGCCATCAGAGGCTATGGTATCTCCTTTTCCTTCTAATATGGGGATGGAAGGTAAGGAGTTGGAGTTGCAGGACCCTCTTTGGGTGGTTGTTTCTCCTATTATTTCAAATACGATGCTCACCTCTTTTGTAAATGGGAACGAGCTAGGGGCTCTTTACAAGTTAAGGAACCTTCATTTTCTTCGGTCAAAACTAGAAATAGGAAGAATAAACCCTCTCCTCAGGGGGTTTCTACCAAGAATCGCCTAAAATCTGATTGTGGTTCAGAGCCTAGGGGCAAGGGGAGACCCACTCTACAATAGAACATGGAGAAAGAAAGAAAAACAAATATTGCTGATGGTTCCCACAATTTTTTTTTCAAGACGTGTCCTAAGGGAGCATCTCAGAATCCCCCATGAAGATTCTCTCATGGAACATCCGAGGGTTGAATAACCCTCACAAGTAGGATCTCCTCGCTAACCTAGTAAGGGATCATAAACCAAATGTGATTTTGATTCAAGAAACTAAAATGCATGTTGAAAGGTTGGAGTGTCTTAAGATAAAGTTTTTTAAGGAGTGTGGCCTCCATGGTTTTGATGCAGATGGTGCTTTGAGGGGTGTGGCCACTTTATGGAATATGAAAGCTGTGGCTGGAAAGACCATCTTTGGCATGCCTACCCATATTGCTACTTCCTTTCACCATGTTAGGAATGATTTTTCCTGGGTTACTTCAAATACCTATGCTCCTAATGTCAAGAGTTCTCATAAGAGGTTCTAGGGAAACCTGAGCTCCTTCAAAGTTGATATCCCCTCTGAGAACTAGCTTGTCATGGGTGATTTTAATACTCCCTTGATCAGTGTTGATAAGTTGGGTGGTTCTCAAGGTGATGATGAGATTAGATTTGACTTGATATCTTTTGTTAATGACAATTCCTTGTTTGATGTTGATCTGTGTGACACATGCTATACTAGGTCGAATCAAAGTATTGGTGATGCGTTGATTCAGGTTAAGTTGGACAAGGCCCTCCTTTCACCTAAGTGGCTGGTTCATTTTGCTTGCTCCCTTTCAACTCTCACAAGGTTGGGGTCAGACCACTTCCCCATTTCTTTCTTGGCTGAGGTGGTGGGTCATCGACGTTCTTTCCCCTTCAAGTTTGAGAAAATTTGGATGTCTCATCCAAAGTTTAAAGTAAACCTTGCATCTTGGTGGGATATTCAGGTTGATGGGTTGGATGTGGTGAAGGCTAACGTGAGGAATTGGAATAAGGCTTCCTTTGCTCACATTTTCTAGGAGAAATCCTGTATCAAGGTGGACTTGGATCATGTGCAAAAAAATATTCAAGTTTCAAGATATAACGCTAACCTAGTGAATGAGGAGAGTGTGCTTTTGTCTCGTCTCCATAATATCATGGCCAGGGAGGAGGAGTTTTGGAAGCAGAGGTCACGTGTGGTTTGGCTCAATTGTGGTGACATGAATACAAAATTATTTCATCTTACCACTTTAAAGAATCATACCTCCAATTGTATCAAATGTATTCATCAAGATGGGGGACTTATTGAGAATGATGAGGAGATTCATTAGACAACTACTTCATTCTTTTCTAATCTCCTTTCTGATGATTTTGTTCCTTCCTTAGAAGCTCAAGATTAGGTGTTAGAGGTTATTCCTAGAATTGTGATGGATGATCTTAATTTTATGTTGTGTGGCATCCCCTTTGTGGAGGAATTCAAGTAAGTGGTTTAATCCTTCATTGGGAACAAGGCTCCTGATCCTGATGGGTTCCCCATGTTCTTTCAAAAATTTAGGACCATTGTTTCCAAGGATGTGGTGGATGCTACTAAGGAGTTTTTTGGTAGCCGTAATATTCAAAAGGAATTGAATTCAACTTTCATTGTGTTGATCTTGAAAATACCCGGTGCCCCGGCCTTTAATAAGTTTAGACCTATTAGCCTTTGCAATTCTATCTACAATTTTTTTTCCAAGGTTTTGGCTATAAGGTTGCAGATGTTTCTTCCTCTGATTATCTCTCCACATCAAAGTGGATTTGTTTTGGGCAGGTAAATTCTTGATCCTATTATTACTGTGCATGAAAACATTCATTCATTGATGGTTAACAAAGGGATTGGTTTTTTTTGCTAAAATTGGTTTTCGTGAAAGCTTATGATCATGTGAATTGGTCTTTTCTGCTTAAGGTCCTTTCTTCTTTTGTTTTTTTCTGATAATTTTGTTAAGTTGATTCAGAGCCTCATCTCAACCGTGTCCTTTTCTATGTTGGTTAATGAATATCCTTCAAATTTATTTAGGAGATCGAGCAGTGTGAGATAGGGTGATCCAATTTCACCTTTCCTCTTTATTATTTTGGAAAAAACTCTTGGTAGGTCATTGTAGTTGAATCTATCTTTGAGATTTTTAAAGGGTCTGAGACATTCTTCTACTTCTCCCCCTTGTTCACATCAACAGTTTGTCAATGATACATTGATCATGGGTGAGGTGACTATTGCGGAAGCTAAGACTATAAAATTGACTCTCCAGAAGTATGAGGCAACTGGTGAGTCTTTGGGCTGGGTAAAAGCACAACTAGTGTCACACTTTATACAGGAATCAACCAACAACAAAAAACATTATGAACTTCGACCATATAAAAGTGGTATTTATGTTTTGAATTTCAAAATGATGTAAAGTGATGAAATGTAGAAATTTTGATGAAGTTTATTCCTGTAATTTTTTAGATTTAAAAAAAAATTGTTTTCATTACTTTTTTTATCAATTTAAGAACAATTTTTGGAATGCTGAAAATTTTAGAAAAAAGTGACTTCACGGGCCGTCAAAAAATAAATTGAAAAAAACTTCATTTCTCCCTAATTTTTTTCTCGAAATAGGTGACTGCAATATCTTGTGCATGGAAAAAAAAACAAATTTTGATGTATATTTTTCTCATAATAACGTTTTAAAGTCAAACTCATCAGAATTTGACAGTTTTCACGGGTCGTCAACTATTGTCTATTTTTTTAATCATTTAAAAAAAAAAAATTATACCCTTTTGAAGAAGACTCTCTCCTCTTGTGCCCCATATATTGTTTAAAAATAATAAAATGTTTTACTATTTTTTTAAATTTCTAATCAACCTTTTTTTTAACTTTAACAACATATTTGCATTATTTTTAAAAAATATACATTAAAACTAATCAAAATATTAAAAAAATTACATATTTGGATTCACCATCCCGAGCTCTACAAAAGGGTTTTTTTTATTGTAGAAAAATCATTCTGATTGAAGAAATACTTAGTCGAAGTTGAAAGTTTCATAAAATTATGAAAAAGTTGAGTTGGCTGCCAATTAGGATGCCACATAGACAACGGTAGAAAGGGTTTCACCCGAAACCCTTTCTATAGAAATTTCATACATTAAAAACTCCAATTTCAAAGCCAATTTCAAAGCAAGAAAAGGAAAATATTATTTTTTTGGGATTCAAGCGAAACTTATTTGGCCGAAACCCTATGTGCCATGTATAGACCACATGGTTTCGATTGAAACCTATTTGGCTGAAACTTTTCCGGCCGAAAATATTTCACTTGGAACTATTTATTTGGATGAAATTGTGACACAATTTTGTGCTTTTACCTTCCCAAGAGTACAATTTTTTTCCTCAATACCCTGGAAAGAAGGATGCAAAGAATTGCTAGTATTCTTTAATGTTTAGTGGGAACTCTTCCCTCTACCTATCTCAGCTTGCCCCTTGGAGCCAACTTGACTTCAGATTCCTTTTGGAATGGTTTGATTGATAAGTGTAATACTAAGATGGCTAGTTGGAAAGGTGCTTTGCTCAGTTAGGATAGTAAACTGGTGTTGATTAAATTCATGTTACATAATCTCCCTGTTTATGCTCTTAGCCTTTTTCATATGCCTAAAAATTTTAGGGAAAAGTTTGAGAGTATTTAGAAAAGGCTTCTTTGGTATAGTGTGGAGGATAAGAAGAGACTAAGTTTGGTGTTGTGGGAGGAGGTATGCCACTCGAAACACCAAGGTGTTTTGGGGTTATGTAGGACTAAATCTTTCAACTCGACTCTCCTAGATAAACAACTTTGGAATTTCCTCCATGGTGAGAAGGACTGGTTAAGGATTCTTGCTTCCAAATATCTTGCTAAGGTGGATAAATTCTAGGAGTTCCTTAGAGATGATTTCTCCGCACCCTTGGGCTCTTTCTTTTGGAATTCCCTAATTAGGACTAGATGTGTTGTCTCTGCTAGCATGCAATGGTCAGTTGGGAATGGTAGGGATATTATTTTTTGGGATGATTGGTGGTTTGGGCATGGCCCACCGCGAGACGCCGATTGGGAGACTCCATGGAGGGATCTGTGTATCCATGAATTTGGGAGATTTGATGCTAATTATATTATGAATGGTGAGTGGAGAAGGATCCATGAGGAGTTCTAGGAGCTGGAGGAACTATACAGAGTGGTGTCTAAAGTTCATATTCATGTTTCCCCTCAGAGGGAAAAGGTGATTTAGAGAAAGCTTCCACATGGGTAATTTTTGGTGGCTTCAACTTTTAATTCCCTCAATGATATTGTGGGGCCTAGGCTGCCATGGGGTCTGGTTTGGTCATTGAAGTTGATTCCTAAAATTAATATGTTTTTATGGTTAATGGTGCAGGACAAAATATTAACATTAACAATTTGTGGAAAAGAGGATTCTCCATACCTAATAGATGTTATCTTTGTAAGGAGGATGCAAATGACAACTCTCACCTATTTATTGGTTGTAGTTATGCTCGGGAGGTTTGGGCCCTTTTTCTCAACCTTTAGAGAGGAGTGGATCTTCCCTCCTTCAATTTAGGAGCTTTGGCTCCAATGGCACATGCCTTTAACTAATCCTTCCTTGAGGCTACTTTGGTCTCTAATTCTACCTCATATAGTTTGGGGATTATGGAAGGAGAGGAACATTTGAGTCTTCAAGGACACTTCTCTCCCCCTCTCTCTCTCTTTTCAAAATTGTTTTGGCCATTAGGGAGAATTTCTTGCATGTAGTGGAAAATATTGATATTTCGGGGCGTGTGATGGTCTTCGATTATGATGTTGTGGTTATTGCCGAATGGAAACTCTCATTTGATATTGATAAGCCTATGAAGAAAGAGAAATCGGTTGGGGATGGGGTTGTCTGGTTTCCTCCTCCTCTTGGTTGGCATAAAATCAACTTTGATGGTTCGGCTAAAGGCAATTTGGGTCCTACAGGTTGTGGGGGAGTGTTAAGAGATTGTAATAGTATGCTTGTTTTAGCGGTGGCACTCCCTTTGGGAATCCAGAAAAACCACTTCGTTGAAGCTATTGTAGCTTACCATAGCATAAAGTTGGCTAGAGACAAGGGGATATCTAAGTTATGGATAGAAGGGGATTCCCTTAACATTATTAATTTCCTTAGGAATGAGTCTCCCCCTTCATGGACTATTAAATTTTTTATTTTGGATGCCCTTTCTATTTTGTAGGATTTTTATGAAGTCTATATATCCCATACCTTTCATGAGGTGAGTCAGGTGGCTGACTGGGTGGAAAATCATGGAGTGAAGTCAACTAGGCATTAGGAGGCTAATGATACCCTACCCTTTGCTTTAATTAACTTGATCAATAATGAAAAATCTTAGCTCGTGGTTGGAAGTTGTCTCCTCGGCTAAAGGCTTGCGTGGTTATCATGGATATCCCTAGTTGATTAGACACTTTGAGCCTGTGAGGATCATTATAATCTATGGGCATACTAATCATAAATGCAAGAGAATCCTCATCATTATTTCCCTCAGTACTGCTCTTGGTAGGCACACATGCTTTCGGGATTTTTATTCTCCTCTTGCCTTAGTGTTTATTCATAATTGTTTGTTGTTTTTCCCTGTTTCTATGAAGTATTCGATGATGGGTGGGTAAATGTGAATAACATAGCCACTTTCTTGTGATGATTTGAAAGCCAATGCCGAAGTGTGGGATATCCTACAGAAGGGTGGGGTTACCCCGTTTATGGAAAGGTTGCATGGCTTTAAAAGTAGTGTTTCCAAAGATTTTTCTGAGGCCTGGAATGATAGGGTTCCGAGCATGTTTGGGTGGGATATCACTATTAGTGAAGATTTTATTGCTAAGGTCACTGGGACACCGATTGAGGGAAGAAAGTTCTAGAGGGACAAGAATTAATGAATTTATTGGGGTCGCTAGGTTGAATTTTCTTTGGATAGAGACAAATCCAAAATGGTGAGGCTTGATTGTGGTGGATATGATAGATCCAAGATTAAACCTATTTGTTAGGACATTGCCATGGTTTTGATACGATATTTCACCTTGGATGGAAAGTACAATATCTTGTATGGTCACCATTTTGTGATGTTGAATCATTTTTGACATGGTAAGCTCATTTTATTCCCCTTCTACCTATTACTTTTATTGGAAGAGGGGATTGTGAATTTCAGAAAGAGTCCTAGAAACCCTTATTTACATGAGGGCCTAATGTTTATTATAGTTGATTACATTAAGGCTAACTATATTGGTGAAGCTCCTCGCCCCCTTGATTCAAAAAAGATGAAGAAGGGGAGTGGGAATTGTCTAGTTGAAGAGGTGGTTGAGAGTGAGGGGACTAAAATTGAGATGGAGTTTGAGGTGTGGTCGGATGGGTATAACACTGACCTTGATTATACTCCCTCGACTAGTGGGAAGAAACCCTCTACTAGTAAGGCTAAACCCTCCCTCTTGTGTGTTAAATGAAAAATTAAGGAGGTCTATGGTGAAGATGTTGAGGAAGGGTTTTTTACTAGAAAGAAGGATAAGACTTAAGGGCTGGCGGGCTCTAAGGATGTGGCAGAGAAGCTTCCGGAGGCTGTTGAGGATAATCAGGTTGGTGAGGTGGAAAATTTGGAGAACATGAATCTGGGTTGCGGTGTTGATGGAGGGACCCTTGCTACTGGAAAGGTGAATAGTGTGGTTGATGTGGATGATTCTATTCATGCGTCAGCCTCCAAAGACAAAGGTAAGTCCAAAATTAATCCTAATGGTTTACAAGATGATGATACCCCCATAAGCTCCCATCAGGGGAGAGGTTTATACTGGGGAGCTATGGACTATTTACAAGCCTTGGGTTTGGTTAAGGAAGGGGCATTTTTTTTTTTCAATTTGCTGATGTGGCTTGTTCAGGAGATTCAAGACCTCCATAATAAGCATGATACTATTACCTGGTGTAATATTTCCATGCTTCGTAGTCTTAAGGAGAAGGACTCCATTTTCGGTTTGGACAAGTCAATGAATTCTAGTGTAGGTTCTATGGTGGATGGGCTGGCCAATTTGAAGAGAGATTATAGCCCGAGGCTTTCTTTGTTGGAAAATAACTATTGGTAGTTATGTAAGCACATGGACATGATCATCAATCTCAATAGGGAGAAATCAGAGTCCTCGACTGAAGGGCTTGTGTTCCTCAATGAGTAGGCAAAAGAGTGGGTTGGAAGATCTTTGATTATTGAGAAGGCTAACAAGGAGTTAGGGGAGAATGTTGACAAGAAGCTACAGATGGTGGATGTGGGTACAGGCCTAAGTGAGTGCACCTGGAGTAAAACTAAGAAAAGAAAATCAGTACCTAGGTAGGATGTGGAGGAAGTTATGGAAATGCATGATAGGATGATTTCCAAGGACCTACAAGTAGCTAGAATGCTCAAGGAACTTCTCTAATGGCCATTTTTTCTATTCTTTTTGTTGGGTCTCATTTTACTGTGTGCTGATGTTTCTTGTTGATGGTGTACTGATGTCTTTGTAATCAACTTTTTTTGGTGTTTTGGGTGGGTAGCCTATTACTTTATCTTTGCTGCCACTGATATTTTTTGTACAAGTTACAAGAACCCTTCAAAACTTGTTTATCGTTAATCAAAAACATATAACATCTAATATACAATAAAACTATAATATGTTAATAATATATTTGAATTTTTAGAATTTAATATATTAGATTGTTTATAGATGCTAAAAAATATTAAATTAATAATAAAACTAATATATTAAATTATTAATAAAAATATATATTATTTTATCATTATTATTTATATTTATATTATATATTATAATATAACATTTCCCTATATATGTTTTGACAATAAATTTATATTTCAATTATAAACTTAGTTGTGTATACTAAGTTATCATTCTAAATTATGAAACTATAGTGGAGGAAATATATGGAACTATAAAAGAGGTGTTTTTAACTTCTTTTTTGTTTAACTATTTTGAAACAAAAGGGCAAAAATTTATTCAATTAGAGACGTAAGATAATACAGCTAGTAGGAAACAACAAATGGCAACCAGGTACAATCAACCATCATAAACCAGAGAACACTAGACCAACCCTCCAAGAAAACTAAAACCAAATCACAGACCACCCATGTCATCCTAAATCAAACTTTGCAGTTTATGGGAACATTCACTAGGAAGCTACTCCCACTACCCCACCTTCCAATCATCTCTAAACTCAGAAGCCCATTTAGACTGTAGCAATCAACAACATTGTTCCATTCCCTAGGAATATAAACAAAAGACACCATCTCAATCATACTACATGATTGGAGAATTTATCACACAATAGAAGAAAATTTCTAGTTCAACTCATCAATTCTTTGCCTATTTAACAAATTTATCACAATTTATGAATTAGATTCACAAATGATCTTGTGCCAACTGAGGGAACAAGATTTTTCTAGTGCTACAAGAATAGCCAGTGCCTCCATGAAATTATTAGTATGGATTCCATGATACTTGGAGAAGAAGAAGAGGGTAGCCACATAACTATCCCTCCCTACCCCATCAACACTAGCATAACCAAGATTACCTCTAGAAGAACAATCAGTATTAATTTTCAAGGTCTTAACAAGAGGTGAAGACCATCTACCCTCACATTGAATTTAGATTTTGGGGTGTTTTCTTCCAATGGAACAAGCCCTCTTCAAACTCACACCACTTAAACCCAAATCTTGGGACACCTTAGTCTCCTCAACATTCAGGGGGCCTCAACCTCACACTTAGTAGAAATAGTCTCCTAAAGAATACTGAGAATACGTTACCAAACCTGGGCAACCACCAACCTTTTATCTTGGAAGATCCTATGATTTCGCTCCAACCAAATCTACCATAGAATGCATGAGGGCCCCATAGTTGACATTGTCTGGAGAGGGTATGAAGTAGTAGGGGGTCTCTCCAAAGACCTCCAAAACTTAGAAATGGATAAAGAATGCACACATGGGTGCCTCCAAATTGCCCACCAAAAATGCCAAGTAGCCCTAGAGAAAGAACATTGGAAGAAAAGATGTGATGAAGACTCCTCATTACTACCATAAAAAAAAAATGGATGGCCTATAGTGTCCTTAATTAGGTTGATAACTAGGAACATATACTCCTCTACTCAGGGATTAGACATCACAACTGGCAGTCATAATCTACTAAAGGACTTCATTTAATTGTCAACCTAGGGATGTTAGACTTGAAATGGGTTTGCACAGTATATGCACTAACAACCTATTTTAGAAATGTGTTCTTCCTTGAAAATAGCATGCTAGAATTGAAATTTCTAGAAACAAACTTTAGCTAACTAAGTCTTCTCAAAATGAAAACTAAATCCATTTTTGAAGACAAGAATTACTTTGTCCCTAGTGACTACAGGAACAGTTGACAACTCTATAATTCTGCCAGCTGTAGGAACAATCACGCTAAAGTCTTTAGGAAAATGAAATATAGTTACTCTAATTGTAGAAATGGAAAAGATAGATAGCGTCCCTAAGTGGGCCCCCTTAGGCAGTGTCTTAAGTACACAACAGATTAAACTGAAAAATCTATGAAATGATTTTATTGAATTGAAACTGATAAGTGCATTGCTCACAACTTGCAACTTGCAACTGTATTACTTGAAAATAAGATATTACAACAGTAAACTTCCTAGCTCTTTCTCTGAAGGAGAATGAGCTATTTATTCAAAACTGAAACCTAACAACTAACTAACCTTTCCCACATAAATGGGAAACATTTATTACATCTCAACCTTTACATTGAAGAAGTGGACATGAGGGAGAATTGAGTCAAATCAGTTTGAAATAATTAATGCACCACTATCCTAGATTCATGTGACAATAAGATGCCTTCTATTGGATTCTTGGAATGCTTCCCTTGCATGGTGGATAACTTCTTAGCCATCTCCTCATTTCTTGCTGCTGAATCAGTCTTCTTTGAATTAGTCCTACAATGATCTAGTGGAGGCTAAATCTTCTCCTTGAGTCTTGGTACCTACAATAACTAACAACTATTCTTGCGGCAAAGGGTTATCTCAACACATTCAACTCATTAAATGATCCATTATCCCATTCATACATTCATTAGGTATTGAATTTGATAAAACAATATTTCACATATGGCTATAGGAAGGTGAACATTAGTGGCTATAGGAAGGGCATTTTATCACATAGAGTCACAAGGCACACATCTTTCATCAAACTAATAAAACATCAAGCAATAACCATGGAAAGAATTATCATAATAAACTTATTATATTAAGCAGAAAGTCTATGTATTACTTCCATAATTACTACTTAGTGTCTGTCTCAGCATAATAAAAGATGTAAAGATACTAAAAACATAGTCTAAAATATGCCAAAATTTGGGCTCATCATTCCCCTCAACCCACTACTTGCTGGTCTCTTCAGCAAGTCTGACATTCTTCCTACGTGCAAACTCTCTTAAGTTAGCATTCAACTGCTGTCCACATTCTCCATTCTGAAAGCTCCAAAAGTGATCCCTCATAAACTCCAACCGTTGCCATCTATTATCCTCTGAGTCCCTGCTATAGGTACTATTTTTTCCCTGCATGGCTAGAAGTGGCCATAAGAGAATGGATGGTTGCATGACCAATGGTAGCCAATTCTCTTTCTTTGTTCTTGCATTCCTCACGTACCTTTCTTCTCTTCTAGTGGCTACATATAGGTTGTTTGGAGTATGTGGCTATGCCCTTTTTAATTGCAATGAAAAGTGCTCCCATCTTGTTCTGCTGTGTTGTGTAACAACATCAAGGTCATCATTCATAATATGAGAGTGCTGGGCAAACACCTCTTGCCTCAAGGGTTCTATTATTGGTCTAGCCCTCTCATCTACCCACAACTTCTTCCAGTCAAAATAAATGCTCATGCCCTTCTTGGATTTGTTCCTTACCATTAGTGGCATGTTAGCTTCATCATGTTTATAATTGTTCTCCTCTGCTTATCTCATTCTTGACCCAAGAGATCAAAGCACTAACGTGTATGTATCCTATATAGCATAGAGGATTCCATTCTGTATCATGAGGCACAATGAAATTGTGTAAATAGAACTCACACAGGAGGTGTTTGATATGCTGTGGTGACTCCCGATATGCATCATAGAATTCCTAGGGAGTGCTCAAAGAAGGGTTTTGACCTTGCCAAATCCTTATTAATTTGAAAATTCAAATACAACTCCCTTAAATATATTGCATAAACTGGAGAGGGAGACCTACATTGAACTATCTGTGGTACAAATTTGACTACCTAATTTAGGGTGTCCGTAAGGTTAGCAATTTCTATATCTTTATTCTGGATTACCCTTTTCAATTTCACAATTTCCAATTCATAGACAATCTTCTGATCTTGAAGTTCTATATAACATGACACTTCTACAACAAAACTTCTGAAATGAAGAGGAGGCTTATGGTTATGATTTTTTACAAGTGGTTCCTGAACTTCCTAAGGTGTATCAACATCTCCATGATGCTCTGAGGTATCAACAGGGTGATCTGTTGTCTCAATTATTTCCTTGGCATCTAATTGCTCGGGAACTCCTTGTTCCATTTTGTCATCCTGCTACTATTTGTCTTGTTTTTCCTGTGACACCTGATGTTCTGGTGTATTTTCTAGAACAATCGTTGACTCATCCATCACTTCATCATTTTCAGCTTCCTCATCTGATTGAGCTACAACTATTTTTCCTTCCTCCCCAATACACACCGTTCCTGTAGCCATTCCGATAATCCTTCTTGCATCTATTCTACAATAGCTGCTAACTCATCAAGGCAAACCCCTTCTGAACTATGCTTAGACTCACCTATAGAGTGGTCCTTTTCCTCAAGTACTGGACTAGAAGGATCTAAGGGTGATGGTGCGGATTGTGAGGTACTAAGTGAATGCGGTGTTTTCTGGTTCAGAATCCTAGATTTTCTCCATATAGGAGTAGGGGTTGCCTTGGGTTTCTTTGGGTATCTAGCTACAGGACTAGAAGATTCTCCCATTTTCTTTCTCTTGAATGATTTAGGAGTAGGTTTGGGGGTTTTCGGCTGAGGTGACACAATTGGTGACTTCTCCTTTTTCTTTTTAGAGGAAGTCCTGGGTTTAGCAACAGGGGTTTGTATTGACACTTTAGGAATTATTTTAGAAAGAGGGTCATTGTCCTATGAGTCTAAGGTTTCTGGCATAGGAGGTGCGGCCGTGGAGGCTCCAACCTTTGACTGAGAGGTTCATCGCTTAAAAGTAAGAGGCTGACCTCTGGGTCTGACATTTTGAACCTCAGGTTTAAAATTAACAATAAATTCCTCCCAGGTCATTGGTGACACATCTCTAATGGATCTTTCTACAATAAATTTAATGAGACAATGATAGGATACAAAATTGGTTCTACCTTTCTTATACTCAACAACACTATTGGAAAGCAAATTATACAAGAAATCTGGTATATTCATTAATAAACCATCACACAAATGAGACAATAGTTTGAAATGGTGAGAATGCAGAAAAAAGAACCAACCTTCAAATATCAGGTATTTGATTACATAGCCTACCCATGGAATCCAATCCTATGACAGAATCATCTGCTAAGTTCCTTGCTTATCTACGTGTAGAGGAGGATCACCAGGCCGAGTAAATTCTACCCTAGCACTCCGTACATCCCTTGTTCGGAGAAATAGTTCACCAGCTTGAGGTAACCTCATTACCTCAACAATTATTTACACTATGGCATCAATTTTTACTCCATTGACCTTGGCCTTCCCATTTTGAAATGTCTTGGTAAATTCTTCAGCAATATCTTCATCAAACGTGACAAGTTTGAGAAAATAATTGAGCCACCCATACTGCCTGAATGGTGGAAAATTCTGCGCATCTTGCAACAACTCATTGTGGTCTATTGGCTCATGCTTCATGAGATGGCCTCCCATTTTTAATGCTTGCCTTGCAACTTAGCTCACTACCAAGAATCAACCTGATTATTTCAAACTCTTCCTTTCTTAATTCCAACTTCTTGCTTCCTGAAATTCAAACTAACTCCCTTTCTCCCCTCAACCTAAACTTTTGAACTTCTTTCAAAAGATTCAGATAGGAGGAATTTTGAACATCCAAACACACATAAAAATATTTATAGAGAGGAACTAAAGATACATTAGGATAGTATTGCAAGAAGTGATGGAAGTTTATTAATTCATTTTCAAATTTCATCAAAATCTCGAGTTCTTGCAAAAAGGTCACTAGACTTGATGTGACTAGGTCTCTTGGTAGTGGAAGGTAATGACGTGGCCATCCGTTAGGAGTTAAAAAATAAAATGGTTTAACGTGTGAAAAAGATTGAAGGAGATTTGCAGCCATATAGGAAATCTGTTGTCTAATTTAATACCTATTTAAACATAATAAATGAAATAATTAATCACTTCTTGAGTCAAGTGGAGGTTACCTACAATGATGTACCACAATTGACTGATGTGACTCAACTTCTTTTATTGCAAAAGGTGATTTTTTGGAAATTTGGAAATGGTGATGCATGAATGGTGGATGAGGTGGTAGAAGAAGGAATGGTATAGATAGCAGATGAAATGATGGTATGGAATGGGGATCCACAAGGATGACCCCTTTATTATGATCTTTTATGCACTTTTCATGCATTACTTAGGGAATCAATCCAAGACTCAACTCCTTCAGCTGTAGGCTCTGTTGACTCCTGCTCAACTTGAAACTGCTTCAGGAACTCTTCCTTATCAATGGGCTTTAGGTAAAACTTAAGTCGATGTCCATTGGCCAATAATTTGAATATGATGTCATCAATTGTGCTCAACTGAACTGCACCATTATCAAATACTTCTACAATTTTGTATGGCCCCAACCATCTGGTCTGTAGCTTCCCTTGATTATCCTTGTATCTTGAATCATATAGCAGAGCCCAATCTCCTGCTTTGAATTTCTTTTCTTTTATGTACTTATCATGCCATCTGATCCTTTGATTTTGTACTATTTATGTATGCTGTAGGGCACTCTTCCTTAGCTCATCCAAGGCATTGAGCTGCATGATTCTATCTCTCTCTGCAGTTGTTAAATCCATATCTAATTCAAAATTTGTTCTGAAAGTTTTGTGTTCAAACTCTATAGGCATCGTAACTTTCATCCCATACACCATTTCAAAAGGTCTAAAACCTGTTGTAGTCTTCCAAGTAGTTCTATAGGCCCATATAGCTTCAGGTAACCTCATAGCCCAATCCTTCCTATGCAGGTCCACTATTTTTGTCAAAATGGCCTCAATAGCCCTATTAGTGATTTCTACCTGGCCATTAGCTTGAGGATGATATGGAGTTCATTTCCTATGCCTTATGTTGTACTCATTTACTAAGGCTATAATGAGAGTAGAATTAAATTGTGCTCCTTGGTCTATCACTATTTCTCGAGGAACCCCAAATCTAGTAAAGATTTTTTCATAGAGGAACTCTACTACCTTATTATTTCTAGCATGCCTCATAGGCCTAGCTTCAACCCAGTTTATCACACAATCCATTCACACAAGAATGTAAGACTTACCATTTGAAGGTCAATCAATTGGGCCTACAAAGTCCAATCCCCATTTATCAAAGGGTGTAACAATAACTTGTGGAAACAAAGGCATTTCATCTGATCTTGTTGGCCTCCCCATACTTTGACATCCATCACACCTCCTGGTGTACTTGGCTGCATCCTTATGTAATGGGCCAATAATATCCAGTATTTAAGATCTTCATGGTTGTCCTCTTAGCAGCAAAATGTCCACCACAAGGCTCATCATGGGTTGGATGCAGTATGTCATGAGTATCCTCTTCTCTCACACATCTCCTCATTACTTGATCTAGCCTTGTATAAAACATGCAGTCTGCAATCCAAGAGAAGTTAAAGCTTTTATCTACTAACAATCTCTTCTCCTTAGGTGAGAAATGAGGAGTTCTTCTTGCAGCCAAATAATTGGCTATGTATGCATACCATGGATGAATGACTTTGATGGAAAAAAAATGTTCATCAGGGAACGAATCTTCTATGAGTGCAGGATCATCTTTTCTCTAGATTCTAGATAGGAAATCAACAACCACATTTGCTTTACCTGGTTTGTCCACAATTGTGATATTAAATTCTTGCATCAACAACAACCAGCTAGCTAGTCTCCTTGTAATTGACCTCTTGTTCATGAGATACCTAATTGTTGCATGATTAGTATGGAAAAATATTTGATAGCCTATGATATAATGCCTAAACTTGTTGAGGGCATAAATGATTGCTAACATGTCCTTTTCTATAACTATGTAGTTGAGTTTAGCCCCCTGCAAGTTCTTACTGATATAATAAAGTGCATGCTCAGTTGAACCACTCTTTTGTCCTAGGACAACACCATTAGCATAATCTGATGCATCCATGTGAATATGGAATGGAAGTGACCAATTTGGTCCTTTTAGAACAGGTTCTTGTGTGAGGGCAGTTTTAAGATCAAGGAATGCTTTCTCACATTCTGCTGTCCAAGCAAACTCTACATCCTTCTTTAACAAATTTTATAGAGGTCCCACTGTTTGACTGAAATATTTAATAAACCTCCTATAGTAACCAACATGTCCAAGAAAGCTTTTGAGTTCCTTTTTCTTGGTAGGAAAGGGTAGACTAGAAATGACTTCAATTTTGGAAGGGTCTACCTGTATTCCTGTAGCAGAAATGTAGTGACCCAACACTATTCCTTCTTGCATCATCATGAAGCATTTTTGAATATTGAGTGACAAATTATGATCCTCACACCTTTGTAGTACCTTCTTCAAATTATCTCGAGCTTCCTCAAATGTTGCACCATAAATATTAAAGTCATCCATATATATTTCCATGCAATCATATGAAATATCTAAGAAAATAATAATCACAACTCTTTGGAAAGTTGCAGGAGCATTACAAAGACCAAAAGGTAAGACTGAATAGGAAAATTTTCCCTAGGGGCATGTGAAGGTAGTCTTTTCTTGATCCTCTGGAGAAATCTTTATCTGATTATAGCCACTGAAACCATCAAGGAAGGAGAAACAATTTTTCCCTGATAAGTTATCCAAGACTTGATCAATAAAGGGTAGAGGAAAATAATCTTTCTTAGTTGCTGAATTGATCTCCTTGTAATCCACACACACTCTCCATTTTACTCCTTTCTTAGGGACAATAACCAGTGGAGAAACCCACTGGCTATCTGAGATTGGGTAGATAAAGCCAACATTCGACATTTTTTGCAATTCCTCAACTATTTCTCTTAGGGCTAGATTTAATTCTCCTTTGGGGCTATCTAACAGGTTTGAACTCACTGTTGATGAAAATTCGATGTGTACATAGCTTTGGATCTAGCCCCTTCATATCACTATAATCCCAAGCAAAAGCTTTCTTGTGGGTAGTAAGCATTTGGACAATTGACTCTTGCTGCTTAATGGTAAGCTTACTATTGATATTCAAGGTTTTTCCTATAGCTACTTCCACTTGTGAGGTCAATTCAAGCATAGATACTTCAAACAGAAAATACATTTCTACTTCATGGGGCAATAAGGTGTGCAAATAGTCAGTTGCTATAGGATAATGAGCTGAAGTAGATGGGGGAAGAATTGTTTGCAAGGAACATGGAACTTATTCACAAAGGGGGTAATCAATGCCATAGTTGTTCTGAAGGACATTAGATAGTATTTATTCATCTTCTTGATTTTCAATAAAAGGTTCTCTTCTAATCATCATCAGGTTTGCCACATAATTCATTTCTTCTACTTCTCCTAAATCTGGCCAGACTGCTTGTCCAGACTCAAGTTGATGCTGGGCTGGAGCATAAAGGGTGAGCTTCTTGGTGCTATATCCATCAAAGATAGTCATTTTACTAGACCTACATCCTATGTAAGCATCTGTGGTGGCTAGCCAAGGCCTTCGTGGAATTACAGGATATCCTCCTAGTGTTGCTTTTGGAGACAAGACCATAAAATCAACAGGATATTCCCATGAATCTAGGGTGACTACCAGGTCTTCAACTACTCCATCAGGCTTGATAGTTGAACTATTAGCAAGCTGCATGACTATAGGTGTAGTTCTTAGGTATGAAATACTTATCTTTACCACAAGGTTTTTAGTCATGACACTAATAGATGCTCCAAGATCTACTAAAGAATTTTTAATTTGAACTCCATTAATAATGATTTCCACAACAAGACTGCCAGGGTCTAAATATTTTGGGATGTTAAGCTTCCCTAGCATCAGTTAGAGAGTTGAACTAAGACATGAATAGTTTGAGGGTCTTTATTTTTCATGTTCGACTTCTTCAAGAATGCTTCCTTAATAGCCTTGCTATAGATAGGTACTTCCTTTATTGCTTGGAACAAGGGTATTTTTACACATATGTGCTTTAGCTGTTCAATAATGTCAAAGGTAGAATCTTCCTGCTTTTGAACAAATTCACCTTCCAACCTTTGTGAAAAAGGAGGTGAAGTCTTATTCGATGCTTTAGGTAAAGATGGATTTTGCATGGTTTCTTTGGATGGAACTAGGTCACTAATATCTTCTTGCTCATTCTCCTCAGATGTCAACTTTGCGATTATGGGAGGAGAAGGTGTAGGTAGCACTGTCCCTGAATATAAGTTAATATTACTCAAGTTGAGAGCATAAGTAGGCTGCTGATTAGGATCAGTGTAATAAACTTGCTGCTATTGGTGAGGCTGGTTATTTGAGTTAGGTGCCGCTTGAGTAGGGAGCTAGGTTGGCTTAGGATTTTGGCTTTGATTGGCTACAAAAGGTGGAATGATTGACTATTGTTGGGGTTACTGAAGGAATCCAGCGGGTTGATTTGACCATTGCTGGCCTCCCCTCCACTGGTTAGACTACTGCCAATTTCCTTGGGGAGGTTGCCACTGATTTTTCTATGGTAGCTGCCAATTTCCTTGCAGAGACTGCCACCAATTTTGTTGAGCATTTGGCCAAGGATTATTCCAACTAGGTTGGGAATATGGGCCATAATGTGGAGGGTACTGGTTCTTCCATTGACTATTATATGAACCAAAATTTTGCAAAGGTGCCTGAGGCATACCTTGTCTTGGGGCCCAAGGCCTGCGTTGAGCAACAAAGAACACTTCTTCATCTCCTTCTATTGTTTTGAACTCAGTGGGAAGATGTTGCACCTCCAAATTAGCCACCACCTTGCATCTACAATCCTTCTTCTTTTTTCTACAATGATGACAATATTCAGCTAGCATTGCCTCTACTTTATCTTTCTTCCTCCAAGCTTACATAGTGTCCAATTGAGTAGAAACATCATTGATGATATCCTGCTTGAAGTTAGACAAGAGATTAAAAATCTCCCCCTTAGACACTCCTAAGCCATTTCCTTTTACAATAGAGGGTCTAAACCCTCTACCTTTCTTCACAGTTGCTCTGGAGTAGTTGAGACACATATTCTTGATATCATCCCAATTGATTTGGGTGATATATCCTCTGGCCATGAGGTCTAGTGCCTCTATGCAAGCATCATTGACTCCTCTTAGAAAGAGAATTTTTTTAGAATCCTCATTCAGCTGGTGCTGAGTTTTTTTCTGCACACTAAACAAGAACATTGACACATAGTTTTCTAGGGTTTCATCCTCTTTCTGTGAAATCTTGAAGATGTCATCTCCTCTCATATCATTCCCCCTACAATATTATTTATATTTTCCCAAGAATATCTCCTTCATTTCATCCCAAGTGATCATTACATTGCCACCTAATCCCATGAACCACCTCAAAGCTGAATCCTTTAGGATAGAGGGAAACAACTTCAACTTGTGTGCATCAGTGGTGTAGTCATAAATCCTATAAAGGATTTAAAAATTAAATAAGAAGGTATGAGGGTATTCTGTAATAAGTCCATAGAACTTTGGAAGTAATGAGGCAAGG
The DNA here is from genome assembly GCA_007115665.2 of Sequoiadendron giganteum. Taxonomy (NCBI): domain Eukaryota; kingdom Viridiplantae; phylum Streptophyta; class Pinopsida; order Cupressales; family Cupressaceae; genus Sequoiadendron; species Sequoiadendron giganteum. The sequence goes on from CM021105.1 coordinate 267,863,552, forward strand.
ATGTTCTTGAGGTTGTTATTGTCATGTAGGTCAGGGATTGGAAATGGAAAAGTAGGCCTTGCCATCCTTGGTGGACTTCCCGGGTTAGCTCCTGGCTGATAAACTACAAGGGCAAGTGGATTATTATATTGGTCCTAGTTGTTGGAAGTTTGCAGATTAATCAGATGCTAGATGAATGGATTAAGGTCATCTGGATCATCAAATAGTTTCAAACTTAACTCTAAGGAAGAAGATGAGGTAACTAATTCTTGGCCAACATCCAGATATGGTTCTCCTTAGAAAAGCTCTGGTTCAATTTCTTGGGTATCTAATCTTCCAGGAAGGAATCTTCCAGATTGATCTCTTCTTCTAAGCATACAACACAAAGTAAGTCTAAACTATGGAAAATGCTAGAATTCTAAATTCTAAGCTAAATTATAGGAATGAAATTCAAAGTCCTAGTACCATGCTCGCAACAGGTTCTTAGTCTAACACCATCCTCGATGGTGCCAAAAATGTAGTGTCCTTAATTAGGTTGATAACTAGGAACATATATTCCTCTCCTCAGGGATTAGACATCAAAACTGATAGTCATAATATACTAAAGGACATCATTTAATTGTCAACCCAGGGACGTTAGACTTGAAATGGTTTTCCACAGTATATGCACGAACAACCTATTTCAGACATGTGTTCTTCCTTGAAAATACCATGCTAGAATTGAAATTGTTGGAAACAAACTTTAGCTAACTAAGTCTTCTCAAAATGAAAACTAAATCCAATTTTGAAGGCAGGAATTACTCTATCCCTAGTGACTACAGGAATAGTTGACAACTCTGTAATTCTGCCAACTCTAGGAACAATCGCACTAAAGTCTTTAGGAAAATGAAATATAGTTACTCTAATTGTAGAAATGGAAAAGATAGACAATGTCCCTAAGTGGTTCCCGTTAGGTAGTGTCTCAAGTACACAACAGATTAAACTACAAACTCCATGAAATTATTTTATTGAATTGAAACTAATAAGTACATTCCTCACAACTTGCAACTTGCAACTGTATTACTTGAAAATAAGCTATTACAATAATAAACTTCCCAGCTCTTTCTCTGAAGGAGAACGAGCTATTTATTCAAAACTGAAACCTAACAACTAACTAACCTTTCCCACATAAATGGGAAAAATTTACATCTCGACCTTACATTGAAGAAGTGGACACAAGAGGGAGAATTGAGTCAAATCAATTTGAAAGAATTAATGCACCAATATCCTGGATTCATGTGACACTAAGATTCCTTTTGTTGGATTCCTAGAATGCTTTCCTTGCATGGCGGATAACTTCTTAGTTGTCTCCTCATTTCTTGTTGTTGAATCGATCTTCTTTGAATAAGTCCTATAGCGATCTAGTGGAGGATAAATCTTCTCCTTGAGTCTTGGTACCTATAATAAATAATATCTATTCTTATGGAAAAGGGACAACTCAACACATTCAAATCATTAAACGATCCATTATCTCATTCATACATTCATTAGGTATTGACTTCGATCAAACAATATTTCACATATGGCTACAGGAAGGTGAACAGTAGTGGCTGCAGGAAAGGCATTTTATCACATAGAGTCACAAGGCACACATCTTTCATCAAACTAATAAAACATCAAGAAATAACCATGAAAAGAATTATCATAATAAACTTGTTATATTAAGCATAAAGTCTATATATTATTTCCATAATTACTACTTAATGTCTATCTCAGCATAATAAAAGATGTAAAGATACTAAAAACATAGTCTAGAATATGCCAAAAACTGGGCTCATCATGGCCCTTGAAAGCCCCTCTTCAGGAGATTGTACCAAGTAATAAATATATCTTGAAAAACTAACCAAAGGAAGAAATTGCATTTGGGCCACACAAACTTATTCCATACATATTTCCACCAAGGGATTTCATCCCCCCATACTTCCTTCTATCCAACTCACGATACCCTGTTGCCACATAATAGATCCCTTTAGGATCTGGGGCCCAAGCCAAAACATCACTTTGCTATAGAGAACTATAAGGTCTCTCAAGTAAAATATTTCCTAACTCAGCACGATCCAAATCCAAACCCCTAAGATGCCAGAGGTGACATCCTTTCCATTTGAAGATCTCCCCTTGTCCCAACTGCTCACTAGATTTAAAATCACTAACCTTCATCCATCTAGCATCCAAAAAAATAGAGCCAAAATTTTGTAGATGAGAATGAGAAGTGAATAAAGTAGGGAAGCCATCCTATGAATCAAGCAAAACATGGGCATCAGGCCCCTTGTGACAAATCCAAAAGAGCCCATGCTTGATCAAACTAGCACCTTTTTTAAGAGTATCCCAAATCATAGACCCCTTACCCTCCAATGGGTAGAGAGGAATTTCCATCTCCATAGCACCACACAAATACTTGACCTTGAGGATTTTAGTCTATCGTTGATCTTGACTAGTACACGAACACTAGTATAGCTTGGCCACCAAAGCTTGACTAGTCATGGAATCTTGACAAAGATCTATTCCCCCATATTGGATAGGCCTACAAATAGAATTCCACTTAACCAAAACTCCACTTCTTGGAATCCAAGCTCCTAGCCCAAAGAAACTGTTTAGAGAGCGCATCAAGATCTCTAATAAAGCTCACATGAGCAACTTGAGCCATACACCTGTAAAGAGAAAGCGATTGTACCACAACCTTAAGGAGCGTAATACTCCCAACAAAGGACAACCACTAATAGGTGCAGGGATTGACATAACCCATAAAATTGTCCAAAATGAGTTTCCAAGTCCTTCTTGGTAGAGGGGACACAGAGAGGGGAACTCCCAAATACACAAAAGGAAGATTACCTATCTGAAATCAAAGAATGCAAGCAATCTAAGTTTGAATAAGAGGGGGAGTATTGAAGAATAATATAGAAGAATCCCCTTCATTAATCTTCTGACCTAAAGCAACAAGACAAACATAAAAGGACCACCTAAAATTACTCAATTAATCAATTCTTGTCATCTCCATAAGGGCCGCATCATCCAAAAACTGCAAATGCATCTATGGATCCAAACAACCTCCCCAAGACCAACCTTGAATCAACCGCGTACTCCAAAAGGATTTAAGGAGTCTTCCCAAACCCTCATCCATGATAATAAAGAGATATGGAGACAAGGGGTCACCTTGCCTAAGGCCCCTAGAAGCACTAAACAAGGAAGATGGTACACCATTAATCAACACAAAATATGACATCAACATGAAAGAAATCATCACCTAATTAATATAATCCTTAACAAAACCAAAAGCACCCAAAATATTGCAAAGAAAGAACCAGCTGACATGATCATAATCCTTGGCCATATCTAGTTTGATTAACATAGCCTTCTCTTTCGAGACCTCCATGGAGTGGACAACCTCCATTGCGATCACCACCCCATCTTGAATATGTATACTAGCCACAAAACCCCCCTGCTAATCTGAGATGAGATGAACCAGCCAGGGCTTTAATCGCTCAACAATTAGCTTTGCAATGATCTTATAAACAACATTATACAAAGTGATTAACCTAGAAAGATCAAAAGAGTTAGCACCCTCAAGTTCGGCAATAAGAGCCAGTAAAGTTGAGTTAAGAGCTTTCAACATTTGTTTACCGTGCTGAGTATTATTGCATAACCACCCCATCTTTTTCCTTGGTCAAAATGGGCCCCCCTTGTTTTCTTTATCCTTTGTTGTTTTTTAAATGAAGTTTGGAGTCATTTTGGTTCCAACACTTTGTTTTATTTTGGTTTAGTCTGCCGGAACCAGGACTGGGATTGAATCGGGTTCTGAAAGTTCTTTTGAAACTTGTTTTGGTTCTCAACCCGATAGTCTTTTTGTTTTGCTTTTTGTTTTGCTTTTTGTTTTGTCTTCAGCAGACCCAGAGCCAGAGTGGGTGTTAAGTTGGTCTTTATCGAAAATTGCAAAATCATAATCGATTCCGCCCCCGCCTCTGCTGTTTGTATTTTGGTTTTAATCTGGGTCTTTGGCTTTAATTTTTGTGTTTGGTTTTGTTTTGTGTTTAGTTGATGGACCCGAAACCGGAATGGGAATGAAGTTTGGAAATTTCTTAAAATTCTGAAGCAGTTTCCATTTTTAGTTCCGCCCCCACCACTTTTGGGTCATTGACTTTTTGACTGAAGTTACACTACAGAAAAGCGTTTGTTCACTTTCAGTTCCGAGTCTACCTTTACTGTGTTTAAGGCATTAATGACAGCTACTTGTGTAGGTAGAAATCTTTATTTTTACCTTATTTAGGGAATAAATGGATCATTATTATCATTATTAAGAGATTGAACATCACGAGAGAGCAGCAGCGAAGTTCATTGGAGCAAATTGATCGAAAGAAAGGAAGGATATTATGTGTGAATCAGTTCGAAGGTTAGCTCAGGTTCTTTTTGCGTTTGAGGTAGGGTTTCTTATTATTGTCTTTGTTAATTTACGGTTGTGTTTGTTGCATTTTGCTTTATATCTACTCATGCTTTGAATCATTTCGTTCTAAATGGATTCATGTTTCTTGGCGTTTTGGTTTAAGTAGGTTCTTGTTTTATTTCGTTTGTTTGCTTATTTTGGGGTTTCTTATATTGTTGTTTTCGATTCTTTTTATTTTAGAGCACAGTCGCTTTCATGATTTAGTCGTGATCATGTCATGTTGTTTTGATTTGCAGTAGATTAGATTAAATTAGGGTTTTGAATGGTGTTGGTTAAAGTTAAGGATCTACAGTGAGGTAGATTAGATTTATCATTTTTTTATTTAGGGTTTTGTCATGTATTTTTGTTCTGGTAAATGGCAAGGTTTGAAACCCGTGCCCTAGTTTTTTTATCGGGTTTGTTAGATTAGGGTTTCATGTCTGTCAGTGATCATAGTTAAAGGTTAAAAATATGATGCTCTTAAATTCAGTCATTCCCCATGGTCATATGAATGTAGTATTTTTAAAGCCCCTTTTCGTTTTAAGCGACCTCGGTTTTAATCACAAAGTTATGTGTTAAATCAACAAAATCTTTGATGATGTCATGGTCAACCTTGGCGGAGACAGGATCGGAATCGATCGTGAACTTGAGAGTTCTATTTTGCAAAAGTAATCAATTCAATTTTTTATCCCGAGTCCGGCTCGGTGTATGGTGAGATGTCTTCCTTTTTGAAATAACGTTAACCTGGAAAAAGAAGAAGTGGAACCGAACCCGAATATGAGAATAGAAAATATAAAGGGAACTCAAATAGTTTCCATTCCGGTTCCGGTTTCGATCACGTTCCCGATTCTGATTCCGAGCCTATTCAATGTTAGTGAAGTATCTATAACAATTTTGGCTCCGAGTCCGTTAGTGTTGTAAAAGAGACTGTTTAAGATTATGTTTTACCTGGTTCCGCCTCCGGTGCATATGTGAAAGGTATGGGTTTTTGAAGCATGTTTTATAATGATATCTAGAGATCTAATTAGAGGTTTTGCTTGCTGGAAAGTTGAAAGATGTCAAGAACGTTAGGGGAAGTTGCTCGGAGGAACTAGCCTATAGGAACATCAAAGGATGCTTTACCAAAACCAAGGAAGTTGAAGCCAAAATGATTGCCTTATACCTTGAGGTATAATCATAGGAGTCCTGTGGTAAAAGTGAGCAAAGTAGAATCAGATTGGTCAGATATCACTGATACCAATTTACGTCAATACAATTTTGAGGAGTGTTATTCAAAAGCATTTGACAAGGATATTACACTAACTACGGAAAGAATTATCAGGTCTGGGTTAGCTCATATCACTTTATTTCCTATATCTGTCCAGTGCCCGGAGTTAATCATGACAGTAGCCAGTGCTTACAATCCTACTACCAGACTATGCATGGATTCATAAGATAATGTGATTATTAATGTCACTCCTCAAGCATTTCAAACTATATTTAATGTTCCCGATCCAAAGAACTTGGTGCAATTGAATGAGGCAGAAGCCTTGGAGAAATATAGTAAGTATAAGGGATTGAATAAATCTCACTTGAACAAGAAGTGGTTGAAGACAGAAAATAAGTCTCTAGCCGAGCTTGCAGACCAACCAAAGAGGGCAGATTTCTATGAAGAGGTATCAAGGTTGATTGTGATGTTGTCTAGGGTGTTTGGGAAGAGGGATGCATTCTACTTCAAGGAGTGGATGTTTCCTTTTATTCAGACCATCTTGAAAGGTGAACAACAGTTTGATTGGTCAATGATTGTCTCTGATGCCATACACGATCAACTAACAAGGATCAGAGAAACCAAGTGCTTCTTTATGACTTCTTACATTGTATATGTTGCAGTAAGGTTGGGTTTTTTCCCAGGTTTGAACAGAGTGGGCATAATGGGAGCTTTGGATGGATAAAAGAAGGTATGGGAGCACTATGACCAATTATCTCTTTAGGTTACTGAGACTCATTTCAGAAGAGTCAATGATGCATTTTTATATGTGGTCATCAATGAATTAAATGGAGATGCAGGATATCGGCTAAGTCAAGAAGCCATGGCATTCATTGCTATATGGGGATGTTGGTACATCCAATACCCCAAATTTACATACTTCAGGTTATTTAGTTTTGAAGGCCACCCACATTTGCTGCCAAGGTGTTGTAGTAACAGGATAGTGCTAATGAATTTTGTATATCAAGCTCTTGGAGTTAATGCTTGATTTGGAATCAGACATAAAACTGGATGTCATAGGTTCCCCATGAAGTTGGGTGAATATCGTTGTCAACATTTGGTAGGAGCAAAGGTGGTTTGTAATGAGCTGATACAATTGAAGTTAGGATTATACACAACTCGAAAGTATTTTGATCCAAAGGGTAAGATGCATGCCTTGTTGGCTTCGGTGTTTACTAAACATTTCAATTTGTTAGAAGACTTCTGGAGTGACCGATAAGATGAGTATGACTCAAGAAAGAAAAATTATGAAAGATTGTATGTTTCACTCATGTCAGAGCTAGGTGTTAAAGAAAAAATTCCTAACACATTGGTGGATGATGGAATTGTATTGGATCCGTCCTATGAAGCTTTGAAGATTGGCACCAAGGGTCTGGATCCAACTGATTGGGATGCTGAAGAAACCATTGATATTAAGAAGATTGGAAGGATAGTATTGGATAGGGGTGTGCAATGGTTAGTGCTAAGAACTCAAGCTCCTCAAGAACCAGCCCTTAAGAAGGGTAAGGGATATAAGAGGATTAAAAGGAAGACACCTCCTAAAGAGCCATTGGAGTTCTTTCCTCCGGACATTGAAGAGATAGAACTTGAGGTGATAGATGATGAAGAGGAAGCACAAGAAGGAGATGTTCCAGTAGGATCTACTGTTTTAACACCTACATTAGGTGAATCATCCACCCAAGCCCCAATTACAAGGAAGAAGAGTAAAGAAATTCAAGAAGGAGCTCTTCATAGCATGGCTGAAACTGCTAAGGGAAAAGAAATGGAGGAAGAAGTTTTGGAGGTAGAGACAGATTCAGATGAGACTCTGTTAGAAAAGCATTTGCAAGAAAACATGCCTCTAGAGGAAAATGTTGAGCAGATTCTGACACAAGAAGAGCAATGGATGATGTTTGAAGAGGAAAAAAGGAAGTCTAATGCAAGGGCTGTAGCGGAGAAGCAAAAGGAAATGGATGCTAAGGTACAAGCTGATGCTCTACTTCACCAACAACAGTTAAAGGCTAAACAAATTAAGGCAACAATGGATGAAGAAGAGAAACAAAGAAAGCAACGAGAATATGAGCTCAAATTTAAAGCAGAGAATGACAAGTTGGAGCTGATACAAAAGATTCATGATCTTGAGGAAGAGAAGGCAAGGAACTAGAGGGAAAAGGAAATCTTAGTGGCCAAACTAAAACTTGCAGAAGAAGCTCACTAGAAAGAAGAAGAAGAAGAAGAAAGTGTAAGAAAGAAAAGGGATGTTGAAGAGCTGGTTAAGAAACAACAAGTGGAAGAAGCAGAGGCAAAAAAGCTTAAGGTTCTGGAGGAAGAAAAGTTAGAGAAAGAGAAATTGGACAGTGAAGCTCTAGAAAGGGAAAGAATAGAGAAAGAAAAAATAGAAAAATAGAGTCTAGATGCTTTCGAAAAAGAGAAATTAGAAAGGGAAACTCTAGAAAGAGAAAGAATGGAGAAGGATTGGTTGGAAGAAGAGAGGTTGAGGAAAGAAGAAGATAAGAAAATACAAGAACAAAAAGATAGGGAAGAGGCTGAAAGACTTCTGCAAATGCATATAGTGCAGGAACAACAAGAGAAATCAAAGGTTGTCCCCCAATCTCAAGAGAGTATGCAGCCACCTTCTACCATTGTTCCCTCTTCTTCTATTATGACTACTCCTCCAAGTGCTCCTACTTGGCTAAAGCTGGACTTGCAAAAGAGGGAATTAACACCTCCAAAACCTCTCAATTGGGAGGATATGATGAAAGGAATTGAGCAGGAGAGGCCTAAAAAGAAGGCGAAGATTTTAAATTCTACCCAACTCACAAACAAAGGAGAGATTGTTGCTGAATGTGCCATGCCAATGATAGAAAAGGAGGTAGGGGACATGTAGCTAACCAATTATTAGTTGAGTACTATCAACTTGGGAAGGCCCACTAGGAATCAACAGATGAACTTGATTGATGTGGTGGCTTCGACAACCAAGTCAAGAATGATTAATGATAAACAAAAGAAGGATGAGCTTAAAGCTCAATTGGATCAACTACATTCATTCTTAAAGAGTGTCTCCTCTCCAAGATCACAACAGGTAGTAGCCATTGAGACTCCTATTTTTTTAAGCAAAAAAGGAGGTAGATGATTTGGTATAGGTAAAAGGCAAAGCGGAGATGGTGGACCGATGGGTGGACAAGTTAAACCGGGAGGTGGGTGAAGTTTTGGTAGAAGGTTTTGAAGCCTACAAGGACACATAAGGGTTGGTAAAAGAAATGTATCAATACATTAAGGCATCGGAGAAACAAAGAGAAGAGTATAAAGAATATAGTCAGAAGTTAGAAAGAGTGAGTGCATTTCCATTGACTACTCTTTTGGAACAATCGATACTTGAGGAGGACAATAAGGATTTTGTGGAGAAAACTTCTCGTATACTCTGTTTTAGAACTAAGTAAACATAAGGATGAGATCCAAGAAGCTGTTAATAATTTGATAGAGTAGTTGGAAGAGTTGGAAGCAGTTATTGCCATTATTGTAGATGTAAATACATTTACGAAAGAGGGCATGCCTTTGAATCAGATAAAAGAGAAATGGGATGAAAGATTCAAAGGACTCATGCAGAAAGAAGATGATGGTGGAGAGTTGATGCTGGATCAGTTAATGGATGTTAAAGAGGAAATAAAAGCAACTAGAAGAGAATTGACAAAGGTGAAAGGTATGAGGGAGTTTGCTGCAGTAGAATTGGATCGAATTATATTTGAAGATAGCTGGGTTGATGGGCTAGAAATAGACACATTACAACAAGTCTTCACCAGCTACGATGAGTTCATGGCAGATCTAGCTTTGCATGCATGAATCCTTGCATGCCTGATTTTCCTCTTCTTTGCATATTGCATGCATATAGCACTGGCAGTCTTGGGGGGCACATGACTTCTTCTTTTTCTATTTTTAGTTGAATTGAATGTCTAAATGTAAGAACTCAAGATCAAATTGATCTAGTTCCTAAAAGGGTGGATAACCTAAAATAGAAGAGGAGTTTGAGTTTTTATATATTTATAAATACCCTATGGGTATCATATTGTAAGGGTCGGCTAATTGAGAATAGGATTGGCTTACCTAAGATTTGGAGATAGAATTTTATAGTGATTCACAGAGATACTTTGTACTTGATCTTTTACAGTTAATAGAATTACAGGTTTACCCAATATGGTGTTAGCATGAAGTTGTTTTACTTGATAAGGCTGATAAGTTATAATCTATCTAAATGCTAGTGATTGTGCTGAAGCATGATAGTTTCTTATGTGATGAAAGTCATTAGAAGAAACCAGATTTAAAGATTATCTTGTTAGATTGTCACTGAATTAAAGTTATTAAAGTCTGTTGATCTATGACCTTGGCAATGAATGGATGTGTGTGTGTTCTTTTGGAATCTTGGAAATAATTGTGATATGCGAATAGTGGAATTGAATTAAGCACCTAAGATGCATGGAATGGTATAGTTTATTCTGTAGGTTGTGTCATGCTTTGGTTTTTGTGATCTGTTAGATAAAATTCATTTTTGAAAGTATATGTCCGGATATTAGATAAATTTGATTCACACTTAGTGGTTTACCCCTTTGATCGATCTTTTTCTTTTGTTTGAAACCCCATTGATTTACTAAAACAGTTTGATAAAGTGAGTCATAGCTTGAATCTTTTGTTACCAGCACAGGCCCCTTGAATATTATAGTTGCATGAACCAATTGAGTGACACTAGATAGTTGAGAACCAACTACCAGGACCTTGGGAGTTAGGCTACTATATGTTGTCTTTCTTTTTCAGGAGAAATAGAGTAGAAATATTCTATTTTAACGTTGTTTGTGTCATTTTCACCATCAATAGAAATCGACGCTAGAAGGAGAGCCTGAAAGAACAAGCTGGCTCGCACAGGGTCTTTTTTGCTAGAGAGATATGAGAAGATTCTTAGATCCTTTGCTAATCTTGAACCATTTGAAGAACTTCAAACCCTAGTCAGACCTAGACCCCACACTCGTAGGGTAGAGATGCATACATTACCACCACCACTTACTCCACCAGGATTTCAACCATTTCCATCCACACCACCACTAGTTCGACCTACATCACCACCTCCAATTAGGCCTTTGTCACCACAAATTCGGCCTGCATCACCACCACCTGCCCAACCAATCCCACTGATGGCTTACTTCGTGAATAATCCCTCCCCATTAGGGACTATTCCTGGGGGATTCCATGATTTACCAAAGAACCGAGAGAAGTTTTGTCCAAAATACATGCATGGAGAATTGAGAAGTGTTGAGGAACATATACAAGCATTCAAAGATGCTTGCACGTGAGCTCAAGTCACTCATCAAGATGTGGTATGTAGATTGTTTCCTTATTGTTTAGGAGATATGGCATATAATTGGTATCTAAATTTTTCCCAGGGATCTATCATGGGTTGGACAGATTTAGAAAAAGCTTTTATTAATCAATTCAGGGTTTATGTGGATCCTGCAATACTATATCACCGGTTTGACACCATAAGAAAGGAACATCATGAACCACTGCCCTTGTTCAACACTAGGTTCAACAGGATGTATTGTAGGCTACAAGAGCCCTACCTAGTGCCAGAGGGTATGGCCATACAAGCATATTTGAGAGCTGTTGATCCTTTGATTGGCCTGTTCTTACAAAGAACTTATCAACCTGATGAGATTGACTCACTATCCAAAATTTATCATTTGGCTATCAAATTACAACAGTAGATAAGTCTACAATCTGCAGCTTTGGGAGCAGCTCTGCCTCCCATGAATTATCAGATGCCTAATATACCGTCATACAATACCATCCCAGGGATGTCTTATTCCCAATATGGACCAATATCCGAGTTACAAACTCCACCCACTATTCCCTTCTTTGGAAATGGCACACAAGATTCCTCTCATCAACCTCCACAACAACAACCTCAAAATCAACCACAACAAGGGGGAGGACCAACCCATGTCCATTCCCCATCCATAGTCCAAAATGTGCAGAATGAACAAACTGTTCAACTCACAAGTGAGTTAGAGACTCTCAAGAAGACTCTCTCTCAGATGTCAAATGACATGGCACAACTTAAGCAAAACCCTCCTCCCAACCAAAACCAGAATTACAACAATTAGGGAGGTTATAATACTCAGGGAAATTACTTCAACCAAAACCAAAATTAGAACACTAATCGGAATTTCCAGAATAAGAACTCCTCAAATCAAAATTATCAAAATCAAAATAGAGGATACAATCATAGGTTCAATAACAACAACAACAACAATAGGCAGTGGAATACTAGGCCTAACAATAGGGGAGTTCCCCATAATTATCAAATAGGTGAGGACAGACCACATACTGCTAATGTTGCTGATTTAAATTTTATGACCAATTGGTGTAGGTTGCATGATACAACAACACATTCTGAAGTTAATTGCCCAGAAATGGAGAAGATTGTGAAAATTGCACAAGCTGATGCCCATCCTCCAGCAGGAAATTCCAATCTAGATAGTGGGCCAGTCAGCACTGCCATGACTTATGAAACTAGTGAAGAAAAATATCAATTCCCTATGCAAGGGGATAACGAGCTAGAGGAAGATGTCTATTATGCTCAAGATTTCCAATCTAAGGGTGGTCACTTTTTAAGAAATCAAAATAAGGGAACATTCACTACATCTGCACCCCCTAACAATATGGTTCCACCAAACCAGAATGTAGATAATAATCCACCTCCACCAAAGGGACCTTCTGATTCTTAGAATAGAGGTAATCCGCCTCCTTTTCCTAAATATCACGTTAGGAATAATTTCGAGTTTGATTTTGTTGTAGAATTACAAAGGCAGAAGACATCATTGTCTTTCTTTGATATCATGAAGTGGTGCCCAGCTCAACATGAGGTGGTATTAAAAGATTTGGAAGAGGCAAATCACCTGAAAGGGAAAGGTAAAGTGGCTCCCACAAAGGAGACAAATGCAGCTATGTACAAAGGTAAGACCGGTACCCCACCTTTCTTGTTAAGTTTAAGAATCTTTGGAAAGAACCTACATAATTGTTTGTTAGATTTTGGAGCATCAGGGAATGTCATGCCTTTTTCAATTTGTAAGAAGTTAGGATTGAGTCCTATCCCCACTAATAAGAAGGTGATTCAATTGGATAAAACTGAAGTCAATGTTGTTGGTGAGTTGAAGAACATGCATGTGCAAGTTGGATTAGATCCAAGGATCCAGACTTATATAGATATCCAAGTAGCTGATATTCCAGAAACATATGGTATGCTACTAAGTCGAGAGCTAATGAAAAGCATAGGGGGATATCTATCTTTGGATTTTTTGCACAGGTGGTTACCATGGAAGGGAGTTTCCACACAAATAAGAATTGAAAGTGAACCTAAGCTTAAACACATGATCACAGAATATGATGCTTCAAATGAAGTAGCATTTTTCGAGACCGAGATAGGTGTTTACAAACAAGAGGAGGTCCTTACTTTATCTGTGATTAATCCTGAGGATGATTTGCCCTTAGAATATAGTGATTCCATGATCTACATCAATCAACAGGTTCTAGTAAGAAGGTTGCAACAAGATAGGTTGGTCTTAGGAGCAGAAACTGATTTGAGTAGTTTGTTGCTTCCTAATTGGTGTAGGATACATTATCATAACCATTCAGAGTTAACATGTCAATCATGCTTAGATATTCTAAGTCATGTAGATCAACATCAACAAATATTTCAAGAGGAACAAGCCCAGGCCCCCATCAATGAGTTTTCCTTCCAAATTAAGGATGCAACTATTCTTACACGGGCTAGCCTTTCTCAACAAGGAGGTTCTTCACTAGAAGAACAAACTTAGGTTGTTTGTTCTGAAATTCAAGAAGAGATTAAGGTATCCCAATTCCTGTTTGATACACCTACCCCACATACTTTGCCAATGCCCAAGGAATTGATAAGAATTGAATTGGATGAGAATTTGGCCCAGGAGGGTGTCCAGGAAGTAACTCCTGGGCAGGTTGAAAACATAGAAAAATACTCAACTCAGCTTTGTCTCGAGTTACATTCTGATAAACAGCTAAAGTCCGAGCCACCACATGTTTCAAGTCAGTCATTCCTTGTTATCCCTAAGAAGAAAGAACTCCCAACCAAAGACTAGTTATGGACTCTTAAATTTGATGGTTCTAAATCTAAAGCAGGAAGCAGAGTAGGGATTAAACTAACTAATCCAAAAGGAAAGACTTATTTTGCTTCTTACATATTGCAGTTTGGTTGCACTAACAATGTGGCTGAATATGAAGCATTTGCTTGTGGGCTTATGTTTGCTCATAAGAAGAAGGTTACTAATCTTGTAGTACAGGGAGATTTTGAGGTGATTGTGAAATAGGTACGTAGCTAATACACATGCAATAACAAAAGATTGGCTGCATATAGAAAAAGGGTTTGGAATTTAATAGAAGATTTTGATGCCTTTGGGATTACTCTCATCCCAAGGGAAGCTAACCAAATTGCAGATGCTCTTGTTGTTGCTGCAAGTACATTAGAGCCTATGCAAGACTCAAATCTTAAGAGGTTTTCAGTGGATTTGGTTTCAGTCCCAGCTATTCTTGATAATGTCAGACACTTTTAGGTATTTAATGATGATCAACATATTTTAGACTTTTTAGAAAGTTCTGATGTATTTGAAGGACATATCATTGATGATTCTGATAGAGATCAGGGAGACTGGAACCCAGAAACCAACAATCCAGAAGGGATATTGGATTTAAAGAGCAATAACATCCCAAAAGGGATGATAGTATTAGAAAGAATATTTGATTCAGACCCACAAGCTTATCAAAGAGTGCCTACACAGAGTGAGGGAGGTAAGTATGAATCTATTAATTTGACTCACTCTGGCGCAGAAAGGAACATTCTTATAGGGAAGACTTGTCCTCAGGAAATAAAGGACAAGATAATTAAGGTCTTGAAGTAGAATATTGAAGCTATTTCCTAGAGCTATGATGATCTGAAAACTTTTGATACATCTGTGATCACACATACAATTCCTCTCAAGCCGGATGCCAAGCCGTTTCACCAAAGCAATGCCCGGTCAATGCATTAATTGAGCCTCTGATTCAGAAGGAAGTGCAAAAACTTTTGGCCGCAAGAATAATCTTTCCAGTTAGACATTCTACTTGGGTGGCTAATCTAGTTCCTGTAAGGAAGAAGAATGGTGAAATCAGGTTATGTGTGGATTTCAGGAATTTAAACAAGGCCTCTGAGAAGGACAACTATCCATTACCTTCCCTTGATGAAGTATTGTAAAAGGTCAATGGATCTCAGATGATGTCTTTCTTGGATGGGTATTTAGGATACAATCAGGTCCTCGTAAGTCATGAGGATATGATGAAGACTGCTTTTACTATGAAGTGGGGCACATTTTCCTACAGAAGAATGCCATTTGGTCTCATTAATGCTGGTGCTACTTTCCAAAGAGTGATGGATGTAGCTTTTAAAGATCTAATAGGGAAATGAATAATCATCTATGTGGATGATTTGACCATCTTCTCTAAGAATAGAGAAGATCATGCCGCTGACTTAGAAAAGGTGCTTAAGAAATGTATAAGTTATGGTGTCTCCCTTAACCCAAAGAAATGTGTATTTGGAGTTTCTGAAGGAAAGCTCTTGGGTCACATTATATCAGAGGAGGGAATATCCATAGATCCTGACCAAGTGGAGGCCATCTTGAAATTGACAAAGCTAGGAAGTAAGAAGAAAATGAGGTATTTCTTTGGAAGGATCAACTTTGTCAGGAAATTTATAACAGGGTTTGCAGAAATTGTCAAACCACTTAATGAAATGATGAAGAAGGATGCAAAGATTGAATGGAGTGAAGAGGCTAAGTCTGCTTTCATGTAGATTAAACAATCTATATCTTAGGCACCTGTTTTGACAAGCCCAAATTATTTAAAGCCCTTCTATATTTATTCTTTTGCTTCTGAACATTCATGTGCAACAGTTTTAACACAGAGAAGAGAAGAGAATGAGGAGAGACCAATTGATTTTATGAGCTCTCCATTCAAGAATGCAGAAGTAAGGTATTCACCAATAGAGAAATAGGCTTTTGCATTGGTGTGAGCAGTGAAGAAGTTCAGGCACTACATAATTTGAAGTCAGGTTATGGCCATAGTCCCAGATCCAGCGGTGAAGTCTCTCCTAATGCAAAGTGAGTTAGGAGAAAGAAGAGGAAAATGGATGGCCATATTGCAATAATTTGACTTGAAGATTCACCCAATGAAACTGGTTCGAGGCCAGGGTTTGTCAAAGGCAATGGCTGAAGTAGACAAAAGTATAACTTGTCAACAGTATACGGTTCAATCATTCACAAGGGATCCTTGGTATATTGATTTAGTTTTCTTCCTCCTCAATAAAAAATGTCTAGAAGGAATGAATGCTACTCAAAGGAGAGCATTGAGGATGAAGAGCGCTCATTACATGCTCAAAGGGGGATCAATCTATAGGAAGAATTTTCAAGGGATCTATCTACGTTTTTTGGATCAGCAAGAAGCAAAGCATGCTATTGCTAAGTTTCATGGAAGGCATGGAACAGGACATGGATCTACTAATGCTTTGGCTCATCAGATTTTAAGATCAGTCTATTATTGGCCTTATGTGTTTAGAGATGCACATCAACATTAGAGGACTTGTCATGTATGCCAAACCTCTGCACCTAGAGAGAGAAAGCCTGCGATGCCCCTACAACTGGTATATGAGGTAAGGCCATTTGCCCAATGGGAACTTGATTTTGTGGGTGTAATTAATCCAAATTCTTCCGCATGGCATAAATTCATCTTGACTGCAACTGATTACTACACACGCTAGACAGAGGCATAACCTTGCAAGAATAGTACCACAAAGGTGGTCATCAAGTTTCTAACTAAGAACATCACAACCAGGTTTGGAGTTCCATTTGCTTTGGTATGTGATAATGGCCCTACTTTTTCTTCTGCTGAATTTATTTCATGGGCCTATGAACAAAAAATTGTTTTGAAATATTCTTCCAATTATTACCCTTAGGGGAATGGAGTGGCTGAGTCCACAAATAAGAACTTATTGGAAGTTATAAAAAAGTTGTTAGAAAGTAACCCTAGGGATTGGCATACCCAATTGAGATTTGCCTTATGGGCGGATCGAACTAGAATCAAAGTAGCTCTAGGGAACTCACCATTTAAGTTAGTCTATGGCCAAGATCCAATCTTCCCCATACATTTACAGATACTTGTTCTTAATTTCATGCAAAAAATTTATACTAGGGATGATAGGATTGAGGTTAGACTACTTAATTTGTTAAATATGGAAGAACAAAGAGATGCTGCTTTGCAACAATTCTCTAAACATCAGGCTATTGTCAAATGCTGGTTTGACAAAAGAGCTAGAATAAAAGCCTTTAGAATATCAGATCTTGTGTTATTAGGGGATAAGGCTAGAGAAAAGAAGGGAGACCATTAGAAATTTGATAGACTTTGGTTAGGTCCTTATCAAGTGGCTGAAATTTTAGGCAAGAATGCTTTTCGGTTGAGTACCTTAACAAGAGAGCCTGTTCCATTACCAGTTAATGGTCAGTTTCTCAAGCACTATTTTGGTGCATAGAAGGTCTGATGTTTTGAAAAAAAAATGTACTATACTGTATCATATGTAATTAAGTCTTTGTTTTTAGTTAGGTTTTCTTATTGTTTTTTGTTTTCTTGGTTTTCTTTGTTTTTTGTTTTGTTTTGTTTCTTTGTTTTGTTTGTTTTGTTTGTTTTGTTTTTTTTGTGTTGTCTTGTTTCATTGGGGATCCTCATTTTTCTCATCTCAAGTTAGGGGGTTGTTATTGAAAGTATACTATTGGTACTAGGAGAGAAATTGGTTTAGGTATTCTCATCATAATCATTGAAAAGGATTTCATTTTGAAACTTATGTCTTATGATCATTCTAGTTTGGGTTTGAAAGGTTATTTAAAGATAAGAAGATACATTGTGAATATCTCATGAATTGTCATCAAGAAATCTGTCACCAAATTAGATAAAACATCTGCATGAGTAGGTGCCTATCTGTTTTAGAATGACTCTACCTTTGATTCAAGTGAAAAATCCGATTCCAAGACTATCATGAAATCCATTGTAGTTCTCAATCCACATTTTAGATTCATTGAATCGGTTGAATTTGAGTATTGAGAAAGATGCATAAAAGAATTTCCACAAAAAAAGAAAAATAGAGAATGAAAAGAAAAAAAAAGAAGGGCAATCTCAATATCAAGTGGGTAATCAAGTATCACTATCAGGGCTATGGATTCCTGGCTGGTAGTAGAGCAATGCTTTGTGAGAACTAGAGGCATCTCCGTCAGGGCTATGGATGCCTGTCTGGCAGTGGAGCAATACCCAGGATTTTATTGCACGATAGTTAAAAGACTCAACTCATGTAGCTTGAATTTTAGGTATGGTGGTTCAAAGAATAGGGAAAGTATCTATAAAGAATGATGCACAATATAAGCACACAATCAAATTCAGAAATAACTCATGAGCACATACATCTGAGATTCTAGCTCAAACTTATCTATGTATAACTAATCTTATTCAATTTAAAGTATTTATAAGTCAGTAGTTTTTGGGTGACTGAAATTTTCTTTGGGTATCTTGAAAATGGGTAAACCATTTTCCCAGCCGAGTCACCATTTGTTATTGCATAACCACGCCATCTTTTGCCTTGGTCAAAATGGGCCCCCCTTGTTTTCTTTATCCTTTGTTGTTTTTTAAACGAAGTTTTGAGTCATTTTGGTTCCAACACTTTGTTTTATTTTGGTTTAGTCAGCCAGAACTGGGACTGGGACTGAATCGGGTTCTGAAAGTTCTTTTGAAACCTGTTTTGGTTCTCAACCCGACAGTCTTTTTGTTTTTCTTTTTGTTTTGTCTTCAGCGGATCCAGAGCCGGAGTGGGTGTTAAGTTGGTCTTTATCGAAAATTGCAAAATCATAATCGATTCCACCCCCGCCTCCACTGTTTGTATTTTGGTTTTAATTTGGGTCTTTGTGTTTACTTTTAGTATGTCGGTCTTTGGCTTTACTTTTTGTGTTTGGTTTTGTTTTGTGTTTAGTTGACAGACCTGAAACCGGAATGGGAATGAATTTTGGAAATTTCTTAAAATTCCGACGTAGTTTCCATTTTTAGTTCCACCCCCGCCACTTTTGGGTCGTTGACTTTTTGACTGAAGTTACACTATAGAAAAGCGTTTGTTCACTTTCAATTTTGAGTCCGCCTTTATTGCATTTAAGGCATTAATGACAGCTGCTTGTGTAGGTAGAAATCTTCATTTTTACCTTATTTAGGGACTAAATGGATTATTATTATCATTATTAAGAGATTGAATAGCATGAGAGAGCAGCAACGGAGTTCATTGGAGCAAATTGATTGAAAGAAAGGAAGGATATTACATGTGAATCAGTTCGAAGGTTAGCTCGGGTTCTTTTGCATTTGAGGTAGGGTTTCTTATTATTGTTCTTCGTTTATTTATGGTTGTGTTTGTTGCATTTTGCTTTATATCTACTCATGCTTTGAATCATTTCGTTCTAAATGGATTTGTGTTTCTTAGCATCCTAGTTCGAGTAGGTTCTTGTTTTATTTCATTTGTTTGCTTATTTTGGGGTTTCTTGTATGGTTGTTTTCGATTCTTTTTATTTTAGAGCATGATCGCTTTCATGATTTAGTCGTGATTGCATCATGTTGTTTTGATTTGCAGTAGATTAGATTAAATTAGGGTTTTGAATGGTGTTGGTTAAAGTTAAGGATCTATAGTGAGGTATATTAGATTTATCATTTTGTATTTAGGGTTTTGTCGTGTATTTTTGTTCTGGTAAATGGCAAGGTTTAAAACCCGTGCCCTTATTTTTTTATCAGGTTTGTTAGATTAGGGTTTCGTGTCTGTCAATGATCATAGTTAAAGGTTAAAAATATGATGCTCTTAAATTTAGTTGTTCCCCATGGTCATATGAATGTAGTGTTTTTAAAGCCCCTTTTCATTTTAAGTGACCTCAGTTTTAATCATGAAGTTATGTGTTAAATCAACAAAATCTTTGATGATGTCATGGTCAACCTTGGCGGAGACGGGATCGGAATCGATCGTGAACTTGAGAGTTCTATTTTGCAAAAGTAATCAATTCCATTTTTTATCCCGAGTCTAGCTCCACGTATGGTGAGATGTCTTCCTTTTTGAAATAACGTTAACCTGGCGAAAGCAGAAGTGGAACCGAACCCGAATATGAGAATAGAAAATATAAAGGGAACTCAAATAGTTTCCATTCCAGTTCCAGTTCCGATCACGTTCCCGATTTCGACTATGAGCCTGTTCAATGTTAGTGAAGTATCTATAACGGTTTTGGCTTCGAGTCCGGTAGTGTTGTAAAAGAGACTGTTTAAGATTATGTTTTACCTGGTTCTACCTCCGGTAATATGTGAAAGGTATGGGTTTTTGAAGCATGTTTTATAATGATATCTAGAGATCTAATTAGAGGTTTTGCTTGCAGGAAATTTGAAAGATGTTAGGAACGTCAGGGGTAGTTGCTTGGAGGAACTAGCCTGCAGGAACATCAAAGGATGCTTTACCAAAACCAAGGAAGTTGAAGCCGGAACGATTGCCTTATACCTTGAGGTATAATCACAGGAGTCCTGTGGTAAAAGTGAGCAAAGTAGAATCAGATTGGTCAGATATCACTGATACCAATTTAGGTCAATACAAGTTTGAGGAGTGGTATTTAGAAGCATTTGACAAGGATATTACACTGACTACAGAAAGAATTGTCAAGTCTGGGTTAGCTCATATCACTTTATTTCCTATATTTGTCTAGTGCCCGAAGTTAATCATGATAGTAGCCAGTGCTTGCAATCCTCCTACCAGACTATGCATGGATTCACAATGATAATGTGATTATTAATCTCACTCCTCAAGCATTTCAAACTATATTTAATGTTTCGGATCCAAAGAACTTGGTGCAATTGAATGAGGTAGAAGCCTTCGAGAAATATAGTAAGTATAAGGGATTGAATAAATCTCACTTGAACAAGAAGTGGTTGAAGATAGAAAAGAAGTCTCTAGCCAAGCTTGCAAACTAGCCAAAGAGGGAAAATTTCTATGAAGAGGTATCAAGGTTGATTGTGATGTTGTCTAGGGTGTTTGGGAAGAGGGATGCATTCTACTTCAAGGAGTGGAAGTTTCCTTTTATTCAGACCATCTTGAAAGGTGAACAAGAAGAAAGTGTAAGAAAGAAAAGGGATGCTGAAGAGCTGGTTAAGAAACAACAAGTGGAAGAAGTAGAGGAAAAAAAGCTTAAGGTTCTGGAGGAAGAAAGGTTAGAGAAAGAGAAATTGGATAGTGAAGCTCTAGAAAGGGAAAGAATAGAGAAAGAAAAATTAGAAAAAGAGAGTCTAGATGCTTTCGAAAAAGAGAAATTAGAAAGGGAAACTCTAGAAAGAGAAAG
Source organism: Sequoiadendron giganteum (assembly GCA_007115665.2). Classification (NCBI taxonomy): domain Eukaryota; kingdom Viridiplantae; phylum Streptophyta; class Pinopsida; order Cupressales; family Cupressaceae; genus Sequoiadendron; species Sequoiadendron giganteum. The sequence continues at coordinate 267,884,700 of CM021105.1, forward strand.
AATGGAGAAGGATTGGTTGGAAGAAGAGAGGTTGAGGAAAGAAGAAGAAGACAAGAAAATACAAGAACAAAAAGATAGGGAAGAGGCTGAAAGACTTGTGCAGATGCATACAATGTAGGGACAACAAGAGAAATTGAAGGTTGACCCCCAAGCTCAAGAGAGTATGTAGCCACCTTCTACCATTGTTCCCTCTTCTTCTATGATGACTACTCCTCCAAGTGCTCCTACTTGGCTAAAGATAGACTTGCAGAAGAGGGTAGTAAAACCTCCACAACCTCTCAATTGGGAGGATATGATGAAAGGAATTGAGCAAGAGAGGCCTAAAAGGAAGGCGAAGATTTTACATTCTACCCGACTCACAGACAAAGGAGAGATTGTTGCTGAATGTGCCATGCCAATGACAGAAAAGGAGGTAGGGGACATGCAGCTAACCGATTATCAGTTGAGTACTATCAACTTGGGAAGGCCCACTAGGAATTAACAGATGAACTTGATTGGTGTGGTGGCTTCGACAACCAAGTCAAGAATGATTAAGGATAAACAGAAGAAGGATGAGCTTAAAGCTCAATTGGATCAACTACATTCATTCTTAAAGAGTGTCTCCTCTCCAAGATCACAACAGGTAGTAGCCATTGAGACTCCTATTTTGTTAAGCAAAAAGGAGGTAGATGATTTGGTATAGGTAAAAGGCAAACGGAGATGGTGGACCGATGGGTGGACAAGTTAAACCAGGAGGTGGGTGAAGTTTTGGTAGAAGGTTTTGAAGCCTGTAAGGACACAGAAGGGTTGGTAAAAGAAATGTATCAATACATTGAGGCATCAGAGAAACAAGGAGAAGAGTATAAAAAATATAGTCAGAAGTTAGAAAGAGTGAGTGCATTGCCATTGACTACTCATTTGGAACAATCGATACTTGAGGAGGACAATAAGGATTTTGTGGAGAAAACTTCTCGTATACTCTGTTTTAGAACTGACTTCTTGAGTAAACATAAGGATGAGATCCAAGAAGCTGTTAATAATATGACAGAGCAGTTGGAAGAGTTGGAAGCAGTTATTTCCATTATTGTAGATGTAAATACATTTACGAAAGAGGGCATGCCTTTGAATCAAATAAAAGAGAAATGGGACGAAAGATTCAAAGGACTCGTGTAGAAAGAAGATGATGGTGGAGAGTTGATGCTGGATGAGTTAATGGATGTTAAAGAGGAAATAAAAGCAACTAGAAGAGAATTGACAAAGGTGAAAGGTATGAGGGAGTTTGCTGCAGCAGAATTGGATCGAATTAGATTTGAAGATAGCTGGGTTGATGGGCCAGAAATAGACACATTACAACAAGTCTTCACTAGCTACGATGAGTTCATGGAAGATCCAGCTTTGCATGCATGAATCCTTGCATGCCTGATTTTCCTCTTCTTTGCATGTTGCATGCATATAGCACTGACAGTCTTGGGGGCGCATGACTTCTCCTTTTTCTATTTTTAGTTAAACTGAATGTCTAAATGTAAGAACTCAAGATCAAATTGATCTAGTTCCTAAAAGGGTGGATAACCTAAAATAGAAGAGGAGTTTGAGTTTTTATATATTTAGAAATACCCTATGGGTATCATATTGTAAGGGTCAGCTAATTGAGAATAAGATTGGCTTACCTAAGATTAGGAGATAGAATTTTATAGTGATTCACAGAGATACTTTGTACTTCATCTTTTACAGTTAATAGAATTACAGGTTTACGCAATATGGTTTTAGCATGGAGTTGTTTTACTTGATAAGTCTGATAAGTTATAATCTATCTGAATGCCAGTGATTGTGCTGAAGCATGATAGTTTCTTATGTGATGAAAGTCATTAGAAGAAACCAGATTTAAAGATTATCTTGTTAGATTGTCATTGAATTAAAGTTATTAAAGTCTGTTGATCTATGACCTTGGCAATGAATGGATGTGTGTGTGTTCTTTTGGAATCTTGGAAATAATTGTGATATGCGAATAGTGGAATTGAATTAGCACCTAAGATGCATGCAATGGTATAGTTTATTCTGTAGGTTGTGTCATGCTTTGGTTTTTGTGATCTGTTAGAGAACATTCATTGTTGAAAGTATATGTCTGGATATTAGATAAATTTGATTCACACTTAGTGGTTTACCCCTTTGATCGATCTTTTTCTTTTGTTTGAAACCCCATTGATTTACTAAAACAGTTTGATAAAGTGAGTCACAGCTTGAATCTTTTGTCACCAGCATAGGCCCCTTGAATATTATAGTTGCATGAACTGATTGAGTGACATCAGTCAGTTGAGAACCAACTACCAGGACCTTGGGAGTTAGGCTACTATATGTTGTCTTTCTTTTTCAGGAGAAATAGAGTAGAAATATTCTATTTTAACGTTGTTTGTGTCATTTTCACCTTCAACACTGAGATTCTTTCACCACCTCTAAAATATACCATTTGATAATCTCCCAAAACTCTAGAATGAACTCATTAGGAAATCCATCTGGGCTTGGAGCCTTACCCTTTTTCATGTCAAAAACAACCTCCTCCAACTCATCAAGAGAGATTGGTTGAGAAAGGTCAATATTGGCTTCATACGAGACCACAAAAGGGATACAAGCCAAGACTTGATTCATCTTTTCCAAATCCTTCAGAACATCTTCAAAGTAAAGGGTAGAGAAATATCGAATAGCCTCTTGTGATATATCATGAAAAGAAGATAGTTGTGCAACCTGAGAAGATAATATAGAGGAAATAAGATTCCCATGTCCCTTGGATTTGACAGAGTTGAAAAATAAAGCAGTATTCATGTCTCCCTCCTACAACTAGTCATTTCTTGATTTTTTCTTCCAAAACAACTCATCCCTTAATTCCCATTCAAAAAGCCTCTCCAAAGCTTTCGCTTTAGCCTTAAGCGACTCTTGAGTGATACCATGGTCTTTGTGCTACCTAGAAATGATATCCAGCTGATTTTGAGATACTATTTTTTTCTTAAAGAAATTCCCAAATAATTCTTTGTTCCACTTTTTAAGCTGAATTTTCACAAAATAAAGCCTTTTAACAAAATTGTACATGGTTGTCCTTTGTGAAGGAAAACCATTAGACCACCAAATGTTGACTAGGTCCAACAAAGAAGGGTCCCGCAACCACATTAAATGAAATTTGAAGGAGGGGTTCTTGACATTTTCACAACCCTATACAGAAAATTATGGGCTAGTGATATGAGCCCTGCCAGTCTAGGATTTCAAAACTAGTAATCCACTAGTTACTTAGCCAGAAGTTGGAATCCAAAATCCTATCAAGCCTGTTGGAAGTGGATTCACTCTGAGAGGGGGGGTGAATCAGAGTGGACTAATTTTAACTTTTAACATTGAATGCATAATAATTTTTTTACTAATTTAACCCAATGTGAACATTAGCACTTTAGATCAGATTGATATGAAACTTGACTAACATTTACAACCCATATGAAAAGCATCATATGATATTGTTCAATTAAAGCTTTATGAACAATCTTGCTATGCACTATTAACAAAACTATAAAACTTCATAATATGCAACCTTGACTTGCATTTGACAATATTTTGAGCATTCATATAATGAGCACAAAATGCAGAAGTTAATTCACTTATTAAAAGATATTTTGCATTAGATTTGCACAATCTAAATTTGCATGATAGACTTGAGCGAATTGACATAAAACTTTTAAACAACCTTAAATTATCAAAGCATTGACCAACTGAATGGGAACAATAACATAAATGACTGAAAGAAAGATTATGCAAGATAGACATAAATCACACAGATGAGAGACACAAAAATTTTCGAGTGGAAAACCCTCCAGGGGTAGAAAAACCACTCCTAAACTGCCTTACTGGCTTAATTTCAAAAATTATTTTGACAATGCCTCAATGGCTGATTTCTGAGCACCGACTCAAGGAGCAACAACCCCTATGTTTAGAGACACCAATCTCAAGGAGCACCAACCCCTTTTCTATTTATCAATAGAACATACAATGATAAAGAGGATTTCTCTGTTTCTCTCATTTGTGTCAAGTGCCTCTTGATAGACAATGCATATGACTCTTCAGAATTCCATTCATTATCAAATCTTGATACAACTTGAGGAAAATATTCTAGTTATAGTGTAAATACAACTTCTCATCAAACTGCATTACAGTGATATGATCTTTCTTTTTTTTTCTCACTCACAAATTTTCAATCTTTCATGATACAAAATACAAAACTGACAACACACTGTGTTTTCCAAATTTTCAGCATCAAAAACCCCTTTTGACTATCTCATCCAAGAAGTATTATATTCTGCACTTTTGTAAATTTTTATTTTCAAGTTTTTCAGTTATGATAAAGCCCTAATATTTTTTGTTTTCAACCATTTATAGTTTACATCATTTTTTACAACTTTCGGTTACAGCTAAAACTGTTTGTTTTCTGACAAAATGAAGAAGTGACCTTTTTCACTATTTTACATCTTTAACAAGTTATTGTTCAGGTAATACAGAGGATGTTTTTGCAAAATATTTCTTCTGATAGGGAAAGAAGAATTGTATGCCCAAAATAGTGAGCATAAACTTCACAAGCAACCTGCACACTTTCTCCTCAATGACCCAACAAGAAAAGTAATATCTATACCATGGGTTATACCCAATAAAATAGCTACAAATCTAAGTAACCAAAACCATAATGAAGTGAGATTGAAAAAAACCTCAAAAAATTGCAACCAAGAGTTGTTATAGCTGAACCCAGGTAAGGAGCTGAAGAGATTTAAAGCTTTCAAGATGAGCCACAAACACAAAAATACCATTCCTTAAATGCAAGAGTAGATTTAAATGATAAAGTAAATTCATATGCATTTCTAAGAATGTGAAATCATCATGCAAAAATTTTTCTCACAAATAACTGAACCCATTTTATTTTACCATTCTTCCATATAGAAGAAAAACATATATCTCTTATTAACCTTTCCTAAAGAGGTAACACTTCTGCAAAGTAGGTGAAAGGATGAATACCTGAGAGGAAAGAGGGAGTGACTATCATGCACATTATTACTAGGTCAATAGTGAGAGAAAATTTCAAGACTCCCTCCAATATCGAGCCTTCACCCACTGACAGGAAGTTGACACAACCATCGACCAGGGTAAGGTCCTTTTTGATTCCCTCATTCACTGTCAAAGTGTTCCAGAAGCCAACAAAAAAATCAGAGTAATGAATGAGAGGAGATTTCCATGGCGACGGCTAGAAAAGGGTTCAAGACCCGCAAACAATGAAGCATAAAGATTTGCCCTACTTTCTACGTGAATTCCTTTACAAGAATGAGATGCAGTTTGAAGTCCGAAAGGACTGACCCAATAAGTTAAAAAGTTCATAAAGATATTTGAAATCCATGGCCAAAGCAATTCAAAGACATGCCGACAAAATCATTACCCGAATCAAATACGAGGCATGTGTAAAGTCGACACAATAATGCCTAGCATTATTTCATGCAAAGTGTCGAGTTCTTAAACTTCTTGTTCCCACGTAATCAAGTCCAAGTCACTTCCATGGTGACAATGTTTAAATCATCATAACCTTACCTATTGTTGGCCTAGTGCAAACAATGTCGATGACTTCAGTAAACAAAAATCTAAAGATGCTGGTGATAACCAATAGCCATTTAAATGGCTTATAATTTAATCACAAAAGAAAGGCCGATATGAGTAATTTTTAAAGCTTAACCATAAGTCCTTGAAGTCCGATTCCTGTGACTTCATTTTCCACTTGAAACCACAAGAGCCCAATTTCCTTAATAAAGCATATCTTTGCTAAGTGACACAAAACACCATTGCCTTTAAAAAGATATAGTAACAAAGTCATGTCAAATATAAAGATCTCGATGATTACCAAAGACAAACGCAATATGTCCCCTTGTGTATGATTTAACACTAAATTGAAACCAAGAGAATTCCATGTAAACCAACATGTGCAAGTGTTCACTTTTGAATGTATGCGAACAAATCATAAAGAACCACTTTGAACCCATATCACCAAGTGTCATTCACTTTACATAAACCAGTTTCTATCACCTTGATGGGAGAAGCTTTAAGAATACCATAATGATATCACCTGAAACAACCTTCAACCCTTCAGACATAACCAAGATTGCTACACTTGGAACCAAATAATCAGTACATCCAAAAAGATAACATCATAATTCCGAAGAAGTATACCAATGAAATGCCATAATAAGACCAAACTGTGAAATGCCAAGGCACCAACCCAGGGCGGTTTTGACATCAAGGACAAATGCTACAGAAGAAGTCAACAAACTCCCCCTTTGTCCTTGATGGCAAAAGTCTGAGCCATCTGAACCACCATTTTCTCCCCCTTTTTGTCGCAAGGACAAAGGAGGAATCCTGTGATATACAACAACCAATTTCTCCCCATTTTCTCCATGAAATACAAGGGTATGTGCAGGATCATCATGGAAAAAACAGGCCCTTAAGTGGCAATAAAATACAAAATAATCAGAGTTAGGCAACTTGACGAAACAATTTGAATAAGTTATCTATATTATTTCAAAAATATGTAAGAATAGAATCTGTAGAAAATTGAATGTAGTTTCTAAAATACTAGGTTTATTTTTTATTTTTTTAAATCTATTTGGTGAAAATTTGAAATTTCAATGTAGTAGTACTTCAATTTCAGGGAAAAAAATAAGAAGTAGGTCTCTGTTTGACCACCCTAACCACAATAAAATGATAATATTTTATTATAATATTTTAGATATAAGTAGGGGACTCATGTCTCGATGTGATGCATATTTTTTTGTAATTTATTTCCAAGTAAATAATTAATTATGAATTTTTTATTACAAATTTTAAAAAATATAAAAATGCATTTTTCTAACCACCTTAACTTGGTCAAAACTTCATGAAATTCAATTCTTTCCTTTTTAATCCTATATTATGTGAAGCATAGAATGTGACACATCTTTTGGATTCAAATAATGTTATACCATTTGAAAGCTATAGATTTTTTTCAATCAACCTATCAATTAGGACTTTAGTTGTAGTTCAAATAGAAAATGAATAATAATTATTTATTAAATTCAAAGTAAAGAATAATTTATATTGGTGGAAAGTTGAGAGTCTCCTTTAAAAACCATTTTCGTTTCATCAATTTTGGGTAAAAAAAAAGTCGTTAGCCACATGGGCCATCATATCACTTAGATATCGCCACTTTTTGGCCCATCATGATCCTGCACATACCCACAACCAATCAATATCCAGCTACAGATATAACAAGAATGCAACAGAAAAAAATGCAGACCCAATACCATAAGCCAAGTGAATCAAAAAGAATGTGTGCCATAATGATCACCAGAATACTGAATATAAAACAATGAACCAATAATTTCAAGCACCTCTATTTTGATGCGAATGTAGAGGAATCCTCTTTTTAAGAGCTAATACCGTGGTCACTTGTTATACCCATTCGTACCTAAAACAAATACATGCCCATGCAAAACTATGACCTGTAACATAAACTGAATTCATGATCCTGAACAACCTGTAGCATAATTCTCACTATCAGTCCAACAAAATCATAAGCATCCACGAAGGAGAAACATGAATATCATAATAAATAAGTTATGTAAGTTGCCACACCATGAATGCCAATGGATATCACCTTAATGTCATGAATTTAAACAAATGTATCAATCTCAGGTTTGACATCAAGAGCAAACCAAAATGACTGAAAAACCAACAACATTATAAGGTTGCAATTCTGAATATCACTGTACAACCACTATCCAAGCAACCTAACAAAATATCCATAATCAAAGCTGCAAATCAAGGCTAACTATTTCACCTTTTGATCATATTGAACTACATCCTTCATTGTCAATTGTATGCACACAATTACCAGTATGAATAACCATCCACAAGTGCATATTCTATTGTAATGAGCATATGGAAAACATCAGTACCATCATATAAAAACTAAGAGCATGCCATGAAACATGTGAACCAAGAACCAACTATTCATAGTATGTACCACCCAGATTATGTAAGTGTGTCATCAAAGCCAGTATAGTTACGAAAGATAAGCAACCACTATAAACATCTAAAAGCCAATACAACCAGTGAAACCAACTGCAAATACAATTAGAGCAGCAAACAATGATAGGCAAGCTATAAGACAACAACCTTAGAACCAAGCTCCTCCAACAAGGAAGCTTTCACAAAAATTCCTTTCTGATCTATAAGACACCATTTCTTTTCTCAAACTTATTGAGAATGTGCAAATTCTTCAATCAGTGAATCTTTATCGTTGATTCAATAACTCACTGCAAATTTCTCCATGATCATAATAAAACACAGTATGATGATCAAATTCATTTAAAAATGAAGCACTTTAGTATACTAATGCTAAAGCATATTTATATACATCAACAAGCAAGTAGATACCACTGCATATTCAACACTTACTTAAGAAACTAGTAGTAAGATAATTAGGCAAACACATTTTCATTTCAACTAACCTTGTTCTCCAAAATGACATCTTTTACCATAATAACACAAAGAAGCCAAATCTGTAGCATGCAGTCCACTGAATAAGTCTCAAGACACTAAACAATCAGTATCAAGAAATAATCAATTGTTAAGGGAAAATATTGATCATTTGATGCATATTGAGAACTTCATCATCCAAGAATATCCAAACTTTTATCAAGGTTGTTTGCTGTCCTCAAGTACACGTATAAAATACCAACATAATCAAAGACAAAAATATTGCATCAACAACCACAATTCTAGAAAAATGAATTTATAGCAACAACTTAGTATGTTGTTCACAGTTTCCAAGCACAACACTGCATAACTCAACATTTACCATTTAAATTTTTTCAACTAACTGCCTCTGTCATTCTTTCAATTAAGACCTCAACCTATTCACTGTCTTAACATGATTTTTTGCTGAAATATCATTTACAAAATCAAGGCACTACATTTTATCAAGTTGTTGTTATATATGGTTTCAAAGTATTGAATAAAGATGAGACAATATAGCAAGATTTGATGACAAAGACAAAAAGAGCACTGGTTGACTCTTCAAGCATCTTAACCTCATGAATCTCTTTGAGTAACACAAACTATCACCTATTCTGATAAGTACAAAGAAAAGATATTGATCCTTCTGGCCCAACCAATACATTACAACAAAGTAAGGTTAATCACAATATGTTCACCAGTGGTGGACAGTGTAATTTTTTCACACGTATCTTTTACTGTGGACACTCCCAAAGACACAAAAAGTATCAACTACTACAACACCAATAGTTATATGATAAATCATCTTCTAACTTAATGGTGATATATATGGATCATTGCATTAAGATAGTTATCATCAACTCATTGTCACTATTATTCCTAGCATAGATAATAGAACAAATCTGTGTCTTGCATTTTGATGGTAAATGGGTAATGAAACAACAAGATTCTACTACCTTTTATTTGATATCAAAGGGATTTATTCAAAGAGCATTAATCATCTCCCCCTGTCTTCATACAACCTTTCACATGCTTAGAGATTATTCTTGTGCAACATGCACAAGATTTAATTCTTCATTTCTCTTTTCTTGCTTTCTTCTCCATACTTGTATAGGCTTTGTCTTTTCCTTACTCACGGTATTCTTTTCCTTTTGTTTGAACATGTATTTCCTAGATGGATTTATCAAATTTTTCTTACACCACTGTGCTTTGTGTCCAAAACCATTACATCTATAACATATAATAGAGTTGTCTAGACCAAAGAGAATAATTTCTTCTAGGCATGTTGTATGAACCTCTCTTGACATTTCTCACATGATTATGAATTTTATTAATCCAAAAATTTCTTGCTCTATGTCCATAAGCATTAAAATAGTAATAATATCCATGAAATTGAGAGTGGTTATACCTGATAGACTGAGATCTTGATGGTCTTTTTTTCCTTTCATATACCCACTTTTCTTCTGTCTGAGCAACAACAATATGGTGACCAAGATCAACTTTCAATCTTGGAGTATTCTTAGCTATAAATGACATTCCATCTGTAGTAGAAAAAACTATTTCATGTTTAGATTCTTCAGCAGAGCTTTGTCCAACTTCATATCCCACTCTTGTAGGATCTTTAAAACGCTTTTGTTTGCCAATCATCTCATTCAATAAATTAGTACTGCAATCAAATTTCTGTTTTTTATCCAATTGAACCTTAACACTTTCAAGCTCTTTTCTTAATGCAACTACATATCCTTCAAGTTTTAGACATTCAATCTTTTTAACTTCCAAATTAGACCTTACAACATCAGCTATACTTTTACATTCTTCAATTTCAATTTTCTGACTGATAATCAGACCATCTTTAAGATTTAGTTCTTTTAACACAGAATCATTATCTGAACATCTCTTAAATGAGGTAACCTCATTTTCTAGTTTATTGCATAATTCATTCTTGTCTTTTAACTTGTCTTCTAATGCCTCTTCATTCTTTTTCTTATCAACCATTTGGACTTTCAAAAATTCAATAGTCTTTTTATCATCATTATGATCTTGTATTATAACTCTATTGACACTGACACTTTCCTATAAGCATACCTTAAGATCCTAATTTTATTTTCTAATCCTCTTAATCTCATCTAAGGCAACAAGCAGTTCTACCTCCAAATCAACTTCAAAATCATCACCTTCACAATCCTTTTCGCCAAATTCTTGTTCAAAGTCACTTACTAAGTGATCTTCTTCACCAACTACAGGATCACTTTTAGTATTAACTGGTAGGGGTAATTCTTGAGACAAAACTTCACTGGACTTGGCAAAGGTTGATTTATTAATTGTTTGCTTGACATAAGTAGCTTTCTTTTGACCTTTGGTTCTTTTGCACTTAGCCATGACGAATACTCCATGACACACCAAAAACAGACTTCCAAGACCAGAATCAATTCTAGGTATGAAACCTAATGCAGGACCCTACGCTCTGATACCAATTGTTGGAAGTAGATTCACTTGAGAGGTGAATCAGAGTGGACTAATTTTAACTTTTAACATTGAATGCATAATAAAAATTTTACTAATTTAACCCAATGTGAACATTAGCACTTTAGATCAGATTGATATGAAACTTGACTGACATTTACAACCTATATGAAAAGCATCATATGATATTGTTCAATTAAAGCTTTATGAACAATATTGTTGTGCATTATCAACAGAACTATAAAAATTCATAATATGCAACCTTGACTTGCATTTGACAATATTTTGAGCATTCATATAATGAGCACAAAATGTAGAAGTTAATTCACTTTATAAAAGGCATTTTGCATCAGATTTGCACAATCTAAATTTGCATGACAGACTTGAGCAAATTGACATAAAACTTTTAAACAACCTTAAAGTATTAGAGTATTGACCAATTGAATGAGCACAATAACATAAATGAATGAAAGAAAGATTATGCAAGGTAGACATAAATCACACAGATGAGAGACACAGAAATTGCAGAGTGGAAAACCCTCCAGGGGTAGAAAAACCACTCCTAAACTGCCTTACTGGTTTAATTTCAAAAATTATTTTGACAATGCCCCAATGGCTGATTTCTGAGCATCGACTCAAGGAGCACCAACCCCTCTGTTTAGAGACACTAATATCAAGGAGCACCAACCCCTTTTCTTTTTATCAATAGAACATGCAATGATACAGAGGATCTCTCTGTTTCTCTTATTTCTATCAAGTGCCTCTTGATAGACAATGCATAAAATTCTCAAGAGTCAAGAATGACTCTCCAAAATTCCATTCATTATCAAATCTTGATACAAATTGAGGAAAATAATCTAGTTACAGTGTCAATACAACTTCTCATCAAACTGCATTATAGTGATATGATCTTTCTTTTTTTTTTCTCACTCATAGATTTTCAATCTTTCATGATACAAAATACAAAACTGACAACACACTGTGTTTTCCAATTTTCAGCATCAAAAACCCCTTTTGACTATCTCATCCAAGAAGTATTATATTCTGCACTTTTGTACATTTTTCTTTTTATGTTTTTTAGTTATGATAAATCCCTAATCTCTATGTTTTCAACCATTTATAGTTTACATCATTGTTTACAACTTTTGGTTACAGCTGAAACTACTTGTTTTCTGACAAAATGAAGAAGTGATCTTTTTCACTGTTTTACATCTTTAACAAGTTACTGTTTAGGTAATACAAAGGAAATTTTGGCAGAATCTTTTCTTCTAATAGGGAAAGAAGAACTGTATGCCAAAAAGAATGAGCATAAAATTCACAAGTAGCCTGCACACTTTCTCCTCAACGACCCATCAAGAAAAGTAATATATATACCATGGGTTATACCCAATAAAATAGCTGCAAATCTAAGTAACCAAAACCATAATGAAGTGATATTGAAAATAACCTCAAAATATTGCAACCAAGAGTCCTTATAACTGAACCCAGGTAAGGATTTGAAGAGATTCGAAGCTTTCAAGATGACCCAAAAACACAAAAATACCATTCCTTAAATGCAGGAGTAGATTTAAATGATAAAGTAAATTAATATGCATTTCTGAGAATGTAAAATCATCATGCACAAATTTTGCTCACAAATAACTGAACCCATTTTATCTTACCATTCTTCCATATAGAAGAAAAACGTATATCTCTTATTAACCTTTCCTGAAGAGGTAACACTTCTGCAAAGTAGGTGAAAGGATGAATACTTGAGAAGAAAGAGGGAGTGACTATCATGCACATTATTACCAGATCAGTAGTGAGAGAAATGACCAAGACTCCCTCCAATCTAGAGCCTTCACCCACCGACAGGAAGCTGACAAAACCATCGACTAGGGTAAGGTCCTTTTTGATTCCCCCATTCGTTGTCAAAGTATTCCAGAAGCCAACAAAAAAATCAGAGTAATGATTGAGAGAAGATTTCCATGGTGGCGGCTAGAAAAGGGTTCGAGACCCTCAAACAATGAAGCATAATTATTTGCCCTACTTTCCACATGAATTCCTTTACAATAATGAGATGTAGTTTGAAGTTCGAAAGGACTGACCCAATAAGTTAAAAAGTTCATAATGATATTTGAAATCCACAGCCAGAGCAATTCAAAGACATGCTGACAAAATCATTACTCGAATCAAAGACTAGGCATGTGTAAAGTCGACACAATAATGCCTAGCATTATTTCATGCAAAGTGTCGAGTTCTTAAAATTCTTGTTCCCACGTAATCAAGTCCAAGTCACTTCCATGGTGACAATTTTTAAATCATCATAACCTTACCTATTGTTGGCCTAGTGCAAAGAATGTCGATGACTTTAGTAAACAAAAATCTAAAGATGCCAGTGATAACCAATAGCCATTTAAATGGCTTATAATTTAATCACTAAAGAAAGGCCGATATGAGTAATTTTTAAAGCTTAACCATAAGTCCTTGAAGTCCAATTCATGTGACTTCATTTGCCACTTGAAACCATAGGAGCCTAATTTCTTGAATAAATCATATCTTTGCTAAGTGACACAAAACACCAATGCCTTTAAAAATATGTAGTAAAAAATTCATGTCAAATATAAAGATCTCGATGATTACGAAAGACAAACGCAATATGTCCCCTTGTGTATGATTTAACATTAAATTGAAATCAAGAGAATTCCATGTAAACCAACATGATGCAAGTGTTCACTTTTGAATGTATGTGAACAAATCATAAAGAACCACTTTGAACCCATATCACCAAGTGTCATTCACTTTACATAAACCGGTTTCTATCACCTCGATGGGAGAAGCTTTAAGAATACCACAATGATATCACCTGAAACAACCTTCAACCCTTCATACATAACCAAGATTGCTACACATCGAACCAAATAATCAGTACATCCAAAAAGATATCATAATGCCGAAGAAGTATGCCAATCAAATGCCATAATAAGACCAAACTGTGAAATGCCAAGGTACCAACCCAGGGCAGTTTTGACATCAAGGACAAATGCCACAAAAGAAGTCAACAAAGCCTTCCAGAGATAGAGTCTACCCCACTTCTCCTATTACTCCAAGTAAATAGACCATTGAGAGGTTTTATATCTATCAAATTAATCTAGGCTATATTAAGATCAAACAAAGATGAAGAAGGCTCCAAATGATCCAGTCCACCTCTCTTCTCCTTAAGACTAATAATATAATTGAAATATCCAGCAAAAACCCAAGGAAGAAATGGAGATAAAGATCACACATACCTTGAGTGATCCCATAAACAAGCCTTGTCAAGCAAATAAGAAAGATCATAAATATTATAAAACAATAGGATCTCTCCAAAAATAAAGCTTGAAGCAACCATGGATAGGGAAGATCTACTCGCAATCCACCACAATGGGAAGATATTTTGCTTGTCCTAGAAGAAAACAATCCCACCTGCATTTCCTTGAGCAACAATGCAATGACATTGACCATGCCACCAAATCTTGTCCATATCCTCTATAGACATCTTAGACTTCTGGATAAAAACAACACCAAGAGAATGAACCTTAATTAAATCTCGAATAGCCTTTTGTTGAGGGATGTTGTTCAAACCCCTTACATTCCAAGAGAGAACAATAATTTATGGGGTTTAGAAAAATGGGAGTCAAGGGGTTTAACAAAGCCCGACTCCACCAAATTCTCACCCATAGCCTTAATCTTTTCTTGATATTTCTTCCTCCCTGCCTTGGAAGGCTTCTCTGAGATCCCCTTCTTAAATTTTTTCTGATGAAGACCTAAAGAAGAAGAAACTTGGAGGAACTTACCTAAATCTTGAACTATACCCAAAGGTTGTGAATTCAAAAAATAATTAGAGGGAATAAAATCCTCTAACCCTTTTGGGATGATATGTAGAGTAATAGATTCCAAAGCATGAACATGAGGAACCAAAGCCCTTGGATCCACACTCTGATTGTCACACCCATCCTTATCAAAAGCCATCTGCCCCATCTCATAGATATTATCCATAGAAACATCCTTATTTAGGATCTAAGCTTGTTGGTCTAAGTCTTCTAGGTTCTCAAAATGGTTAAAGCTTACATCCTTCTACCTATCCTTAAGGGTTCTTTTCTTGCCTCTACCCTTATTGTGAGGTTTTACTAAAAATAAACCCTTCTTATCCATTTCTCCTTCTGACATAGGGGCTTTACCTTTCTCCTTCATTGGGTCGGAGTGGGGAGGCATTCTAGCAGAAACCCCCAAAAAAGAAGAGCCAAATGTTTTGAGTTTAGGACACCTTCGCTATAGGTGACCATATTCATGGAAAATCCTACATCAAAAATGAATATTTTCATAATCCAACTATTGAATCCATGATGTAGAACCAACTTTAATTTCCATCGAATCAAGAAGCAAGTTTTTTAGATCAATCTCCAAATAGATATGAGCCAAAGAGAGAGCCCTATGTTCTAATTTATGAGCTATGCAGGCCCCACCGATTTAGCAAGAAAAAGTGCAATACTGTGCAAAATGTCATTCCTCTAGTATTCAACTAGAAGCCAAGGAAGTCTAACCCACATCGAAACCCATGATAGAAGCTCTTAAAATGGATTAAAATCAATGTGCCAAGGTTTCAAGAAAATTCCCACTTGATTGTAAAAGTAAGGACCTCCTTCAAAAGCCTTATGAAGATCAATAATGCATGAGAAGACAACCATGAAATACCCATTTTCTGCTTGCAAAATCTCCATGTCTCACTCTGGATTCTAGGTACGTCGAGCTCAAGATTCAAGAAATGGGAGAGAAACTTTGATTCCCATGGACTTACATATTAAGGAATGATTTCTCTAGTAAGAAATGTCTTTAGCAATAGATTCTGGTTGAATAACCAAAATCAGGCAAATCTCACTCCTGGCAAGGCACCCATTCTCTTTCGAAATCCAAGACAAACCACCATGTGAAGATCTTACACCATTTGATGCATTATGCTTGTGATTGGTATCCATAGCTTGATTATATGGGGAAAGATTAATCCACGTAACCAAATCAGCAAAAGACAAGGAATCAAAACTTGGAAGAAAATCCTTTGAACCCATAAATAAAACCCAACCCCAAGCACCTTACCCAAAACCCAAACCCCAACCCAGAACAAAGAAAGAAAGAACCCACAACAATAAAAGAACCCCAAAACCCAAGAAATACCCACCCCACAATGCACGAAAACCAAACCAAAGGAAAGGAACCACAAAAAAGGTTATGCAAAACAACAACATTACATGCAGGTCGTGGCCAGGAGGGCCACAAACTTGAAAATAGACACCCGCGTGCTCTCCTCCATGTCGTCAATATCTTTTTGTTAACTATTTTTAACTAAAATTTCAATTCATATTAAAATTGTAATTAAAATTATTCTCACACATAACACATGAATGACATGCAGTGTACAATAGAAATATTATCTTGATTTTTAATTTATTTTTATAATAAATTTATTCACTTTTTCACTAAAAGATTTCTACAAATAAATTATTGTTAAGATAATTCACATGTTTATTTTGAACATAAAAATATAATTTAATGAAAAAGTAGATGACTTTTCTTTTCTGCAAATAATTTTTTAATTTTTTAATTTTAATATGTATCAATAAAATTATTTTCAATTTGTCTAAAAAATGTTTTAAATAAATTTTTAAAAATATAATAAGTAGTAATAAAGAGTTTTTATAAATATAATAATAATTAATATAAAATTTGAAACTATAAATATAAGATTTCTATATATTATTAATATTTTTTAATCAAATATCAAATTTTAAAATCAATCTAGTGAAACAAATTAATCATTGAATTGAATAATAGAAATAAAATGTATATTTTTATATATTTAAGAAATTAAAAAAAAATCAATCTAGTGAAACAAGATAATCATTCAATTGAACAATATAAATAAAATATTTACTTTAAATATTTAAGCAATTTTAATAATTTATTTATGTATTTATATAATTTGAATATATAAATTATGAAAGTGTAAATAATCTCTTACAATAAGATATTTATAATAGTTATTTTCTAGTGGAATCACTTTAACATCTTCAATGGACCTACTATCTAACATAAAACATAAGAGAGAAACATATAAAGAACAATAAATTGCAATGTGGTATACAATTTTGAAGATTTTTGCTAACAATTCTATAACTTGAAAAATAGTTTGAACTAGATATTATTCTTCACATTACACTCTAGCATGAAGTATGCAATGGTCATAGGAGATAATATCTAATTTTCAAAAGAGGTTGGTTGTAGTCATGGACTTTAGCTATATTCTTTCCATTCAATTCTAATGAAGATTATAATATTTGCTACAATAGAGAATGCATTTTTCATAATTGTATTTGATATAAGAATTGGTTGTCACCATAATCAATACTTTATCCTTATTATTAAAGATCACACACATATTTGAAATGCTAATTTTTGGAATTAATTGATTCACCAACCCTAATATTGGATCAAGATGTACTTCCATTTCCAATAATAGAGTAAGCTTGGAACCATTGACAATTTTATAAAATTGTTCAATATGTCATTTATTAAAGTACGAGACTTGATGATAGCTTGTCACAATCCTCATGGCTTGCAATAACTATGGGGCCAATACCATATCTACTCTCTACACTATGTCACACATGATCCTACAATAGCATCACACACTTTGGAGAGGAAAACATTTTTGCAACAAGCATGCCTCAATAAACTAGCATATAATTTTAACTAGGTTTTTAATATGATCTAATATATTTGGGAAGATCATAATGTCTAACTCACCAGTATCCTTTCAACATCATCCAAAGTGTGATTCTATAGTCTTTAGATAAATTTTCATTACAACAATCAAGTTGGAACCCATGAGGCTCATGGCATGCCAAATCACATGCCAACTCATTATGGATACATTTACAATGGGTTTAAAACACAACTACTAGAAGATGATAAACCAATTAAGGAAGCTTTTTTCACTCCTCAATGAGATGGTTGAAATTTCTAGTACAACTTGTGAAATCTATGACATTAATATTTGTAAACTATAAATACAAATGCTTATAACATAGTTTACACATCAATATTTATCAATGGAAAAAATATAAATACCCATACACCTTTCTTAAGGGTATCACTTGTACAAAATACATAGTTAAAAAAAAAATGGTTCCATGTTTGTCCCCAATTCAATTGTACCAATTTAAAAATAAATGGTTCCATGCTTGACCCCAGTTCAATTGTACCAATGTTGCTCTCAATTTGTCTACAGATCAAAGAACAAAATTGTCCTGCCAAAATTTGATGAGAACTTCGCAGTGACGCGGCCTTGTCTTTCTATAGGGCTTGTCCAATGATTATTAAAAATTAAAGAAAGCCACAATGTCTCACACTAGAAATATGGTAAAAGAAATGAGATGTATTTGTCTGAATCTTTCAAAGCACTTATCACGGTGAATATAAAGGTGATCGATACTATCTCCAAAATGATGGTGAATTCTAAAGTGTTTTATATTCACTATAGAGCTCTAGTTTAGTTGGTTGCCTTGGAGAGTCTCCTTGACGAAACTCATTTTTTTCCATGGAGGGTCTTGTCCATTCAAAAATCCATCGATGACCAACTCTTCCATTTATTTTCCAATACCTTCTATACCTATAAATTAAAATTAAATCTATATTTCATGCAACCTATTATTTTAGGTAAAGAAGATTTAAAATACTACATGCCTTGTAAATGATTATTTGTGTTGCACACTAACAAAGTAAAAGTTTCATCTATTCTTTATAGCATAAAATGTGATGGCGTACCATCTACATGTTCTCTTTTGAGAAAGTAATGAGTTTGGTGTGTTGTTTATATAAATTCTTATAGTTTTGTAATAACTTAGAGTAGCATAAGGCCTATATTCATTCTAGAGAGCTTGGATTGAATGTGCACCATTCAGTACAGTTATTTGAACTTATATCATAAAAGATCTGTAATGCTTTTTGCATGTTCTATCTTGAGAGTGTCACAAGGTTGGTGTGGTCTTTATATTTTAAAGATTCTATTTTATCTAAACTTTGTTACTTTTTTCATTTTAAAAAAATCACTAATTTATATCTTTTTTGTTCTATGGTCTTTTTTAAGTCCAAAAAAATGAGGATAAATACCATCATGTCTATATTTATGAAACAATGGAAAATAGGTTAGGGGAAAAGAGGGGTTCCCCTAAAATGATGTGCAAGTAGACCTATTCTCTTTTATTTACCTAGGAAATGAGATCCACACCAATAATTGAATTACACCCTTAGGTGAGTCAAACCAAGATGTGAATCTGTATATTTCCTTTTTTGCAAGGATGGGGCTCCTAATTAAACAACACTTTGGGAAAAAAGATTAAAAAAAGAAAACTAGCTCCAAAATGCAACCTACAACTTGAATTTGGAAGATTAAGCTCAATATTGATGGAACAAGAAATCAAATTGTAGATATGATAAAGGAAAAATGATGTGTACTAGTCATCAAAAGTGATTTTCCAGAAGCTATATGAGGAATCATTTTCCCTATGGTGAATGGGTCTTGGCTAGGGATATGTAAAAATGGTTTTTGGGTTCTCTTATCCTGTGTCTACACTCTGAAATCCTTGATTTTCATAGTACGAGAGTCAAAAAAATTTCCTATAGGTGAGGTTCTATGAAACTGCAACAATAATGACAACAAATACAACTTTGGTAACTTCTTCAATTTTGCTCTTCAAGAGATCTTCCACCTAAATCTGAAAACACAAATCAAGAGAGAAATTTTTGTTGTTGTTGGTAAATGGGGGTTTTCCTTGGTCAAACCCCATTTTGGTAATCAAAATTTGTGATGAAATGAAATAGAATGAAAGGAATGATGAATGAACAAAGAAATGCCACAACTCACCAAACCTTTAAATGAACCTTGGAATGTAGATCTACAACTAGCATGAAATGGCCTTAATGGATGTGGATCTTGATCTTGAAACTTCATTTGAAACAATTCCTTTGAATGCTTGGATGGATCATGAACACTACATCAATATATGGGTATGTGCAGGATCATGATGAGCCAAAAAGTGGCAATATGTAACTGATATGATGACCCATGTGGCTGATGACTATTTTTTAACCCAAAATTGATGAAACATAAAAGGATTTTAGAGGAGATTTTCAGCTTTCCACCAATATAAATTATGCTTTACTTTGAATTTAATAAATAATTATTATTCATTTTCTATTAGAATTACGAATAAAGTCTTGATTGATAGGCTGATTGAAAAACATCTATAACTTTCAAACGGTGTCACATTTTTTGAATCTGAAACACGTGTCACATTCTATGCTTTTCATACTATAGGATTAAAAAAAAAAAATTTGAATTTCAAGAATTTGTCACCAAGTTAAGGTGGTTAGACAGATGAACTTTTATATTTTTTAAAAGTTGTAATAAAAAAATCATAATTAATTATTTACTTGGAAACAAATTATAAAAAAATATGCATCACATCTGGACATGAGTCCTCTACTTATATCTAAAATCTTATAAAAAAATATTATCATTTTATTGTGGTTAGGGTGGTCAGACAGACACCTACTTCTTATTTTTACCCTGAAACTTAAGTACTACTACATTGAAATTTCAAATTTTCACCAAATAGATTTAATTTTTTAAAAATAAAGGTCTAGTATTTTAGAAACTACATTCAATTTTCTACATATTCTATTTATATATTTTTCTGAAATAATATAGATAACTTATTCAAATTTTTATGTTGAGTTGTCTAACTCTGATTTTCTGACTTTTTATTGCCACTTAAAGGCCTGTTTTTTCCATGATGATCCTGCACATACCCATATTAGCTCCAATGCAATGCATGATGCAAGAAGACCTTGATATGATGAATGTTTCATGATTACTTTAATAATTCCTCAATAAATATTCTCTTGAATGCCTTGAAATTCTATTGAAATGATCTTGATCTTATAAAATTTCTAAAGGAATGCTCTCTTTAAATTTTCTATTTAGCTCTCTTGAAATATTCTAGGTGAAACATAGTGAAATGACCTTATATTTATAGGTATGTAACAATAATTTTCTAAAATTCAAATAACACAAGATGGCATGTGAATATAGATTTGAAATTAGTAAAATACCACCAAAAACATAATAAAAAATTAGGTCCTAGGTCTAAGTGAGGACGCATTCACCCTTGGGCGAATGGGTCTTATCATGTGGTCTCACAACACGCCCCAAGACTATAAGGCTTGGGGACCCTATTTTAAAAATTAATGCTTGTGGTAGGTGTTGGTTGGCGAAAGGATCACCAAAAATTTAGTCCTAAATTGAAGTCTTGAAATAATTTGTAAATTGGAAAGTACTGGGTGTTGGGTGTATTGGACACCAGGTACCAAAAGGCTAGAGTGGTTGAAATGTTAATGCAAGGTTTGGTAAGATTTTTTGGTTCAAAAGTAACATCTAGGAAAAGTGAAGGTTCTAGTGTTAATTAGGATCCAAGTAAATTTTGTTCTAGTAAAAGCTGAAGCTGTCAGGTACAAGGTACCAAGTAGCAATGCATGTTGAAAGGATTAATTGTTTAGTTTTCTCAGGAAGCCAAAATGTTCGATAACTCGCCTAAAAGAATAATCACATGAGAATTCATTTGAAGCATGTTATTTATGATTTATTTAAAATGAAAATTTATTAATGATGGTTTTATTTTCATGAGAGTTTTATGAATGTCTTAAAAAGGGATTGATATATGGAATTTTTATTTTTGTAGGAGAAACAAATTGCAATGTAGTATTCAAGTATGGACAGTTAGGAAAATTTGGACTATGAGTAGTGATATAACCAGGTTGGGCAATATATTTTAGAATTACATGTGAAGGAGGATTTTGTGATACCGTAATACTAGGGATATTGGTATTACAAATATGGTGAAAGATTGCACCAAGCTTCGGTGTGATTTACTTCTAGGAGTTTCAAGCTTGAGGCAAAACCTGAGTGTAGAAACTAAAATGCTGGTGGATTACAATATTTATGTTCAGTTTCACTTGACCATTCTGAATATATGGGAAGTTCCTACATTTTGTTTGAAAAATCTACTCAACTCCAAGTTAATGTCCTAATTATACATCAAAGATGGAGATCCCCAGAGATTTTAAATTGTTGAAGAAGGTTGACATCCATTGACTTATTCAATAATTCTCCTGCTAGTTGTCATATTCCACATGCCTTGTTGTGATTTATCCCTTGGATTATCTCTCATGTGTTGTTTGAATTTCCCAAGCATCTTGTTCTTATAAAAGGCTAGGAGAAATTCCATTTTAAGTTAAGTTCAAAATTTGTGGATGTCGAAGATCCAATTTTTTTTCAAGTTTTGTTACTTTTTCTATTTTTTATTCCATTCCAGATTAAACACTTGTATGTTCCATTAGAAGTTAATCAATATTAGAGCCAATTTGAAATTTATTTCCTGATATGAAATCTTACGTAGCTTATTGTTTGTTCCTATTAGACAAAACTATGTGCTATGCCATTTAAGGGTGCATACTAACACTATCCGGTGGAAAATAACCCCTCTTTCTTTAAAATATTGCATCATTATGTGCCTAGCTATGAAGCAATATGGTGATGTATGGAATGGTTTGCTCTAGTTTGGTTATTTCTTGAGGCATTTGTGGATAATACTTGGGAGAAATTTTACTTTTTCAATAATTTTTGTGATGCTTTATTTCATAATAGATGTTTAAATTTCAAAAAAAAATTCTAAAAAGTGATGAATGCATGGATTTTTATTACAAATATTTTGATTCTAGGATATTATTGAATGCTTAAAGTTAAATATACTTGGATAAGTGCAAGTTATTTGATTTTCATGAAATGTTATTGCATATTTGTTGATTTCATGAAATTTCTTAATGATCGAAATAAGATTATTTTCATATCTCCATGATATCTTTGCAAATTGGAAGAATTGTTTACCCCTCGCATGTACTATAATTATCACAATGAACCTTGAGTTAACCTAGCTCAGTCAAGGCCTGACATAAACTAGCCTTGGGATTAAGCTGAGTTAGCCTAAGATTTGGGTTTTTCTAGTGCAATATTTCAAGTAGGATAGCTTCCTATAGTGTGTCTATAAAAATTTATCTATCTTTTGGTGTGCAACTAACATCCACATCAACAAGAGTAGCACTAGGAGGGCCCACCAAATTATCTTTGGAGTCAATATTGTTGTCCCGATTTTGGGTTGAAATTTTTTCTTGTGAGGCAAAAGTCTAAGAAATCCTATTATGAAGAGTGAAATAGAAGTTGATAAGCTCTGGAAGATCCTTAACCAGAGGCTTTATCCCTCAAGTCTATTAAATTTTGGTAGGGTTACCGAGTGTAGGATTCACAATACAACTGATCATAGTGAATTTGACTGTGATTTTTTTTTAACTAGGGTAAGTTTAGCCACTTATAATGTGATTCCATTAACAAAATCATCTTTAACTACTAAAAGAAAGGAACCATTATTATAAATGAGTTTGAATTTTGATAAAGTGCTTAACCCTACTGAAACTTGAAATATTGGAAAATTTACAGTTAAATCAAATAGATTTATTAACAATAATTGTCATGCAAAATATCTTAAAATTGTACAGGAAAAGAAGCAAAGTCATCAAGACTTGGAAACAACACATCTAGAGCATGAACATGGAAGGAACGAGTCATCGATATTCCCACACATGGAAGGTGATAATGAAGTGAAAGAGTGGGGAACAAGTGGGAGACACATGACTTTCAGCCCTAATTGCGAATCCACAACCTAAAAGGGAAGAAATTATTGATTTTACATAGAATAGAGAGTATCAAGTCTTTACTTTCTCTCTTTTTGATGATAGCATAAATTATGTTAATGCTTGGTCTAACAAAATGAATAGTGATATTGAGGTTAAAGATGGGACCAAGGATTTGAGGAGTCTTGGAGAGAAATCGAATAAAGAAATGAGTGTAGTCACTCATGGAGAAGAGAAAAGTGAGAAAGAAAACCATGAACCAAGACTAGGAGAAGGTAGAGTAGTGAGAGGAAAATGAAGGTGTGTGTAATCTCCCTTTAGTGAGGTTGTTTCCATACATTTTGGCTATATTATTGATAAGTATGCTTTTGAATTTTCATTTATCAAACCTAGAAAAGTTAAAATAATTCATTGTTACAATAGGTTATTTGAGGCATAGTCAAATGAATTTAAAGATAAATCTACTATAATTCTTACAAAAATAATTATGGAAATAATAGTAGAAATTAGGATAAATTGCTTAGTTAGGGTTAATCGCATGATTAGGGTAAATTTTAGTTAAGTAGGTTAATTTGCTTTAGTAGGGTTTGTTTCTTATTTTTGGTTTATTCCTACAATTAATGAATTTTGCTTAATTTGAAACACATTAGAATCATAATTTTCTTAAAAAATTGCACTATAAAGTGAAAAAGATAAAACTTTGCAAAGCAAATACATGCTTGAAGTACAAGAAGACAAAAATTTTCATTATATTTCATATGCACATGGAAATACAATTTTTTTGTCGTAATAGAGAAAAGTGAAGCAAAAAAGGAGTCAAGCTAAGGTAGTGGGATAGCCAGTCACTCAATTTGGGACACTTCTTCCATAAGGGATGTATATCCAAGGTAAGCACAATCCCTATGATCATTAAGGTCTTGGGTATACAGATCAGTAAAGAAAGGCCGAATGAGAACAACTTCCTGGTGCTCTAGAAACAACGAAATAACATCAACAAAAGGGATTCCAATGGGCAGGTGAACAATAGAGAGGACATGGTCCAAATTCCCCAAGAAGTATAGCCTTACTATCATTTTTGTAGCTTCACAAACTTCAATGGCAAAGAGATCGATGTCCAAAAGTGAGGCCAAGAAGCCTGAATCCAGGTTTGAATTCAACCTGTAGTATGCTTTAGAATTCACATAAGCTTCTCCAAGAACCATCCACAAGTAGGACTTGGTGGCACTAGTACAGAGAAAGAATAAATTTACAAGCCTTTGGGTCATGATTCAACTAAGGAAGCCATTTTGGCAATGAACACAAGTTAGGCAATGTAAAACCCCTCCATTTTGCTCTTTTGATTGAATAGTGTTCTGTTTGGTTAGGCCTTATTTTCTGTTAGTGCTTTGACCTTGGTACTTGGTATTTTATCTTGATGTTATTATTATGTCATGCTTTGGATTAGCATAGTGAATAATTGAATTAATGATGTTTATGCTTTTGATCATATTAATGATGTTAGATTTGTCAGTTGGTAATATTGTATTGGTGAAGGGGACGGATCGTATCACTCGCTTGCGAGCACCCTGTGATCTCGAGATTTCCTCTTCACGGTGTGTATTTTATGCTGTTCATATTATATGTTGTGGTTTACTTGATTTTCAGGTTGACAGGTACAGGACATCGACTCCACCCGGTTTCATATGTTTGAGCGTGTCCAATGTCCAACGATATTCGATTAGGAGATAGTAGCTAGATTTTTCGTGCCAAGTCGTTACCCTAGTCTTAGTGTGTCATCTGGTGTTAGTCAGGTTGTGTTGCTATGAATATTGCTCCCTCTCTTTGTTTATTTAATTGCAAGTTAAAAAAAAAGGGTAATCATATGGCTGTATGCATTTAATTTGTGAAATTGAAATTGTATTGGAATTATGTTAATAACGTAATTTATTTTATTAATTAATTTAATCATGGATTAGATTTATTTATTAATTAATTAAATTGATTTTGTTGAAATTGGATAAGTTCATTTTGAAATTATGAAAATTATTATGTGAAATTGAAAATTATGAAAATGAATTAAAAGTCAAATTAGAAGTTTGAATTCAAAAAAAATTGAAAGAAATTAGATATTTTCTATTTTTCTGTTTTGAAGATTTATGAGTTTGGTGGTTGAAATTTTAGGGTTTTATCCTTATGGTTGAATTTCTTTTCTCAATTTTTGGAGGAGGAAAAATTTGGAAATTGAAAATGGGGTGTGGAGAAATTGTTGGATTTTTGTGGGTTTTGGGATGGAAGTTGCAAAATTTGTGGAAGTGGATCTGGATGCAAGGTTGGAAGCTAAGCATCATCTGGATCTCCTCAAATTCAAGAATACTAGGTTCTTCGTTGATTAAATTTAGTTGTGCTATATTATATGTTTTTTGTTTGGAAGCATTCAAAACCTAGATTTGGTTTGCAAATAAGAAAACCCCTCTTGATTCTTGATTCAAAATTTGAAAGGAAAGAAAAAAAACCCTATTTGAAAGCAAATTTCTCCATTAAAAATGGTGTTCTTGATTTAAAAATGATTTTTCTATGTATTACTCCCTCATTTAATTCTATTATTTTCATTTGTGAATATATATACAAATATAGATATATTTATTTTTATATTAATGCATATATGTTGTTGGGGATACACTGTTAAATATTTTTCCTTTTTTTGCCTGGGAGAGGCGCGAATTTCAAGAAATCCATAGGTCATTGAAAATGAAATTAAAAAAAATAAAAAGTAAAAACTAAGTGAGGGGTGTTGGGGGCTCAACCCACAACCGCCCCCATGGGAGGTGCTGTGGGGAGCCATGCCCAATGCGCCCCATGCAGCCGCCCATAGTGGGAGGGACGACTGTGTTAAACATAGCCGCCACCACCACTGTGGTGGGTTCAGCCATGGTTAACACAGTCGTGCCCACCACTGTGGTGGGTTCAGCTGTGGTTAACACAGCCGCGCCCACCACTTTGGTGGGTCAACTATGGGTAACATAGTCGGCCGCCCAGTGAGGCCGCCACCCCACCTTAACCTCCATTGCCGACCACTATAAAAACCGCACGGCCAGTTAAAATCCACGGCTAAAGAAAAACCGTGGCCAAAGAACGGTCAACACCCCTACCCTAAACGTGGCACGTGACCCGAGGTCTGCGTGACCCAAACCCTTAGGGTTGGTGCACGGCCTGAGGTGCATGGGTGGCTCTTTGTCATAAAAAAATAAAATATATATATATATTTATATAATTATTATTTTTATAATATATTAATTTAATATCAAAATATTTTATATTTTATATTATATTAATATATTATTAAATGATAATATTTATATATAGTGGAGATGGTTAATTCTTTAATATATATATATATATATATATATATATATATATATATATATATATATATATATATATAAATGGGGAATTTAAATAATAGCAGGATTTTGTTGCAATTGAGGGAATTAAATAATTGATTTAAAAGATAAATGATTTAAATATAATTGAGAGAATTTTTAAGTCATTTTGCAATAGTTGAATTAGTGGATTTATTTTAAAAATAATATTATTTGCAAAGTCAAACGTTAAATTTAAAAGAAATGTGCTTAATGGCGAAAATTAATTAATTTCGTTTAAATGATTTAATTTGCAAGGGGAACAGTTATTTATTTTAACGATATATTCTGAAATTATAGAAGTAAATGCTTATTTTTATTGTTTAAGGCATTTAGGGAATTAAGTGTTGGTTTAAATTTCATCTTGTCTAAAAGATACGTATGTTTAAATCAATTTTATTGAGCAATGGGAAACGGATTTAGTGAATCCAAAATTAGTTTAATTCCTCACAACCTACCTTCGTGATTGTTTCCTCTGAGTTCATGTTTTGGGGAAAGGGTCAAATGTCTTTAATCTGAGAGTCTTCCAGAGGACCCTAGAGGTTGGGGGGTTTTCGTCTTGTGATGTCGACTGTTGTTTAATTCCCTTGGGTAGTGCATGAAGTTATGTCAATGTTATACCCGGTTTCTATGAACAGGAATGTTTTGGGCCTCCTAAGAAATGAGTGGATTTTGTAATGTGTGCCTCCTTGTCAAGAGTGGTTTTGTTATTGTTGTTACCTCCAGTGTTTGGAGATGGCTTTATCTTATGTCACCTCCTGAGAAAGGAGTGGACGTGTTATCTTGTTGTTGCACTTTGTATCCTTGGATGGTTGGATGTTATGTGTGTTGTCAAGTAGAAGAGTGGCTTCCGTAGGGGCTAGAGCCCAAAGAGGTATCCAGGATAACCTTCAGAAGTGATTTAATCAAGTGATAACTAAAACAATACTTAGAAGTTTAGGGCTAACTTCTCACTAATCAAGATATTAATGCCTCACTCATGGAACCAAGTGCTCGGTTAGGCTTGGGATGGGTGGGAAGGCCTGGAATGGCAAGGTCATCTATCTTATCTGTACGAAAGGTATTTGATTCCGCATGAGTGTGTATGGGGGCTGGGATTCGATAAAGGTCACTAGGATAAGCTTTTCTTGTGGGGGCCAGAGCCTAGGAAGAATCCTAGAGGATAACCCATGATGAACTGTGTGATGGCACTCTATCTAGGACAACAGTTGGTTCTTGTTTATTGTGGGTATGGTTTCCTTAACATACCTGATGTGACCATAGTTGGTATTCGATTATTATGTGTATGGTTCTCTTAACATACTTGTTCTGCTTTATTTCTGGAAGCAGCGTGACCATGTAGAGCTGTCCTTGTGTGTTACTCATGATGCTCTTGGTTGTACTTGTGATGTGCTTGTGTGGTACATGTGATTGGATGTGTCAGTTTGGTTCAGTGGTGATTTAGCCTGTGTCTAGAGGTAGATGGTCCTAGCTAGGATTCCTTGTTACTATCTCCTAGCATGGGGGGTGGGCCTTTAAGTTCCACTTGGTTGGGTGGCGTGCACCTAAATCCATTGGGATCTTTCTTCATGTTCATGTGGATGAGACTTCTAGTTGGAGAGCTCATGGAATTCAGTTTCAGATCTTGCTTTATTTCATTTCAGTTGATCTTGTATTATTTTACCCCTCATTCGTTTTCGAGGTGGAAGTTGTAACTGTAACCTTATTTATGGGACTTGCCTCATTCAGGGAATGAGAGTTGTAATTGTAATATTTAATTATGGATGAATGGATTTGAAAGTTATCTTTATGCTTGTTGTAAACTATCTTAATTGGAATGTATGTGTTTAATTATTGTCTAAATAAATGACATGGTTTATATTCATGTTGTTGTTGTGGGTTATTAAGTAATCTCAGTCTCATAACCTTAGGGGATGTTTGCATTGGGAATCGATCTTGTATATTAATTATACTTAAACAAAAAAAAATTAGCTTGTTTAAGTAGTTGTTTGCATCATCCTCTAGGGTTGCGTGGCGGGGCGTTACACATGGTATCAGAGCCTAGGTTTAAACACTGGGTTCTCTGGGTACATTTGTGCCCGCTGTGTTTCCCTTGCGAGTTGTTAGTGAAATTGTTGGGTGCTCATGTGTTCATGGCTTCTACTTTAGCATGATGTACTCTTTGAAAAAGAGTAGCATGAAGGAAACCTGATAAAGGTTTTGGTTGGGAAGTTTTGTTACGTATCCCATGAGTTTGGAATTGAATGTTCCTATGGGATTATGTATGTAGTAGTACCCTAGTAATTGTAGGAATCTAGTATCTGTATCTTGTTTGTGAGTCGTGGATACACTCTGGGTCATGTGGATTGCATGATCATTCCACATCACATGAGGGTTGTTATCATTCTTGACGGATGTTGTTTCCTCCTTCCTCGTTTTGTGGCTCGTAACTAGTCACATAGATGTTGTATAGTGAAATTTTCAAGATTGTGAACTTTCTTTCGGTTATTGATGATTCTTTTCGGTTGATTGTGAGGACCAACACTTTGATATATTTGATTGTGAAGGTTTAGCCACAATTTGTGATCTTATTTTCTTGTAACCCTAGTGGTTATATATTTGATTAAGTGTTAAAAATTGTGCACATTTATTTCTTTATTGTTGAAATGGAACTTTAATTTTATCTTCTTTATGAACTTGGTGGCTAAGCTAGTTATCTTTGTTGTTTTCAATGTCGGTTATGTGTTGTATTGTAATTCCTCTCGAAGGACGTATGATACGGACTTGGTGAGTGTGTACGAGGAAGTAAATGCAGGAAACATTAAGGATGGGGGTATGTGAGGTTTTTTTGCAACTAGAACCCACTACTCACCTTTGTTGTGATGACTATCTCTTGGAGGCTGATCACCTTATACAGCAAGATACCTGTCATTGTGGTCTTGTTGGTTTTGGTTGAGTTGGTTAGTTGTTCTTGGTTAATGGATCCTTATATCATGATTTGGTATGTTTCTTTGAGTGATGTGTATTGGGACATATGTGTAGTATGGGTGATAATCCTTGGATATGTGTTTTGGAGAATTGGTTGGTGGTTTCTTCACCATGTTGTCTTGGTTGGATTGACAGTGGTTTTTGGAAGAGTTGTATATGACACGGGTTGCTGTTGGTTTTGTGTTGAGGCTTGGAGTGGTTCAGTTTTGGAACCCTTGGTTATGTGTGATTGTATGGAGTTTGCACTAGGGATAGTTGTAGGCTTCCAGGAGTAAGCCTGACCCTAGGGGGGAGAATGTAAAACCCCTTTGTTTTGCTCTTTTGATTGAACAGTGTTTTGTTTGGTTAGGCCTTATTTTCTGTTAGTGCTTTGACCTTGGTACTTGGTATTTTATCCTGATGTTATTATTATGTCATGCTTTGGATTAGCATAGTGGATAATTGAATTAATGATGTTTATGCTTTTGATCATATTAATGATGTTAGATTCGTCAGTTGGTAATATTATATTGGTGAAGGGGACGGATTGCATCACTCGGTTGTGAGCGCCTTGCAATCTCGAGATTTCCTCTTCACGGTGTGTATTTTATGCTATTCATATTATATGTTGTGGTTTACTTGATTTTCAGGTTGACAGGTATAGGACACCGACTCCACCTGGTTTCACAGGTTTGAGCGTGTCCAATGTCCAACGATATTCGATTGGGAGATAGTAGCTAGGTTTTCTGTGCCAAGTCATCACCCTAGTCTTAGTGTGTTGTCTGGTGTTAGTCAGGTTGTGTTGCTGTGGATATTGCTCCCTCTGTTTTTTTA
Organism: Sequoiadendron giganteum; assembly: GCA_007115665.2. Lineage (NCBI taxonomy): Eukaryota > Viridiplantae > Streptophyta > Pinopsida > Cupressales > Cupressaceae > Sequoiadendron > Sequoiadendron giganteum. Next base: position 267,915,698 of record CM021105.1, read on the forward strand.
TTTAATTGCAAGTTAAAAAAAAAAGGGCAATCATATGGCTGTATGCATTTAATTTGTGAAATTGAAATTGTACTGGAATTATGTTAATAACGTAATTTATTTTATTAATTAATTTAATTTAATTAATAAATAATTTAATCGTGGATTAGATTTATTTATTAATTAATTAAATTGATTTTGTTGAAATTGGATAAGTTCATTTTGAAATTATGAATTTTATTATGTGAAATTGAAAATTATGAAAATGAATTAAAAGTCAAATTAGAAGTTTGAATTCAAAAAAAATTGAAAGAAATTAGATATTTTCTATTTTTCTGTTTTGAAGAATTTATGAGAGTGGTGGTTGAAATTTTAGGGTTTTATCCTTATGGTTGAATTTCTTTTCTCAATTTTTGGAGGAGGAAAAATGTGGAAATTGAAAATGGGGTGTCGACAAATTGTTGGATTTTTGTGGGTTTTGGGATGGAAGTTGCAAAATTTGTGGAACTCGATCTGGATGCAAGGTTGGAAGCTAAGCATCGTCTAGATCTCCTCAAATTCTAGAATACCAGGTTCTTTGTTGATTAAATTTAGTTCTGCTATATTATATGTTTGTTTTCTGGAAGCATTCAAAACCTAGATTTGGTTTGCAAATAAAAAAACCCCTCTTGATTCTTGATTCAAAATTTGAAAGGAAAGAAAAAAAACCCTATTTGAAAGCAAATTTCTCCATTAAAAATGGTGTTCTTGATTCAAAAATGATTTTTCTATGTATTACTCCCTCATTTAATTATGTTATTTGCATTTGTGAATATATATACAAATATAGATATATTTATTTTTATATTAATGCATATATGTTGTTGGGGATATGCTGTTAAAATATTTTTCCTTTTTTGCCTGGGAGAGGTGCGGATTTCAAGAAATCCATAGGTCATTGAAAATGAAATTAGAAAAAATAAAAAATAAAAACTAAGTGAGGGGTGCTGGGGGCTCAACCCACAACCGCCCCCATGGGAGGCATTATGGGGAGCCGCACCCAACGCGCCCCACACAGCCACGCAGAGTGGGAGGGATGACTGTGTTAAACACAGCTGCCACCACCACTGTGGTGGGTTCGGCCGTGGTTAACACTGCAACACCCACCACTGTGGTGGGTCGGCTGTGGGTAACACAGCTGGCCGCCCCACCTTAACCTCCACCGCTGGCCACTGTAAAAATTGCGTGGCCAATTAAAATCCATGGCTAAAGAAAAACCGCGGCCAAAGAACGGTCAACACCCCTGCCCTAAACACGGCACGCGACCTAAGGTCCATGCAACCCAAACCCTTAGGGTTGGCACGTGGATCGAGGCGCATGGGTGGCTCTTTGTCATTAAAAAATATATATATATATATATTTATATAATTATTATTTTTATAATATATTAATTTAATATCAAAATATGAATATATTTTATATTATATTAATATATTATTAAATGATAATATTTATATATAGTGGAGATGGTTAATTCTTTAATATATATATATTAAATGGGGAATTTAAATAATAGCAGGATTTTGTTGCAATTGAGGGAATTAAATAATTGATTTAAAAGATAAATGATTTAAATATAATTGGGAGAATTTTTAAGTCATTTTGCAATAGTCGAATTAGTGGATTTATTTTTAAAATAATATTATTTGCAAGGTCAAACATTGAATTTAAAAGAAATGTGCTTAATGGCGAAAATTAATTGATTTTGTTTAAATGATTTAATTTGCAAGGGGAACAATTATTTATTTTAATGATATATTCTGAAATTATAGAAGTAAATGCTTATTTTTACTGTTTACGACATTTAGGGAGTTAAGTGTTGGTTTAAATTTCATCTTGTCTGAAAGAGACATATGTTTAAATCAATTTTATTGAGCAATGGGAAATGGATTTAGTGAATCCAAAATTAGTTTAATTCCTCGCAACCTGCCTTCCTAATTGTTTCCTCTGAGTTCATGTTTTGGGGAAAGGGTCAGATGTCTTTAATCTGTGAGTCTTCCAGAGGACCCTAGAGGTTGGGGGGTTGTCGTCTTGTGATGTCGACTGTTGGTTAATTCCCTTGGGTAGTGCATGAAGTTATGTCAATGTTATACCTGGTTTCTATGAACGAGAATGTTTTGGGCCTCCTAAGAAATGAGTGGATTTTGTAATGTGTGCCTCCTTGTCAGGAGTGGTTTTGTTATTGTTGTTACCTCTAGTGTTTGGAGATGGCTTTATCTTATGTCGCCTCCTGAGAAAGGAGTGGACGTGTTATCTTGTTGTTGCACTTTGTATCCTTGGATGTTTGGATGTTATGTTTGTTGTCAAGTAGAAGAGTGGCTTCCGCAGGGGCAAGAGCCCAAAGAGGTATCCAGGATAACCTTCAGAAGTGATTTAATCAAGTGATAACTAAAACAATACTTAGAAGTTTAGGACTAACTTCTCACTAATCAAGATATTAATGCCTCACTCATGGACCCAAGTGCTCGGTTAGGCTTGGGATGGGTGGGAAGGCCTGGAATGGAAAGGTCATCTATCTTGTCTGTACGAAAGGTATTTGCTTCTGCATGAGTGAGTATGGGGGTCGGGATTCGGTAAAGGTCACTAGGATAACCTTTTCTTGTGGGGGTTGGAGCCTAGGAAGAATCCTAGAGGATAACTCATGATGAACTGTGTGATGACACTCTATCTAGGACAACAGTTGGTTCTTGTTTATTGTGGGTATGGTTTCCTTAACATACCTGATGTGACCATAGTTGGTATTCGATTATTATGTGTATGGTTCTCTTAACATACTTGTTCTGCTTTATTTCTGTAAGCAATGTGACCATGTAGAGTTTCCCTTGTGTGTTACTCATGATGCTCTTGGTTGTACTTGTGATGTGCTTGTGTGGTACATGTGATTGGATGTGTCAGTTTGGTTCAGTGGTGATTTAGCCTGTGTCTAGAGATAGATGGTCCTGGCTAGGATTCCTTGTTACTATCTCCTAGCACGGGGGGTGGGGCTTTGGGTTCCACTTGGTTGGATGGCATGCACCTAAATCCGTTGGGACCTTTCTTCATGTTCATGTGGATGAGACTTCCAGTTTTAGAGCTCATGGAATTCAGTTTCAGATCTTGCTTTATTTCATTTCAGTTGATCTTGTATTATTTTACCCCTCATTTGTTTTCGAGGTGGAAGTTGTAACTATAACCTTATTTATGGGACTTGCCTCTTTCGGGGAATGAGAGTTGTAATTGTAATATTTAATTATGGATGAATGGATTTGAAAGTTATCTTTATGCTTGTTGTAAACTATCTTAATTGGAATGTATGTGTTTAATTATTGCCTAAATAAATGACATGGTTTATATTCATGTTGTTGTTGTGGGTTATTAAGTAATCTTTGTCTCGTAACCTTAGGGGATGTTTGCATTTGGAATCGATCTTGTATATTAATTGTACTTAAACAAAAAAAATTAGCTTGTTTAAGTAGTTGTTTGCATCATCCTCTAGGGTTGCATGGCGGGGTGTTATAGGGAAATCAAAGTATCCATGGACTAGAAGCAAGAAAGCACAAGAAGACCAGAGTGAAAAAAATGAAAATTGAAGTGGAAGTGAAGAATGTTAAGGAAAGTGTGGAATTTTATAGAAATCCATGAGACATCTTCGGTGCATAGTTTCCTACAAAGAAATATGGGGAAATGCAAGTCGAAGTGGCAACATGACACTTTTCTCTAGAGTTAAAATTAAAATAAAATAATTTTTCACAAAGATGGTACCCATTGCTTCAAAGTTTGTCAGTACGAAGGATACAATCAAGCAAATTGAATATTTCAAAATTAAATGGTGGTCATTTTAGATTATTTTATCAAACCAGATTAATCATGAAGATGTCCATGTGTGCCTTTGAAATAGGAAAATTAAGTTGGTGATGTGGCACACAACTACATGTGGAGAATTGAAGGAATAAATACATGTTTGTTAAGGTGTGCAAAATAAATGCAGAGTATGATGGTCGGGCTTAAGTATAATCATAACAAATCTGATATATTAATGTTAATGCAACACTATCAAGATTGGAATTTCTAGCCAATTTTATTTTAGCAGTTTCCATAAAATCAAAATAGAAGGGTGTTAACTGACATTTTTAAACTTAGAATTAGTTTGGTGATTGGATTATTTGTTGCTAAATTTTAACACATATTTTTTTGGGTAGATAGAAAATTCTAGTTAGCTAGAATTTGGCATAAGGATGGTAAAATTTAGCTGGAAAGTTGCACATACAAGGAATAATTAACTGATTCTTTTGGGAATTGGTGAAATGATGAAGGGATTTGCATTGAATAAAAAATAAAAAAGTAACCGTCGCTACTACTGTAATTCCCAACCTAATAATGGGCTTCAATTCTTGCAAGTTGGAGCAAATGAGCTTACAAAGTGTTGGAGTTCAAGACCACTGAGAGAGGGGGTGGGGGGGGGTGGGGGGTGAATCAGTGGTCTAATGAGAAATAAAATTTTAAAAGTTAACTCACTTGTATTATACAAAGATACCCATTGAAAATACTTCAAACATGATAGCCATTGAATGTTGAGTGAGTCACAATGATATGTAAATAAAAACATAGTACTTGCACAATGATGACCAATCAAGAACAACATGAAAAACCACCAAGAGAAGACATAACACAAGTTTTATGAGTGGAAAACACTAAAAGGGTGAAAAACCACTCTGAAAATAAGTTTCATTAATCCTCATTGGCCAAAACCTCACTGGTTATATATTGTATGCCTCATTGGAAAAACAACAAGCCTCACTAGCTACACTTAATGCCTCACTGGAAAAGCCTCACTAGCTACTCAATCTGCCTCACTAGCAAAGAATCATGCTTCACTAACAAACATACACCACTTCAGAAGAATTAAACAAAGCTCAAAGGGTTACTCTATTTCCAAACAAATCATTGCTCTATAAAAAATTCATTTTCCTTATTCACATACACCACAACATTAGTTTATCAAATTGAAATACAAACCACATGTAATCTCATTCAAATAAAAAAAAACTATGTAGAGGTAAATACATTTCATGAATCTCTTATATATTTTTACTCAAATTCCTCTTCTCATCAAGGACAAACAAAAACTCAACTTGATGTTCATATCCATAAAGAATCCTCAAACTCTACATACATCTTGAGTATTAATCTTCTCTGAATGCACACATAAAGCACTATCTCAGTCACACTAAATATTGAAGAGAAAATACATTTTGTGAGTGCAATCATACAACCTATATTCTTCCATCCAAAACCTTCTCATTATACATTGTCTTCACAAAATCATGGCAGTCTTCAAAGGAAAAAAATTCTTACAAAGAGCCCTTACTTTCACACTCTCATATCCTCTGTTATGATAATCAACAATCCTTGATAATATTATACTTCAATCATATCAACATTGGCACATTCAGAACATTGCAACAAAAATTTAGATGTTATTCTTCAATCTTTAGTCATTTGCTATTGCAAATTTATCAATGCAAAGAAAATACAGATCATGTATGCAATTATAGACATCATATAACCCTTTTTTTTTCATTCGAATCTATCTCACATTGTTTATATTTGTATAGGTTATTGGATCATTATCTTATAAACCCTCACTATGAATTATCTTGATAGTTCTATTGAAACATTTTTTTTTCAAAAGCACAACCTTGAGCTAGACCATACTTATTTAATAACCAAAAACCCTTCATATCCTTGCTATCCTAGCATAGTTACCAAACTATAATTGAAAAAATAAAAATATAATGACCATTATTCAACTTCAAAAAATAACCATTGAGGTTCCTGTCATTTGAACAACTAAATAATGACCATCCATTTTCCTTTGGTCAATATGATATGTGTCTTTATATGAATACTCAACATTCTTCCTTTGGGTGAGATTAAATAAGTATTTATAAGATTTAGACCCTAGGTCAAGACCCTTAGGATATAGTATACTTTTGAGAGTTAGATTATGAAATATAGTGATTATCAATAGTCAAAAACCTAAGATGTGATTACTACCATCTTACAACTCTGCTTATAACACTATCTGAAACAATCATGTATTTATACAAAAACTATGGCATTGAAAACTTGATTTGTGAAAAATAATACCTTGTAATATTTGTGAATGATTATTGTGGAAGGAAGACTCCATGAATGAATAGTAACACTATTAACACATCATATCACATTCAATTCACCACCTCGAAATACCTCATAAGGATCAACAATCACCTTGAAAGAAAGTAACTCTACCATAAAGTTGACATCTCATCAATACCTTGAAATCACCTCGAAATGTAACATCAACATTTGTATCAAAAACTTTGACAAATGTCTTTGTCTCTCTTGAACACTTTGGATGCATCAAGTATGCAACACTGAAAAAACTATGGGCACCATGAAGTGATAAAGATGGATGAGTAAAGAGGATCAACACCATGAAGAAAGTCCCCGAGGAACATGAACCATGAACACACCATTTTGACATTAATGTTAATCAATAATATGAAGTGAGTGACCTCTAACATCAATGAAAAACATCATGCCAAAAAAGTCCCTCTTTGGTATTGATGTCAACCAATCATTGCACCTGCACCTAGTTTCTCTTCTCCCCTTTGACAACAATGACAAAGAGTTCATGTATAGAATTGTGAAGGCATGTCAGCACTAGCAACAAAACTTGATCAAATGTCATACCAATGTAGATAACTACACTACTAAAACAAAAGAGACATATACTGTGATATATGAGCACTACCAACATTAACTCATAAGAGCACTATATTTCCTGCATTATCCACACTATCCATGTTAGAATGAGTGAAATAGACCACTGAGACAAAAATCTTGGAACCTTTGTGATAACCAAGATTATAGGAATAGAAGCTAATACAAACATTATGACATTGAGCAATGTAAACATACCAAGATTTGTCCACTATGTTGATTGTATTGAAAGAAGACAAGTGTAGGATATTGTCACAATTATACTGAACCACCATAGATATAAAGAAGATTGAGTAAGACTCATCCCTATTAAGGCTATCAAGATCTTTGTCAGTATGCCATTGACAATAACTTGTGATCAACACCACTACAATCAAATCTCTGCAAGTCCAATTACCATACAAGTACCTCTACAAAATAGGTAGATATCCATGGAAAATCAGATACTATTATCTTCTTTACCACTCTAATGAAACCTTTTTCTCAAAAATGTAGAAACCATGACCAAGAATCATCAACAAAGAACAATATCACTATCCAAGACTATCAAGAAATCAATTTTAACTGTCAACATATATTAGAGCTTGCAAAACAGAGAATCAACTGTCATACCACTATCACCATAACTCTACAACAATAACACTTATAAAAATTTCAAGACCTCTATTAGCATTTATCATAATGGCGAAGACAATCACTTGATCATACACCCATACTTATTGCTCCCCCTACAAGAAACATTGGTTTGGCATTGGCAACATAAACCAACCACTACACTATAACTGCACCATAAAGACCAATGCATCATACCGTCATTAGGAATACAAGACCATTATCCATGTACCACATACTATCCACTATATATCACTACATTATGCATTCATATCACTATCAAAGCTAGACCGCAACTAAGAAAACATTTACCAACTATGATTGAGATCACTATGTAAAGATCATTCCATTGAGTCATTATTACTATCTACACAGTTGGACTAAAAGACTATCATTTGTATTATTGTCATTTTACATTACCACAATGGATTGTCTATGAACATCACTACTACCCTTTTGAATATTGTCAACCTCTTTGATCTCCCTTTTGGTATTGAAGTTAACTCAACAAATATTTTGGTTGCTTGTGTTCTACCTAAAGACTACTTGTGAAGATCACTCTAACACAATTAAGATAAAAAAACTGCTATCATGGTTGCTTCCTTTAACTATTATGTTTCCTTTCTTTTTTTAACATGATCATATGAGTGAGTGTCCAATTCAAAGATTATTTCATCTATAAATAAGATATTGCAATTTTATCGCTTGCCTTTTAATCTTTTCCCCTTTTGACTCATGAAATCCTTGTAAATGACCTAACATCATGACCTTGCATACCTCATTCATCACTTTTCTCTTTATATTTACATTTCAAGGAAAAGAGAATGATTACTATTAATGTAAGGGTATCATATGTCTTTGTGCTAGACCTCTATGTTTCTTAAGGAAAAAAACCACTACGAAAGAACATACATTCCAAAATTGTGAATATCACTATCAAACTATGACTATCTCTATGACTGAAATCACTAAAGACATGAAATATTATGAATATCAAACATGACATTTGTCAAAACACCATATTAGCCTCAAGATTCATTGCACTTTCCAAACATAGGGATATTATCACTTTCAAGATCCATACCATACCATCTCAAGGAAAACATCACTGCCATTAACCATTTACAAACTAATAAGAGTAACAACACTACTAAGATGATGTCATACATATCACTAGCAATATGATGTGAAGCAAAGTACTATCAAGATGGTCAAGATAATCATGATACTAAAACATGGTAATCAACTAGGCTTGCACCATTTCAAAAAGCATGGTCATACTATCATAGTGAATACAAACACTGCATAGAGGCACTAGCAATACTTTGTATCAATATTGATACAATGATCTAATATGATGCAGTTCTCTTTTGAACCAACAATGATTGAGATAAAAGCAGTGAACTGACATTGTAACCACTTTAAACACCTACAAAAAATTTCTCACAAAAATAACTAAAAGAATATCATTGTGGTAAGTTCAACAAACCGAAAATGATTGAGGTAACATATTGTGAATGCCTAATCTATAATTTACTAAAAAAACACAAACAAAAAAATGGTTAGTCATGTTAGAAACACAAAAAACTCATTCCCTTTGAGATTCTTAGTTAAACAAAGATGAAAACATGAAACAAGATATATGATAAGATGTAATCAACTCAATCAACCAAACCTCCATCCCATAGGAGGATTGGTACTCCTTTGATGTGGAAAGAAGCCTCTTCCAAATCCCTTTGATAATCTATAATGATGTAGATGATTCCAAGTGTGAGATTGATGCTAAGTGATGATGAAAAGAAGCCAAAATGATATGAGTAGGGTGAATTCTATGAATGAAAATGCCTATAGTAAGAATGCTTCAAGTTGTGGATCCATTTAAAGTAGAAGAGGCTTCTACTTATAGGAGTGAAGGGTTGAAGAAAGAGTAAAATTGGTGAATGTGGGATTAAAATGGGAGCCAATAGGAGTGTGACACTTGTCACAAGGCTAAAGGTTGAAGGTGGAGTACATTTTGGGGATGTGTGAGTAAAGAGGATGTAAGAGGATTAAATGAATGTGGTTGAGGATGTAAGAGAATGTAAGAGGAGTGAATTCCCTTATAAGAGACAATATGAAATGTAAGAGGGACTTTGTAATATGTATTTATGGATGTGTAAGAGGCTTTTGGAGGGAAATTGAATGAAGGGGTGGTTGGGAGGAATATTCCTAGGAATATGCCATTGTGAGGATAAATAAGGTAATTAGATAATTAAAATAAATGAACTTCATGTGCAATTGAGTTAGTTGACCATCGGTTGATTTAACTTTAGGGGAGTTAAAAGCTAGATAAATGGATAATGATGATTAAAGAGTGATTAGAGTTAATTAATTTAGAATTAATCCACTCAATTGGGTTAGGGGATTTATGAAATTTGATTTAAATAATTTGATTTATTTAATCAAATGAGAAGAATTTTAGGAAGATTTAATTAAATCATTTGATTTAATCAAATAGGATGAACATTAGTCAAAATAAGGTGAATTAATCTAATAAAGTTAATTATTTGATTAATAGCGGAAGTTGATGAGTTTAACTAAATTATACCGATTATTTAATCAATTGGTTAGTCTGAAATGATTTAGGAGGAAATAGTATTAGTTAATCAAAATCCGATGCATAGTATCAATCAAGAATTTTTAAGTGTTTACACACATATATATAGAGCACTTTCACTATCAAAGTGTCATCAAACTGTTCATCACATACCTATCATTGAAGAAGATTGAATTACTCAAGAATGGATTGGGAGGTTTGAAAATCATGTTAGGTACTGTACTTGACACCTTGTATGCCATGTCAATAACTTTGTATAATCTTCATGCAAATAATATTCACACCAATACTAGTGTTGCATGAAACTTTGTCAATTGAAAGTGACTGATCTTAAAGAAACAACTACCCAACCTTGACCGTGATTGCAAAAATGCAAGAATAAAAATTGTCACCTTAAGAACTATAGTATATTGCCAATGAGTACACATGTCATGATAAGGAAGATGAATGTAATAGAAATAAAGTTTATCAAAGGATTGAAATGCATCACTACAATAATAATATCATGATTAGATCTATAGCTATACTAATAAAGGAAAACACACTGATATCAAAAAGCTTTAGTCATCCCATGCATATTTATCTTTTCCTTCATTAAGTTAAGACACATGGAAATCTCTACTCCTTGATTTTCTCTATGGCAGTCCTCTTGACTAATTTTACCTCCCTTGATAATGCTTGTATTATTTTGGAGCAATGATACCAGTGTCTTCTTAAGTGTGTTGACATTTCCTTCTTGATGTCACTACTTTGTGACTATCCTCTTGTATTTAAAGATTTTTGTGCATTAGATGATGCCCTTTTCTAAATAATTATCTTCCTATTCAATGCATTGATTATCATACTCATCATTATCCTTGAATGTACCTTGATACAAGGTAGGAATTGACACAAATGCATCCCTACTACCACTTGTCACTTGAGTATTGTGAATGTTCATTCACGTACCACTCTTTCCTTCATAGTTTTTTCTATTTTCACGGCTTCACCTTTGGTTCTAATGAGGTTGAGCTCCATCTTCTTTCCACACGGCATCCTTGTGAGGATTTCCTTTGGTTGTTTCTCTCCCTCTTTTCCAAGCTCCATCTACTTGTCATGTGGTGTTTCTTCAGGATTTCTCTTTAGGATGTTTCTCTTCCCTTCATTAGGCTCCGCCTACCTGCCATGTGCCTTTCGCTTCAGCCTGCTTTTCATCGGTGGGATCCATGGAACAATTACTTTTATCAGGATTTCTTGATTTGCTGGTTTCTTTCCTTTTCCACTCAAAAATTTTCTGACAACTTTCCATGTGGCGTCACCTCAGAGCTTCCCTTCGAGGTGCCTTGCTTTATTTTGTCGGGCTCTGTTTGCTTGCTGTATGGTGTCTTGTTGGGGTTTCCCTTCAGATGCTTCTTTTATCTTTAGCTGAGCCTCATCTGCTTGCCACATCGTGTCATCTTTCCTTCTATTCGGGTGGGGTCCACAATGTGGTTATCTTTGTTGTGGAGTTTTCCATGTGGTGATGGTTCAGGCACCTGCTATTCTTGGTGTGATGGTGGTTGCAATTGCTTCCCTTTTTCTACCTCGTGCCATCTCTATTCTACCACCGTGTGGTATTTGTTGTGGCGTGGCTTTGCTGGAGCTTTCTGCATGGAATTTGTTGTGGCCTTGTTGGGCATCTTTCCTATTGTATTTTTTAGGCGATGGGTTGGCTATTTTAAACAATGCTTTTCTTCATTTTCTATTTGTTGTTAGATAGATGAAATTTTCCTAAGCACTAGGAATTAGCCTTTGTAGTGTTTTCTATTGAATTTGAACTCACAAACTGTGCCATTCTGTTCGACCTTTCTATTTTCAAGCATTGGATAGTACATTAAACTGTGCTTACATTTTATGAAATATATGAACATCTATTCCAAGCTTTTGTAATCTTTATGTAGCCTAGCTTAATACAAATCATGTTGTTACTCTTTTGTGTTAGCTTATGTTATGGGTTATACTATGCAAATGGTTTGAGGTTCTTATATTTGTAGTGTTGGGAATCATCTATTTGGTATATGTTAATCACTACCCAAGCCTTTATTTCAGCATTGTGCTTATCTCATTTCAATTATGGCACATCACCTTAGTTTAGATCTATTTATTTTATGTTTTTTCTTCTTCCCTTTTCTTCACCCCATTTAAAAAGTGAAGAGTTGGCTTCGATAAAATCCTAGAGGTCACTTAGCTATGCACCCCCCAATAGCTAAGTTTCCCATAAGGTTGTTTCCTACAAGATTTCTGTGTCAACACTTCTTTTTCTGGCACACCCTATGGGACCAACTAAAAAATTCACAAATCAATAGGAGTGTATCAGCCCTAGGCCTGTCACTAGGTCTCAAACCACTAAAATTCCTAGCCTGTTTGTACCACCATTAGTTTCAATTAAGGCAAAGAGCCAATCGGCTAACACATCAGCTCCACCTCCTCCTCTGCCCCTTGTGCAAATGGCTAGAAATTTTGTAGCCTGGGATGCTGGTAGCCCTTTGATACCCCCTGTACCACCTGCAGTGTGGGCTCCCATCACAACTCTTACTTTAAAGGTTGTCCCAAAGTTCATTGGGGATGATTCAAAAACTCTAGTGGAGCACTTGCAAGATGTGGTTGATGTATGTCTAGTTCATGGTATTACTAACCAAAATGTGGCTTTGTGGTTTCTCACAACCTCTTTCAAAGGGAAGGTGTTAGACTAGTATTGTACTCTTCCAACTAATACAATTGGCACTTGGGATCAGCTCAAAGATCCTTTCTATGAGCACTTCTCAAATAATGGTGGCAAATCTTTGCTATATCACTAGTAGCTAATATTAAGTTGGATCCTCATGAAGCTTTGGCCAATTTCAATGCTCAGTTCCATGTGACTTGGCAGAGGGTCCCTGTCAGTAGTCAGCCACCTCTAGATTTGGCCTTCATGTTCTATATAAAGTCTATACATGCTGATATTTCCGTGATGTTGCAATCTCTTGGTGGGAATACCTTACCCGATGCATATAGCCTTGCCATCACCGCAGAGAACAATCTTATTGTGGCCAAAAATTAAGCACCACGACCTATCATATCATTGTACCTAGAATCCACCGCAATAGAACTAGAGGTAGCTTCAACCAGCACTCCCACTACCCCCAGTCTATGTATGTGTACCCGAGAATGACATCAAGCATGTCTCCAATGCCTAATCCCCTAGAGGCTGAGATGAGTGACATGAGGGAGCAATTGCAAACCATGAAAAATGAGTTAACTAATATGAAGCGACAAAAATATACCTACCATAAGACTGCTTACCAAAACTACCAAGGTGGGAAACCTTCTTTCCAACAGAACCAATGGCAGGATAGATCATGCAGTAATACCCAAGCTCAATAGAATAATCATTTCATTCTTGTGACTAGGCCGATGCAGACCGTCTATCCTAGTTCAAGTAAAGAGTTGGTAGCGAGACAAAATAATCTTACTGAGGAGATTAATCCATGGTGCTTCCCTTGTAATGATGGACATGTTACCAATATTTTGCTACAACTCAAATAATGGAACTGATTTAAATAATGTTATATCTAAAAGTGAAATATAGTTATTTATAAATATGCTTAATTGTTCATTTGCACTTCGTTTAGTTCATTAAGTGATAGTCATGCTTTGAAAAGAGGAATCATAATTTCAGAGCTTGTTATTCAATGCTTCACAGTCAATCGAGTAAACAATAAAGATTTTCAAATGATTTCATTCATTTCATAAAGTGCTTCATATTTACAACATTTCATTTGATTGCGAGAATACAAATGCTAATACAAATTTTTATTAAGATGCATTTTTTCTTTTCCAAATGAAAAATAGAAAGGATAAAAACAAATATCCACACAAGTCATGGATGTGACTATTACAGTGCATCACAAGCAACACACTACACTATGGAAGATGCATAAGGGAAAAATCACATAAGTATAAATATAATCATCATTGTCTGATTGGTTGATGACTGACGCAAAAGTGGTGCACCATTTGTCTTTCTTCAAGCTTCGTTGACCTGTAGGAAGAATGAGAGAGATGTCAAAGGCTCTGACTATGAATATACCTATATGAGCCATCAATGATAATATAATGTGCTACTGATCATGCATTAAAACAATCAATGAAAGTGTAGAGATATGAGCTGAAGAAGAAGCATCAACACAAACATGATTTATTATTTTTATGCTAACACTATTTGTTTCCTTGTGTTGGTATAGGAAATGCCATGTAGTTGTTTATCTTCAAAGACCAAGCATGTGGGAAAAAATGGGCTCCCACAAGGGTAGAGCCTAGCATGCTGCCCTTATATGTTACAAGAGGGTCGAGAGTGTAATTGTAGTCATCATAAGTCATCAAGAAAGGAAGTGCAACTGAGAGGGTAAAGCAAGTTATCCATCAAGGCATTAAACCAACTCTGCATTCATAATAATTAGGTAAATGCTTTCTGAAGGCTACAAGTGAACAATGGGTTTAATCCGCTTAATCATACCAACATATAGAAGTGAAAATTGCAAAAGAATGCTAATTAGATAGCTTGTTCTAGTAAAAGTTATCAATCTATCATGCTTTTGAGCTGCTATTTCAAATACCGTTTTGCTGTTTTTTAAGACTGTTCGCCTTGTAGTGTTGTTTCATATTTTCAGTTTTGGAATAGCGGTGTCCTATCTTTTAACAATGATAGTGAACAGTGCAAGTTATGGGGTTATGTCAAAGAACAAGTAAATACATGAAGAGTTTTTTGCCAAAATAAATAGAACAAAAAAATTCATTAAGAGTGCCAAATAGGAAACAGTGATAGTGTCTAATTAATGCATAAATAGTTCAATCATTTATTAAGTGGTGAAGTAATAAACTTGCTTGTAGGAGCAGAGTATGGTGATCAGCTGTGTTAGACACATTTTTTTTGATTGACAATGGGGGTGAATAGTCTAATAATACACTGCTTTAAGTCTCATATCCTCATTTATAATGTGTTCCAAATGGTGGTACAACAAGTTAAGGGTTTTAGAATGGAGTAGGTTCACATAGTTATTGTTTTAGGGAATGAAAGGAAATAGCCGAGCCAAATTGAAGTTTGCACAGGAATTTCAATACCATATGAGTTTTATTTCAGAGTGTGATCTTCTTCAAGATTTTCATTATTTCAGGCATATACCCACATGATGGCTTTAGATTCAAATAGAAGTTTAATCTAGTTTCTAGTAGCCCATATGAGACTTTTAATTCAAAAATAGTTTTTCTTCATAATGGACACATACCTATTTTGGGATTTTGAGCCAAACATAGGAATACTAAATACCCATATGAGATTTTTGATAAAATGCAGATTTTGGTTTATTTTCAGTTTACCCATGCAAGGGTTTTCAACAAAAAAACAAAATAAACGTTTTCTCTCATAATCAAGAATACCCATGTTTCAAATACCCAAATTCAGATTCTAGTTTATTTTCCAATTCACCTATGAGGGTTTGTTTCAGAATGCAAAATACCGATTTTGAGTGGGAGCAGTCGTGTTTTCATCATATCTCAAAAAGTAAAAATTTTTGTTTGTGAGATATTTGTACAAAATTTAGAAAACATCATGAAAAAAAACCCTTTAAATATTTCACCAACCCAGTTCACAGTTTGGGATCTATTTTCACAAGTCCGAAGGTAGTGATTCTGTGCAAATGGGGGCAGCAAAGAGGCCATTTATTTGAAAACATAATTTCTTTATTACAAATCAGAGTTTCACTTTTGAGTCTATGCAAAGCTAATGGAAAATACTTCAAAATTTTGGCTCAAAATCATCAATGGCAGCCAGAGTAGAGACAAGGCAAGCACAAAGATTGAATGCAAGAAAAATTAGAGATAATACATGCATAACCTGTGGCCTTAAAAGGCTATTTTAGCTTTCAAAACATAGGGGAGAAAGCCATAATGATAAAGAAAATCAACTCACCATAGTTTCTGGGAAGAGATTCGACCATTTGAAGACAAGGATTTGGAGTTTCCAAGCATTCCAAGTTTGAAACCAAGCATGTACATGGTGACGGCTGCAAAGCATTTCTTTTCCAAGTCTTCACTCTCAAAAATGAGAAATGTTAGGGAATTCTTTGAGTTTTGTTCTTTAGGGTTTTTTCCTTGCCCTAGGTCAGTTTTGGATGTTAATCACATTCATTTAAAAAAAATAAAATT
This sequence comes from Sequoiadendron giganteum, assembly GCA_007115665.2. Taxonomy (NCBI): domain Eukaryota; kingdom Viridiplantae; phylum Streptophyta; class Pinopsida; order Cupressales; family Cupressaceae; genus Sequoiadendron; species Sequoiadendron giganteum. Next base: position 267,931,872 of record CM021105.1, read on the forward strand.
CCTTGCTAATTAATTTTCCCTTTGTGAAATATCTTATGGCTTTGGACTTTAGGGTTTTGTCAATTTTGCCTTAGTCAAAATGGGAGATGGTTTTTGTTGCCTTAGGTTTATTTTAATTGATTTCTCCAAAATCAATTAAAATATGAATGATAAAATATTTATACCCTAAGGTAAAACACTTATGACTTAAGTTGTTTTGTTTTGTTTATTTTTTAAATGATTTGGTAGAAATCAATCATCCTTATATTTTTATTGATTTTGGAGAAAACAATTTAGATAGTCAAGAGGCCCTTATTATTTGTTTAGATTGATTTTTTAGAAATCAATTATGGATTGAGGAATTGTTTTCAAAAGAAGATATGGATAGGAGATATTTTTATATTTTATGATTTTTTAAAGAAAAAAAAGCTTGTAAATGAGATATAAGGTGTTATATGCAAAAGATTTTTTTTTAAATCTTTAATTGTAAAGGGAATAATAGACAAGCTGCATCATGTAAAGCAGAAGCAAAACAATGCTTTATAAATTGCTTTGTTTTCTTGCTATTTTTAGTAGTTAAGGTTGAATTTTCTCCTTGGTCGGAATTGGGTTTTCAGTTGGAGAGATAAGGTGTTTTTCTTGCTTTAAAAATTAATTTTTTGCTTTTTTTAGAGGCTTGACAGTTGATGCATGCAAAAAGTGTGACTTTCCACTTTTATGCCAACTTGTTGCATTGTTTTTGTTAGAGTAATTGGACATTTACTTTATTAATTAAACAATATTTGTTTAATTACGTAAAGTTTCCTTTTAACTCTTTTTCACTTAAGCTAACATTAGGTACATAATAATTAATTACTTTATTAATTATTATTGTGCAAGCCTAGGGTTTTCCTTTTTAGGGTTTTCATCTATATGTAGTTGAAAACTATCTTTTGTATCATTATTCATTTTACATTTTCAGGTGAATACATTGCTCCACATTCTTGAGCATTTCTTTTGTTGCTTCTCTTTGTTTCTCCTTGTAACAGGTTATTTGCTTGCAAAGATCTTTTGGACTTCTATGGTGTTGTATCTTCTCAACTCCAACATGGTATCAGAGCTTCAGATTTGCAGCTGCTTGTTCTTGTTTTGAGATTTTGCATTGGAAGCAAATCTAGGGTTCTAAGTTTTTTTTGGGTGGATTCAGCATACTCCATTTTTTGGGTTCACTTTGGGCTCAAATGGATAGTGCCATTGGATTCGTAGTGCCCAAAAACCCCTAAATCGACTATCAAATTGTCGATTTTGGTTACAGTCAATTTGGAAGGCAAAATTTTTTTGCCCTAAGGCCGTACGAAGCAAAAAAGCACAAAAATTAAAAATCATTTTTTGGTTTATTTGTGCACGGCCAGTGTTAAAACACCGCGCCACCAGAGCCCCCTCGGCCACCACCCGGCCACTGCCACCGGCGGCTACCACCGACCGTGGCCAAGCGGCCACCCGCCCCTGCCGCCCGCCACCCGGTCTGCTCCGCCCGAGCGCCGCCTGCCACGCCCACCACCTGCGCCGCCCGCCACCTCCTGTGCACCCACCCCCGGTCCGCCATGTGCCCTGGGGCCGCCGAATTTTAAGCCCTTGAGGGCTATTTTTTTCTCTCCAACCCCCTATTATGTCATTTTTGGTCAAATGGGCATAACTTGGGCATCCTAGCTCCGTTTTTCGAACAGGAAGATGCTTTGGAAAGCTGAGAATGGCACCAATCTGATGGTATAGAAATATTTTTAATTTTTTTACAAGTCTGGATATTTTTTACCAGTCAAAGTGAGGTCTTCTTTCTTCACTTTCTTCACTTCCAGGGTCATAAAAGATGCAAACGGACTCCATTTTTCAAACTTGAATAGGCATTGGAAAGCTCTCAACATGCTCTATTCAGTGATGTGATCTATTTTATCAGAATTTTCACCATGTACATGAGAATTTGTCTTGAAGTATTTTTTGCTTATGCATTGCTTCCTTCTTCTCAGTTTATACTAGGGTTTGGGTTTATCTTTTGTGGGGGGTGTTTTTTCTCTTGCTTTCTGTCATTTATATTAGAAAACTAGAACACCAAAACTCTCAAAAATACAAACCCTTCTACATCTTCTGTCTATTCTGAAAGATCACATAATAATAAAAAACACAAGCAGGTACAAGTGCAGGGTTTCATGGAAAACTCTTCAATTGAGCTACTCACATCACATAACTATCACACTTGGAAGTCTCGTATGATGAGGTTACTCAGGTCACGAGGGTTATGGTCTTGTTTAGATGAGGTTCAGCCTCAGTTGCAGCATCCTTTTGAGATTATGCAGCACAGGAACAAGAATGATGAGGCTATGGGTTTGTTATGCATGCATGTTTTAGATAGTCTTTTGTTTCACCTTGATGCTTTGTTCACTCCTCGAGCCATGTGGCTGAAGTTTGAGACACTTTTTGGGGCCTTTAATGAGTTTCGTGCATTACAGATTGAGGCAGAGCTGACTTCCTTGTTACCTAATTCATTTTCCACTATTGAGGATTTTTTGAACCAATTCAAAACTATCCGTACTATTTTACAGGGTTGTGGGAAGAACAAGACAGACACAGAGTGCATTTCCTTGATTCTTTCGAAGCTTCGTGGTCCATTTCAGATATTTGCTTCCTCCTTCTACTCCACCATGGATGGTTTGGGTGCCAGTTTTACCATGCCTTCCTTTGATTTATTTTGTGAGCGATTGTCTCGAGAACAGTCTCACCTTTCTCAGATGGATATGCTCTCAGGTTCAAAGAGCAAAGCATTGGTTGCTTAGTCACCGAAGGGGAAACAAAAGCAGAAACTGAGGCCCAAGAAAGATTTTTCAGGGAGTGAGCATTCCTCCAAACCGCCTTCTAAGTCTGATTCTAAACCACCATTTAATCCAAAACATGGGAAATCTTTGAAGTTTGGTGAGTCTCCTCCAAGACTAAGGAGAAATCAGGAGACACTTGCAGTTTCTATGGCAAGCAAGGTCATCCAGTTTCCAGGTGTTGGAAATGATTAGAGGCTTTAGAGGAGGCCGTGCAGCAGCAACACATCTCCTCACCTCAGTCTTCTTCTTCTTCCACCATAGGGAAGGGTCATGCTCTCACTGCACGAGCATCGACCAATGGGTCCACTTGGATTTTAGACTCTGGTGCTTCTCACTATATGACTCACACTCAGTAGTTGGTCACTTCTCTTGCCTCTTGTGGTAATTCAAAGATTCACTGGGTGACTCTTCACAGCTTTCCGTCTTGGGTTTAGGTTCTATCTCTTTGGATGGGGGCACTCTATAGGATTTTTTGGTTGTTCCTGACATTTCGACGAACCTCTTGTCCATTTATCAGATTTGCCACACTGGCTCTGGTAAGACAGTTGAGTTCTCACCACATGATGTGGTTATTCGGGACCTCCATGATTCTGATTTGGTTGTGGCTACTGGTAGTGTTGATACTGCATCTCGTCTTTACCGATTTGATGGATTTGCACCTTCTGAGGGTACAGGTTCATCTCTTATAACACATGTAGATTCAGTGAGTCAGCTTTGGCATGAGTGTTTGGGTCATGTCAACTATAGATATCTTCAACAGATGAGTACACAGTCACTTGTTCTTGGTCTTCCACAAATTTCCTGCACTGATGGTGTTTGTCATGGTTGTGTGCTTAGCAAGCATCACAGGGATCCCTTTCCGAAGGGAAGTACCACTCGTGCTTTGGCACCCTTGGAATTGATTCATAGTGACCTCATGTCATTTCCCACTCCTTCTTTTTCAGGGGCCAAGTATGTACTCACATTCATTGATGACTTCTCCAGACGCACATGGTTGTACTTTCTTAAGTACAAGTCTGATGTCTTTGATTCCTTTCGTGTCTTCAAGACATTTGTAGAGAAGCAGTCTGGTCTTTCTATCCGACAGATACGTACAGATAATGGGGGGGAGTATGTGAATTAGGCTTTCAGAGATTTTTGCACTGAGCATGGTTTATAGCATCATTTTTCTATTCCCTACACCCCTCAGCAGAATTGTATCACTGAGTGAAAGAACAAAACTTTATGGGAGATGGCTAATTGTATGATTCAGTCCAGGTCCATGGATTCATCCTTTTGGGCTGAGGCAGTCAATTGTGCCAACTATATTTAGAATTGGATGCCTCACAAGGTGATTCGACATATGACTCCTAAGGAGGCTTGGTCTCATGATAAGCCTGATATTTCATCATTTCAAGTATTTGGTAGTGAGGCATGGGCTTTTATTCCTGATGCTCAGAGGAGAGCTATGGAGCGGAAGAGTCGACCCCTCATTTTTTTCAGCTACTGTGAGGATGTTAAGGCGTACAGGTTATTTGATCCTGATTCCAGAGAGGTCCTGTTTCGATGGGATGTTCAGTTTGATGAGCGCCTTCCTCCAGTTGATACCCTGTCTCCAGTGTCCACTTCACTACCTACTCCACCCACTACAACTCTTCAGGATTATTTTGAGGATTCTAATGAGGATATTGATGATCCCCCATCTCCACCTCCACTTGCTCCACCTCGGAGGCCCAAATGGGCTCGCTTTACTATTGAGGCAATAGGATCTATGGCCGGTGATCTTTTAGACACTTGTCGCACTTGTTCTCATACTATGGGTTCTAGTCTTTTGACTCATGCTCTTTCAGAGGATCCTCAGAGATTTTCAGAGGTGAAAGGTCACCCTGAGTGGGATAGTGCCATGGAGGAGGAGTATTCTTCTTTGATGAGAAATAATACATGGGATCTCTATCCTCTTCCTAAAGGCAGAAAGATGGTTCGGTGCCGATGGTTGTATCGCACCAAGTATGCTGCTGATAGTTCTATTGATAAGTACAAAGCACGTCTTGTTGCAAAGGGTTTCTCATAGGTTGAGGGTATTCATTACTCTGAGACATTTACCCCTGTCGCCAAGATGAATTCTATTCGCTTTGTATTATCACTTGCAGCTTCTAGAGGATGGCTAATTTTTCAAATGGATGTGAAGTGTGCCTTCTTACATGGTGACCTACAGGAGGAGATCTACATGGAGCAGCCTCAGGGATTTGTTCATGATTCTTCTTTGGTTTGTAGACTTCAACATTCATTATATGGTCTCAAACAAGCCCCTCGGGCTTGGTATGAGAAGATGGACTCTTTTTTGCTCTCCACTAGTTTCACTCATTATCATTCTGATCACACGGTCTATATTCAACATCTTGAGGGTGAGATCCTGATTCTTGTGCTATATGTTGATGATCTTCTCATCACAGGTAGCTCATCCTCCATGATTCAACATTCTCAGCTAGCCTTGATGGAGTAGTTTGAGATGACAGATCTTGGACTTCTGCACTATTTCCTTGGTCTTCAGGTGATTCAGTCTTCAAAGGGGATCTCCATTTACCAGCAGAAGTATTCTTTTGATATGCTTTAGCACTTTGGCATGCTTGATTGCAAGCCTACCCCCACACCTTTTCAGTCAGGGGTTGTTTTGACTACTACTTGCCCCACTCCTTCAGTAGATGCTACACTTTATAGGTAGTTGGTTGGTAGTTTGTTGTACCTAACTCACACTCGTCCTGATCTTTCCTTTGCGGTTGGTCTTGTCTCTCGATTCTCACATGATCCTCATGAGAGTCATTGGCAAGCTGCCAAGCGTATTTTGAGGTACATTTAGGGCACCACTTCATATGACATTCACTACACATTAGGGGATCCTCACATTGTTGGCTACACTGACTTAGATTGGGTTGGTGATGTCAATGATCGGAATTCTACTTCTGGCTTTGTTTTTTGTCTTGGCTCTGGTCTTATCACATGGTCGTGCAAGAAGCAGACTGCTCATGCATTATCATCTACAGAGGCTGAGTACCGAGCTTTTGTGCTTGCTAATCAGGAGATTTTATGGCTTCATCAGGTTATGACTGAGTTTGGTTTTCCTCCTAATAGTCCCACTATTATTTGGTGTGACAATTAGAATGCTATACACATTTTGCGCAACCCAGTGGAGCATCAACGGATGAAGCACATTGAGCTTCATATGCATTTCATCAGATAGTTGATTCAGGATGGTTCTCTCATCTTGGAGTATGTTCCCACTACCGAGCAGGTTGCAGACATCTTCAAGAAACCTTTTGCATCTTCGCACTATCTTCAGTTGTGCTCTATGCTTGGGGTGAAGGAAGTTGTCCTTGGGGGGTATTTATGAGGCCTTCCTTCCTTCATGTTTCTTTCAGCATGTTGTTCTATCTCTTTTTGGAGAGAAGTTTTTCCCACTGGATTTTCTCCTTTTCTCCATTTCATAGAGATTTCATTATACTTGGGTACCTGATCTAGCCCTGTTGCTGGGACCCATTGCTTTTGCTTTCAGTAGCTTCTTCTAGGTTTTAGCTTCTCTCTATGCCTATCTTAAGGGGGGGTGTTAGAGTAATTGGACATTTACTTTATTAATTAAACAATATTTGTTTAATTACGTAAAGTTTCCTTTTAACTCTTTTTCACTTAAGCTAACATTAGGTACATAATAATTAATTACTTTATTAATTATTATTGTGCAAGCCTAGGGTTTTCCTTTTTTAGGGTTTTCATCTATATGTAGTTGAAAACTATCTTTTGTATCATTAATTCATTTTACATTTTCAGGTGAATACATTGTTCCACATTCTTGAGCATTTATTTTGTTGCTTCTCTTTGTTTCTCCTTGTAACAGGTTATTTGCTTGCAAAGATCTTTTGGACTTCTGTGGTGTTGTATCTTCTCAACTCCAACAGTTTTTGGGCCCTTTTCCTTGAGTTTTTTTCAAGAGCTCGGATTAGGGTTTGAAACATATATCTTTGGGGAAATTTTAGGGTTTTCCAGTTCAATCTATTTTGGCTCTTACACATTTTTGAGCTAAAACTCTTTTTGTACTCAGTTGGATTATTTTTGGCATACTCCTACAATGAATAAAGAACAACATTCCTACCTATCATTTTGTGTCCATTTACAGTTCAGTTGATGTTATTCTTGTGATTTTGAGTTTAAGAAATCCTTTTTATGTCCTAGGCTGTAGTTTGATGCAGAAAAGGTATAAAAATAGAGGTTGCATGTTGTGTTTTGAACAGACCTTCATGCGAAGTACTTATGTAAGAAATTGTTCTTGAGAGGTTGTGAAGTTTTGTTGGTTTTTGAGCATTGTTTATGAGAAAAATCTTGAATATTCAATATTTCATCATCCAATATTAAAAATCATTCCAAATTCATAAGTTTTAAGTTTTCTCTCTATCCTTTTCCAAAGAAGATTTTAGAATAGGATCATTATACGGAGAACTAGCTCACTCTGGAGATCCTGTTTCCTTATAGACCACCCACGTCTAGAAAGAGTTTCAATGTTGCAATAGATAGTCTGATTTCTGCAAATCCGACGGGGTGCATATCTGATTGCTAACAAGACACATGCCCCAAAATTGCCTATGAGGGAATTTACAAAAAAATATAGCAGAGAAACATAGTCAAGGCATCATGGCCGATTTAAGAGGTCATGCATTTACCTATCAACAAATGGAGAATGCGGTTCTCACCGCTCAAATGCAAGGTATGTCTATCGAGAAAGACCTAGAGATAGCTCCATACTAGGCACTCTTTTCTTGGATGGAAGGAGAGGAGTTAGCATACCTGAATGATATTCCAATGACCCAAGTGCTGCAAGTTTAGTTGGATTACAATACTCATTCCAAGTGGAGGATCACTGGAGAGTTCAGGTCCTTGCAAGCTAAAGGGTGAACTAATCCATCTCTTGGTCCGTCAGGGACTATGTCATCAATTCCACAATAGTCTAGGGCCGCTTTTCCAAGTCCCAAGAATCCACCTCCTCCAGAAGAAAAAGCTCCCATGACCACCCTGACAGTTGGTAAACAACCGAACACACCAATTACGAAGCAAAAGGAGCCAACTATCATAGCTCATTAGTCACGAACGCCATTCAACGTGGTGGAGTAGCTAAAGAAATATTCTACTAATGTTCCTTTATGGGATATCCTGGCCATCCCAAATCAAAATCTATTATTAAAGAAGGCATTATTAGGAGAAGAGGGCATGAAGGTGCTTGAGCAGCCCTCGAAAGATAAGATAGCCAAGCCAAGCTTGGATAGAGTTCTATTGAATCAATCAACGGAAAAGTAGGTCAGAAAGGAAGGTAATCCTAAACCCAAGCCTTTCTTTCTAACACTTATCATTGGTGAAAAAATATTGCATAATTGTATGTTTGACTCTGGTGCTAGCACCACCATCATGCCTAAGCAAGTAGCTAAGGCTCTGGGTCTTGAATATGAGACTCTTAAGAGGGGAGTCATGCAAGTCGATGGGAACAAGGTTGAAACTATCATAGTAATCAAAGGATTGCCTATGAAATTGTTTTATTTCCCTGGCATTACTATGAACCAAGACACTATGCTCATTGAAGTCCCTCCTATGTTTGGGATATGTCTGTCCTGAGAATTCATTGCAAATGTTGGAGGTTACCTTTCTTTGGATTGGTCACACCTGATCCTAAGAACCAAACATGGAGCTATGATGAAGATATTGTCGGAACCTTTACATTCCGAGCATGTGGCTGATGAAGCAATGATCAATTTTGAGTCAACACATACCTCAATCACCTTAGAAGAGATGCTCAATGTTGAACTTCTTGACGATGAAGAAGCAAGTAGTTCCCAGACTGAAAATGAAGAAGCTCTCTTGAATTATTATATAAGCACATACCCTTTTGGAAACTACCATGCAACTAGGCTTGGAACATATGTCATACATGAGGAGGATCATATTATGCCTAGAGTGACTAAAGAGTTTGAGAGTGAAGGGACCTTAGAGTTATGGACCTTGCGCTTTGACGAAGCAAGATGCAGAGTAGGATTCAATGTAGGAATATGTTTGGTATCTCCATCTAAAGAAAAGACCTTAAGGTCTTACCATTTCTAGTTTGCATGCTTGAACAATGAAGCAAAGTATGAAGGCCTTATCCATAGCTTGAGTTTAGTAGAACAAATGGGTGCATAGAAAATATAGGTGTTTAGAGATTCAAAATTGGTGGTTAACCAAATCCGAGGGCTATCATCCACCAAGAATGTATGTATGTGATCATACTAACATAGGGTTTGGGATCTGATTGAACGCTTCAAGGCATTCAACATCCAAGCCATAACTAGAGAGCAGAACTCTGAAGCAGACCAAATGGTGACTGTCAGATCTCAGTTTGAGCCAACCTCTGAGTTAATTGATAAAAAAAATTTAGTGCGTGTGATTGTGTGGCCTGTAGTCCCAAATACTGATCAAAACTGGCAAGTGTTTGATAGTGATTCTCATATCGCATCATTTATCCAGTTGTCCAAAGAATTTGCTAACCAGTTACAGCCAAAGATTTTTGAAGCCTATGAGGATCAAGTGGTCCAGCTTAAGTCAAACAAGCTTCCCAGAGGTTTGGTTACTCTTGAGAGTCTATTTGATTCTGATGATGCAAGAAATGACAAGAGAAATTTTGTAGCTGATAAAGGCGATTACGCTAATTTGTATATTGGAGAGGATAAAAAGCTTAAGGTCGGAAAAAGAGTATCGCAGAAGAATAAAGAAAGGTTGAAATATTTTAGCGAGAAGTATTTGAGTGTGGTAGCCTGGTCATATGATGATCTTAGGGGATATGATCTCAGGATTATCCAACACACCTACTAGAAGGAGCAAAATGCATGCATCAAAGGCAGAGGCTGATAAATCCAAAGATCAAGTTGCTAATGGCTCAGGAATTGAAGAAGTTAATTGAATCTTGGATAATGTTCCCAATCAAACACAATACTTAGGTTTCTAACCTAGTGTTGGTCCAAAAGAAAAATGGTGACATATGACTATGTGTTGACTTGCAAGACCTAAATAAGGCATTTTTAAAGGACCACTACCCTCTGCCTTCCATGGAAGCAATTCTGCAAATAGTTGATGGTTCTGAGATGTTTTCAATGTTAGGTGGTTTCTTCGGCTACAATCAGATTTGGGTGAAGGAGGAGGACTAGCACAAAACAAATTTTACCACCAAGTGGGGAACATATGCTTATGCTAAAATTCCCTTCAGACTTTCAAATGCTAGAGCCACTTTCCAACGAGCCATGGATACTGCTTTCAAGGATTTGATAAATAAGATCATCCTTATTTATCTGGATGACCTGACCATTTTTTCAAAATCTATTGAGGATCATTTTGATCATCTTCATCTTGTCTTCCAAAAGTGCCAAGAGTTTGGTATTTATCTGAACCCAAAGAAATGTGTTTTTGGGGTCTAACAGGGGAAATTGTTGGGCTATGTCATCTCGAAATAAGACATTGCCATCGACCCAGAAATGGTTAAAGCGATTAGACAACTCCCTTTTCTCTTCAACAAAAAAGGACTTCAATCTTTTTTTGGAAAGGTTAACTTCATCAGTCGGTTCATATTGGACTTTGCAGGGATTTTTCGGCCCATCACATTGATGTTGAAGAAGGACCAAGCTTTCAAATGGATAGCAAAAGACAGAAAAGCTTTCAAACAAATCAAAGAAGTCATCTCTTTTGCTCCCATGTTGGTTAATCTAGATTTATCGAAATAATTCCTCATGTACGTATTTGGTGGTAGCATGAGTATGGCTACTCTCCAGATGCAGAAAGATGATGAAAATAAAAGAGAATTGTCCATTGCCTTCTATTTGCACACTCTAAAAGATTATGAGGTGAAGTAAAAATTTGTGGAGAAGAAAGCTTTTGCTATTGTAAAGGGGCTGAAGAAGTTCTGACACCTTATATCGTGCAACAAGGTAATTTTTTGTGTGCCACACTCTAATGTGTGTGAATATATTATGGAGGGTGAGATCACTGAGAAGTGAGCTAACTGGATAACCAAGATTTTGGAGTACGACATCGAGATCAAGCCATTCAAGACTATGAAAGGAAAGGGACTATGGAAATATTTGACTGGAAACAACGAAGCAATGGTTGAGGATGAAGTTCTAGAACCTGTGCTACTAAAAGGAGAGAGTTCCAGAGATGATTAGCTGAATAACATAATCAATTTCATACAAACAAGAAGGTACCTACTTGACCTCCCCTCATTTAAAAGATGTTTCTATTGACTACATAATAATGGCTATGTACTCTTGGAGGGAGTTCTTTTCAAGAGGAACTTCAATGGTGTCTTGTTAAGGTGTGTGACATAGGAGAAAGAAAAAGGTATATTGGAGAAATATCATAGTGGCCAAGGCAGAGGAAATTTTTTAGAAATAACTACTGCAATCAAGATTGTGCATGTTGGTTATTTCTAGTTGACGCTATTTAAGGACTCATATTCGTTGGTGAGGTCTTGCAACGAGTGCCAATTTTTTGTTGGGAAAAGGAAAAATTCTACCATGCCACTGAAACCAATTGTAGTGGAAGAACCATTTTCTCAATGGGGCCTCAACTTCTTTGGCATGATTAACCTTGTTTCATCTACTGGACATAGATGGATCCTGACAGCCACTGATTATTTCACCAGGTGGACCAAGGTTATTCCTTTGATAAATGCAATCGAGGCTGAAATTGTGAACTTCCTGGAGGAGCTGGTAGACAGGTTTAGCCCACCAAAGACAATTATCTCTAATAATGTTGGAGCCTTTCTTAGCTCTAAAGTCAGCCAATTTGCACTAAAATATGAACTCTTCCTAAAGACATCCTCCAACTACTACCCATAGGGAAATTGCCTTGCCGAATATACGAACAAGAATCTTCTCTAGTTGATCAAGAGAATAGGTTTGGAACATAAAAGGGAGTAGCATAAACACCTCCAGACAACACTATGGGCAAACCATATCATGCCCAAGAAAATATTGAAAAAATATCCTTACGAGATAGTATATTGCAAAGAAGCACTGATGCCAATCTCTATGGAAATCCCTATAATTCAGTTACTCAAGTCTCTTGAGATTGAGAAAAATGGAGCAATGGAAGTGCGATTGGCATAATTGTTGGAGGTTCAATAGAAATGAGAGCACGCTCTTGAGGAAATGACTAACTGCCAGTAGGTGGTAAATAAATGGTTTGACAAGAAGGAGTCTGATCAAAGCCTGCAAAGTGGAGACTTGTTACTCAAATTCAATGAGTGCGGAGCAAAGACCAGTCATCATGGCAAGTTTGATAGTCTTTGGGAGGGACCATTCAAAATCACCTAGTGGAAGTAGTACAACTCGTTCGAGTTGGAAACAGTGGAGTGAAAGGCCTTGGTTATTCCAGTCAATGGAATACATATCATGAGGTTCAATTAATTCAGCTCTTGTAGTGCATGTGTAAATATGTATATATTTTCCCTTCTTTGTTTGTTTTGGGCCATTTTCAGTGCTTTCTTAAATTTGCAACCACATTGATGCAAGGAAATGAGATTAAATGAAAAAGGGGAAAACTGGAGATTCTGGGGTTCTCATTCTGTAGGAGAAATTCCCCTATGAGTCGCCAAGCTGTGAATGTTCATTCACGTAGCACTCTTTCCTTCGCATTTTTTTCTCTTTTCATGGCTTCACCTTTGGATCTAATGAGGCCAACCTCCGTATTCTTTCCACTTGATGTCCTTGTGGGGGTTTCCTTCAGTTGTTTCTCCCCCTCTTCACCAAGCTCCATCTGCTTTTCGTGTGGCGTTCATTTGGGATTTCTTTTCGGGATGTTTCTCTTCCCTTCGTTAGGCTTCACCTGCCTACCACGTGCCTTTCTCTTTGGCCTAACTTTTGTTCATGGGATCCATGAAACAATTACTTTTTTCATGGTTGCTTGCTTTTCCTATTGCTTTCCTTTGTTGATTGCTTGTATTTTTTGCTCGTAGCTTTTTTGACATGTTTCCACGTGGCATCACCTCAAAGCTTCCCTTTGGGGCACCTCACTTTCTTTTGTCGGGCTCCATTTGCTTGTTGCATGGCATCTTGTTAGGGTTTCCCTTCGAACGCTTCTTTTCTCTTCAGCTGAGCTTCATCTACTTGCCATGTTGCATCATCTTTCCTTCTGTTGGGGTGGGGTCCATGTTGTGCCAGTCGCACATGTGCCCCATTCAGAATGGGGACCCTCTCTTCCCTCTTTTTTATTGTCAGGTTCCTTTTACTTTGCCTTGTTTTACGTGCTCATTTTTGTGCCGAAAAAGGTCAACATATTCTCAAAAGTAACATTTTAAGATTGACCAAATTGCCTCGTTGAAAAACACTAAAATCTTAAGTCATTCCAATTTTCCTTTGTTAGGATGCCTTTCTAACATTCATGGCGCCTTCTGGGCCTGGACCCTCAGGTTTCCCCTCTCGAATTTCTGTCCTAGTTCTACCATTCTGAACAGTAGCTGTGCGACGTCTTTCTAGCCCTTCAGGTCTGACACACCGAAATTCCCTTCCTGGGTTTCCCTTTGGACTTCGCCATTCCAAATGACCGCCAACTTCCGTCTTCCTGGACCCCAAACCCTAGATCTCCCATCGCCGTTTACACTCCACTTGATAGATTTTTGAAACGGCCTTGGCTTGATGTCTTTCTGGCCACCGAACTCCAGATCACCCATTGTCGCTCAAAAATTTGAACTCACCAAACTTACCTGCCGTCGTACGGAGCATTCAATTGTGGCATTAATTTCAAGTTTGGCTATTTAAACAAATTTTCACCTATCATTTTCACATGACAGCGTGAAATTTCAGAAGCTCACCGACCCCAACTCTTTCTGCCTTCGCGCCCGAGAACTTGTTTCGCCATTAGGAAGGATTTCGGCATCAAGCTTCTCTAAGAAATTGAGGTAGGTTCACTGTCGGCCTCATCTTCTTTCTTTTCCAAGAATTTGAACTAAAAATCTTAAGGGGAAGATAAAATGAACTAAAAAATGGTAGTGTAGTTCCCCTAGCTCAAAACCCACCAATTAAAATCGAGAAACACCATGTCAAACCATTGGAATCCATCTTTGGAACTTGACCCCTCTGTCACCATTCTTCAGAACAGTCGATGGCATTTCTTAGGCCCAGACCTCTCTATGGTCGTCCGCACACAAAAAAAAATTTGAACTTAGAAAATGACAGTGTCCATCGTGCCTCCGGGTCCCAGCCTCTGGAATTCCCTTATTGGGTTTCCATTTTGCCTTCACCATTCCGAACGGCCTTCCTCGAGCATCTTCCCGACCCTCGGACCCTGGCCGTGAGACGTCCATCTCAAGAATTGTAGGAAAACCAAATGTCTAAATTGCCTCCATACCTCAACCTCTAGAATTTTGTTCTCGGGATTTTGTGTCACTTTCACCATCTCGAACGACTATCCCGGGACGTCATTCCGAGCCTCGGACCCCGGTCCCCCTTTTGCTGAGCATAAGATCCAAAACGCTATCACAACATCCAAACACTATTCAGACTTTGGACTCCAGAATTCTCTCTCTGGGATTCCGTTCCAGTTTTTCCATTCCAAATGACCGAACCTACCCATCTTCCGGCCTTTGGGTCCCGACCTTCAGTTTGCCGCCATGCTTTCCTAATTGATAAATCGGCCTCTAGGGATTACCCTTCAGACTCCCATCCCTAGATTTTCGCCTACATTTCTCCATTTCACACATCTGTCCCCTGATAGCTACCCGAACTCTGGACCCCGACACCTGGAGTGTTGTCCTCCTTACACCATTCCAAATGGCCTTCCTGCTGCTGAAACCCGAATGCCTAAATGAAGGCTCAAATGTCCTCCAAATCCAAAATGGACTTCGACCCACTTCCTAAAATTTGGTCTTCTTTCATGTTAGCCCTTCATTGATCAAATCCAAGATTGGAAAAATCATTGGGAGTGTCTTGCTTCATTTGCCCTTCCAAACGACAATCTACCAAGGGAATTCCGGCCCTGGGAACCCAAATTACCTATTTTTCTTCCTTCTAGTGTTTTATCAAATGTTAGGAGTTTATCAAATATAAATGACTATTTTAGATCTAACCTTGATGTGCAGAGATTTTTTTGAGGCTGCTTTTCCATATTTAATGTCACTGATTCATGTCTCTTTGTGCAAGATTTATGGAATCCAGTGCAAAAACCTCTGGTGCCACCAAGGAAAAGGGAAAAGGACTTTTCAAGGAACCTCAAGGCAAGGAGGATAAGGATCAAATGAAGTTCAAATTCCAAGGGGTGCCATTACAATCTAGGATCACCACCCTTTGGAGAGACATCACAGATACCAATATCGGGCATGTTGATATTGATGAATTTACACGGAGGGTCAAGGTGGATCTGAAAATAGAAAATGAAAAATTAATCAGAAGCAGTGGACTTGCTAAGGCTGTAGGCTTCCCATGAGCTTTGGTGGTCCCCAAGCTAGTAATGGCATGTCAGGAAGCATATCAACCCCAGACCAGAACCATAGTGGACAAAGATGGAAACATCCTTACAGACATGTCCCCTTTTGGGATAACTACAACCTTCCACATCCCCGCCTTTGAAAGTATGGAGACCCCAACTATAGAGGAATGCAAGGTGTTGTGGGAGCAGGACCCTCTGAAATGCAAGAAACTGATCAATCAGTATTGTTTGAAGGATAAGTGGGGTAGTGTTGGAAAACTCCTGCAGGAGCTCTTTCACAGTGATTTCTTCGAGGATTACCATGACCTCGTTACCTTAATAAGTAGAGTAATGGACCTTCCTAGTATGGCCTTCTTCCAGGAGGGGATGTTATACTTTGTGGAGAAAATTCTCCATGGTGATCTTGCCTTTGATTGGGGAGAAATAATCAGCAATTGCTTTCACGAGAAATTCATCAGTGTGAAGAACACATCAAAGTTCTACATGATGTCCTACTAGGTTTATTCTCTTTTTGATCGGTGACATTATCATGGATTGAATGCGATGTCCAATGTGGTGCTAGGAAGGGAGCTCAAGCCTTATGAAAGATACCCTTAGCTACAATACAAGAAATTCAAGAGGGACTACTACAGGGTAAATGATGCCTTCATCACCTACATCATCTGACTGCTTGGAGGATATTTTCAGAGAAGAGTATCCCATAGTGCCAGAGCCCTCCTCAAACATTACACCTTCTTATACATATAGTTCCCTAAGTTCACTTACATTCGCACTCAAGGATTTAGGAAAAGGTCGAACAAGCTGCCCTGGTACCCCAATGACAGGATCATACTATTGGAGCTAACTTGGTAGCTATGACACATTCATAATATCCTGAGAAACAAACATCTAGCAAGGAAACCTTATCCTATTGGCCTTGGTCAGGGAATGTATAAGATTCATACCTTCCAATGTGCGGGTTATTCAAAAAAGGAGCTGGCCAAGTACCACTTCAGGTAGTATATGACTTGACCTCGAATGGACCCATATGGTCATATCAGAAAGGCACTAGGACGTGAGTATGCCCACCTCCACAATGTTGAGGATTTTTGGGCCAATTGAAAAGATAATCTTGAAGTATGGCTATGAAACTATATGTGCATGACTGCCCTCTACGCGCAAAGAGTCAACTTGTGTCTAGTTCTGGACCAGCTTGAAGAGGATGAGAGCATGGTGATCAATCTGGGATATAGTACCATTTCCAATTTTCTGCTGCCCATGATTGATTGGGATAAGGAAGAGGTTGATGAACTCAAAGTACTCACCAGGCCTGTGGAGATTCAAACGAAGGCATGGATCAACCAACAAGTGGCTCGACTAAAACAACAAGGAGTCACCTTAACATTTAAGGGACTCAAAAGTGAGCCCAACGACTTTGATGGTGGGGTGACTACTACTACAACTGGGGAAACATCCAAATCCCCACCATCTATCAAAACCAAAAAGAGAAAGGAGGTTGGTGAGTAGGTGCCAAACCCAAAGGTTTATGCCCGAAAGGCTTCGGAGGGTGAGCCTTCCAAAAAGCAAAGAAAAACAACTGGGGTTGTGGAGATGCCAGTCATACCTGAAGATCCGCTCCTTAAGGGAAGAGAGGAAGAGTTTGACCCACAAAGGTCTCCATCTACTGCAATTTATGCCGCCATTACCATTGTCCCACCTACGTCACTTGTAGTATCTGCTTCCTCTCTGCCTGTGGTGGACATCTTTGTCCATCTTGCCTCTGCTTCTCCGATCGTGTGGCTCATATCGGTGGATTCTTCCTCTACCATGACCTTGCATGTATCTTCATCCTCTATGTCTCCTTCCCTTCCCTCCTCTTCTACTACTACAATGCCTGCCCTAAGTCTCTTGGAGTCCTTCATAAAGTACATACAAAACGTGCCCTCTGAGTTTTTAGGGATGCTTACAAGTCCAATAGTACAAGCTGCAATAGCCTAGGCTATGGCTAACACTCCATCTCTCCCTCCCCCTATCGAACCACCAAGAATGGAGGCAACAATGCAGATATCCGATGAGCTTGAGCGACAACAACTAGAGGCTACAAGGTGGCCTAAAGATGAAGAGTTTATATACCATGAGTACCCAATGTTTAAGCACCGGGAAATCGATGAGGTGGCCTACGAATCTTCTTGTGAAGGTAGAAAAGAGTTGGACACAAATTAATCCAAGAAACAAATCATCTAGAGCTCAATGTAGAATGGGGCAAGTAGCTCAAGGAGATTGATGACCAAGAGGCTACAAGGCAGTCTATGATTGAAGGATCTACTGCTCCGGAGACTGAGGCCAACAAATCTCCAGCTGAAAGACATGGTCGAATCCTAGAGCATGATGAGGAAACATTCCTCCATGAAGATAAATAGGAAGATAAGATTGAGGAACATGAGTATGATCGGGATGATGAGGAAAAGGATATTGAAAGGGACAATTCCTTTAAAAATAAATTGCTCACCAAGTCTCCCACTAAATGTATAATGCTCAAACAGGACTCCGATGAGGAGAAGGAGGATGTAGGGGTCGAGAAGGAGGCCCTTGTTGTTAAAACCATTGAACTTGAGGTGGAGAGAAGCAAGGCTCAATATGAATCACCCAAGGAGGGGCCCCAGATGCTTGATTGGTTGGGGAATCAGCTTAGGCAAAAGACTCCCACCCTAAAAGATCCTAGGGCAAGGCTGGAAGCAATATTGGCCAGAGCACAAATAAGCACTAAGAAGGAGAAAAGGCTGAAAATTAGATCAATAGTAACCATGGATACCTCTGGATCTAGGGCAGTACAAATAACAATGTTGGTGGTTGGAGAACAAGCAGTGACCTATAATGTCTCCACCATTGACTTGGGAGTAGCCACTAGGGAGTAGAAGGTTGACCACCTCCAAGAATCAATCACCACGGTGGTACACCTTATCCAACAGGATAAGGTTTCAAAGGAGGAACTTAAAGCATAGGTGGCCAATCTAACGACCTATATTTAGCAATGGTCATCCTCAGATGAGCAACCCACCACATCATTGGCCCTGCCTCAGCTGTTGTCTCAAGAGCAGATCAATAAGTTGGAAAAGAGAAGGAACTTGGATAAGACTATGTAAATTTGGTTCTGACAGGTCTTAGACATGGGAAACATGGGCATCAACTTGGCTGTCCAAACAACAAATAAGTTCTTGGAAGTGTAGAGAACACTTGAGGGCATGAGGTAGGTCTGCAAGGAATTCTTGATGAAGTACAAAGCAGCTTACCCAAAAATTGAGGCCATACTCGCGTTGCCAAGTGAGGTTTGGGAGAAGGACCTTGCCCTCAAGGATGATGAAAACTGGTTAGTGGATGTATGGCAATGGGATTTTGATCATCGAAAGGGAAAGCTGGAGTAGATCCTGGAACAGGTAATTTCAGATATCGAATGGGCCAAGGAGGCCAGAGGAGATTGCACTTGGTACCTCAAGTTGATGACGGGGTACGAGCCGCCTACCATTGAAATTAATTTGGAGAGCATAAAGCCTCACTTCTTGAAGAACATGGAAGATGGGATGTCGGATGAAGTTACCACATATTTCATGAGTTTTGCTAGTCGAGCCTTCATCTAGTCAAAGCTTTTTAGAAGCAATGCAGACAAGTATGACGACAACTAGAAGAAGCTCGTTAACAACTCCCAAGAATGGAGTTACCAGGTGCTACGATCGGACATCATGGAGGTGGACAAGATTCAACCAATGATCTTGAGCTTCGTGGGGTATGCAGCTTTGAAGAAGCAAGAGGGAAACCCTATCATTGATGATGAATTTCTAAAAGAATAGCTGCAGAAAAGGGAAAATGACAAAAATACAAAACTACTACAATGCTACCACTAGATGAAAAATTAGGGAAAAAGACAAATGATGTTTTAAAAATGTAATATATTTGGGGGTAGGTGAAACCCTAGTGTAAAGTGAATCTTGGCCACTCATTTTTTATTTTTGAAAACTATAAATAGGGCTCTCCTCCTCTCATTTTAAGAGAGTTGAGTTGTTGTAAAGGCATGCTGCAAAAATTGCAATAGAAAATATAGTCATTTCTTGGTGTATTTTGGGTTTCTCCACATGTTTCATGATTCTTCTCCCATTAGTTATAAATTTACTTTAAGTTATTTTTCTGTCCTTTGACTTTGGTAGATTTAGTATGTTGTCTTTGGTTATAAAGTTTTATGTTGTGTGTATGCTTTCCTTGTCCATACTTTTGGTTATTTGCTGCTAGTAGGTGACTGTGTAAAGTTATTTTGGACTACAATTCCATAGCTACTCCCTAAATTTTGTCTTTGTTCACATTTACATGGAGAATAAATGATGAATATCTACAGTCCTTAGAAGGTAGCATAGATTTCATGATACTATGAGAATTCAAGTTAAGTGAAATCATATTTTAGGAAACTATCCACAGCAAGAACCTTCATGATCACACTTCATCGGTAGTTGCAGGTCCAAGTACCTTCCTTCTTCCTTGCCTCTTTTCTTTTTTTTTAAGAAAAAAATTGTGCTAAGGTTCATTGCACATTGTAAAGCCAAATCCAACAAAATAATGGAGTTCAATGTTGTTGTTTGAACCTATAACAAAGTGTAGTAATTCCCTATCTGAAGAAATCCGTTCATAGAACTAATTTTCCTATAGATTTAACTTCCATAAGATCACCTTGTGATTCCAAAAAATCACATCAAACAACTGATATATTCCAAGCATTGTCAAGACCTGACATCCGAGAGACCTTGGGATAGTGTTCTACAATTTCATTGTGGAAGAATGTCTTTCAAGAGAGGTAGTGCACCTACATATTACCTATGTTGAGAAGTGCATAAAAAAACCATCAATAGTCCATAATGTAGTTATCCATTCCACTATTTTTTCCACATGGCGATGGTGGTTGCAACTGCTTCCCTTTCACCACTTCGTTCCATCTTTGTTATGCCATTATGTGACCTTTCTATTTCTTTTGCATGGCTCATCTCTCTTCGATGTTCCCCTGTTGACCTACGACTCTTATTTATCTCATGTGGGTGACTTTGCTAGAGCTTTCTATGTGGAATTTTTTGTGGTGTGGCTTTGCTGGAGCTTTCTGTGTGGAATTTGTTGTGGCCTCGCTGGGAATCTTTCCTATTGGAGTTTTTAGGTGGTGGGCTGGCTATTTTAAGCAGCCCTTTTCTTCATTTTGTGGTTGTTGTTAGATAGATGAAATTTTTGAGCACTAGGAATTAGCCTTTGTAGTATTTTCTATTCAATTTGGAATCGTAGACTATGCCATTATATTCGACCTTTCTATTTTCAAGCATTTGATAGGACATTAAACTATGCTTACATTTTCTAAAATATATGAACATCTGTTCCAAGCTTTTGTAATCTTTATGTAGCCTAGCTTAATACAAATCATGTTGTTACTCTTTTGTGTTAGCTTATGTTGTATGGGTTATACTATGCAAATGGTTTGAGGTTCTTATGTTTGCAGTGTTGGGAATCGTCTATTTGGTATACGTTAATCACTACCCAAGCCTTTGTTTTAGCATTGTGCTTATCTCATTTCAATTCTGGTGCATTTCCTTAGTTTAGATCTATTTATTTTATGTTTGTTCTTCTTCCCTTTTCTTCCCCCCATTTAAAAAATAAAGAGTTGGCTTCGATAAAATCCCGGAGGTCACTTAACTATGTGCACAAGTCCCCCAATAGCTAAGTTTCCTATAAGGCTGTTGCCTGCAATCTTATTGAGTCAACAAGCATCTTTGACATCAATACTATGTTTCTATTAGACATTTATAACAATTGATCATTCATTAAGAAATCAAATAAGAACCTTAGATCATTCCATCATCAATATCAATTCAACTGGGATCATGTGACACCAATGCTTTTTATATTAATAAAACCTAATGCCAACAAACTACTAAAAACATACAAATTCATTTTCTTTGCACTATCCCATATCAAAAACACACTATGACTGATTTAAAACATCTTTATTGTTTTCTATGGGGATAAATGATAAAACTATAAACATCTCCCCCCAACCGCATGTTGATATTTACGTAGTTATGGACGTTTCTTATGTAGTATGCACAAGCTTAGGTTCTTTTTTTCTTTGTCTTGTTTCCTTCTCCAAACTTTCATAGTTCTTGTTTTCATGTGATGACTAAATAGTTCCGATAAATTACTCTTATAAACAAATACTTTATGTCCAAAATTATGGAATCTATAACACTTATTTATAACTTCTATTTTCTTAACCTCTACAACTTGTACCTTCAAATCTATGATCGGTTTTTCTACTTCTTCAAGTGTTTAAAGTGTTTTAGCTTTGGAATACTTTTCATCTTGAAGCTGAAACTTTAATCTATGGTTCTCCTTTCTGAGTTTCTTGATTTCATCTAGGGCATAAATGAGTTCACCTTCAAGATCAATTTCACATTCATCTTCATCATACTCATGTTCACATTCACTTACAATGTGGTCTCCATCTTTGTCAACATTCTCAAATACAAAATCATATTATCTTTTAGATATATCAAATCTTGTGTCAATTGGAAAGGATGTTTCTTGCAACAACACATCACTTGATTTGATTGGAACTTGTTGAAAAACTTTTTTCTTAGCACTAAATTTTTTCTTTTTTCCTTTTCTTTTTTCTATAGTACTCCACTAATAGGGTCTCCCAAGTTGATTAAAATTGTGCAAGGGACCTAGTACTCTGATACCACTTGTTGGAGTACAAGACCACTAAGAGGGGGGTTGAATCAATGGTCTGATGAGAAATAAAATTTGAAAAGTTAACTCACTTGTATTATGCAAAGAGACCCATTGGAAACACTTCAAATATTATAGTCATTGAATGGTGAGTGAGTCACAATGATATAAAAATTAGAACATAATACTTAAACAAATATGAGCAATCAAGCACAACATGAAAATCCACCAAGAGGAGATATAAAACAAGTTTTATGAGCAGAAAACCCTAAAAGGGTGAAAATCCACTCTAAAAATAAGTTTCGTTAAGCCACATTGGCCAAAACCTCACTAGTTACATATTATATTCCTTATTAGAAAAAAATAAGCCTCACTGGCTACTCAATCTACCCCATTGGCTTCTCAATCTACCTCACTAGAAAAGAACCATGCCTCACTGGAAAACATACATAACTTCAAAATAATTAAACAAAGCTCAGAGGGTTACTTTGTTTCCAGATAAATCACTACCCTATCAAAGCTTCATTTCCATTATCTACATGCACCACAACACTAATTTATCAAATTGAAATACAAACCACCTGTAATCTCATTCAAATCACACAAAACTATGTAGAGGTAAATACATTTCATGAATCTCTTGTATACCATTACTCGAATTCCTCTTCTCATCAAGGACAAAGAAGAACTCAACTTGATGTTCATATTCATAAAGAATCCTCAAACTCTACATACATCTTGACTATTAATCGTCTTTGAATGCAAACATAAAGAAATATCTCAGTCACACTAAATAGTGAAGATAAAATACATTTTGTGAGTGCAGTCATACAAATTATATTTTTCATCCAAAACCTTCTCAGTCACACTATCTCAATTTCACACTAAACAATCAAGATAAAATACATTTTGTGAGTGTAGTCATACAACTATCTCAATCACACTAAATAGTGAAGACAAAATATATTTTTTGAGTGCAATCATACAACTTATATTATGTCATCCAAAACCTTCTCATTATACATTGTCTTCACAAAATCATGGCATAGTCTTCAAAGGACAAACTTTCTCACAAAGAGACCTTGCTTTCACATGCTCATATCCTCTGTTATGATAAAGAACTATCTCAGTCACACTAAATAGTGAAGATAAAATACATTTTGTGAGTGTAGTCATACAACTTATATTATGTCATCCAAAACCTTCTCATTGTACATTGTATTCACAAAATCATGACATAGTCTTCAAAGGAAAAACTTTCTCACAGAGAGCCTTTAATTTCACACTCTCATATCCTATGTTATGATAATCAACAATCATTGACAACATTAAACTTCAATCATAGTGACATTGGCTCATTCAAAAAATTGCAACATAAATTCACATGTTGTTCTTCAATCTTTAGTGATCTTCTATTGCAAATTTATCTATGAAAATAAACTACAGATCTTGTATGAAATTAAAAACATCATATAACCCTTTTTTCTATCATTTGAATCTATCTCACATTGTTTATATTTTCCAGGTTATTGGATCATTAGCTTATAAACCCTCATTCTGAATTATCTTGAGAGTGTTATTGAAACATTGTTTTTTTTAGAACCACAACCTCAAGCTAGACCATACTTATTTAATAACCAAAAACCCTTCGTATCCTCACTATCCTAGCATAGTTACCAAACTATAACTAAAAAAAAGACATAATGACCATTATTCAACTTCAAAAAAGAACCCTTGAGCTTCCCATCATTTGAACAACTGAATAATGACCATCCATTTTCCTTTGGTCGATATGATATGTCTTTATATGAATACTGAACATTCTTCCTTTGGGTGAGTTGAAATAAGTCTTTATAAGACTTAAACCCTAGGTCAAGACCCTTAGGATATAGTGTAATCTTTTGAGAGTTAGATTATGAAATATAGTGATTATCAATAGTAAAAAAACTAAGATGGTGTTACCACCATCTTCCAAATCTGCTCATAACACTATCCAAAAAATTCATGTATTTATACAAAAATTCCACCATTGAAAACTTGATCTGTGCAAAATAATACCTTGTAATATTTATGAATGATTCTTGTTGAAGGAAGACTCCATGAATGAATAGTATCACTATTAACACACCACCTCAAAATACCTCAAAAGGATCAACAATCACTTTGAAAGAAATCAAATGTTCCATAAAGTTGACATCTCATCAACATCTTGAAATGTAACATCAACACCTTGAAATTTAGCATCAACATTTGTATCAATGCCTTTAGCAAATGTCTTTGTTTGTCTTGAACACTTTGGATGCATCAAGTATGAAGCACAAAAAAAACACTATGAACACCATGAATTGATAAATATGGATGAGTAAAGATGTTCAACACCATGAAGCAACTCATTGAGGAACATGAACCATGAACATGTCATTTTGACATCAATGTCAATCAATAACATGAAATGAGTGACTTGACATCAATGACAAACATCATGCCAACACAAAGGAATACCAAAAGAAGAAAAAAATAATGTCAAAAGAGAATATTAAACTCTTTAGGCTATCCAAATATCTCTATTGGGGATATATACGCTTGACTGGCAGTAGAGCTATGTTTGAGGGAATTACTGAGATAACCTTGTCGAGGCTATGAATGCTTGATTGGTAGCAAGGCTCTATCCAAGGTTAGTTTATGAGGATTGATGAATTATGTAGTTCAATGTCAATGAACTAGTTTTTTTACTAGGTTTTAGAGGCTAGAGTTAATCAAAGCACACACTAATACTTTCTAGAGAAATTTTATATTTTTTATGCCATAATTTAGGTAAAGGTAAGGAACTATTGCTGGAAAATATGTATAATTTATAGTTTATAGCGGGTGAGTTGATCTCAGATTTCTTTTAAATCCAATTTTGTTGGTTGCAAGTTGTTGTGTGGTCTCACAACACACCCCAAGACTTTAAGGCTTGGGGAACCAATTTTAAAAATTAATTCTTGTGAAAGGTATTGGTTGGAAAAAGGATCACCAAAAAGTTAGTGTTAAATTGAAGTCTTGAAATAATTTACGAATTCAAAAGTACCAAGTGTTGGGTATATCGAACACTGGGTACTGGAAGGCCAGAGTGGTTGAAATGTTAATGCAAGGTTTGGCAAGTTGTTGAGGTCCAAAAGTAAAGTCTGGGAAATGTGAAGGTTTTGTTGTTTACTCAGATCCAGGTAAACTTTTTTTGGGTAAAAGATGAAGTTGTCAGGTACCAGGTACTGGGTAGCAATGCATGTTAAAATGTTTAATTGTTTAGTTTTCTCAGGAAGCCAAAATGTCTGGTAACCTGCCTAAAAGAATGATTATGTGAGAATGCATTTGAAGTGTGTTATTTATGATTTGTTTAAAATGATGATTTTATTTTCATTATAGTTTATGAATGTCTTAAAAAGGGATTGATATATGGAATTTTTATTTTTGTAGAAGAAACAAATTGCAATGCAATATTTGGGTATGGATGGTCACGAAAATTTGGATTGTGAGTAGTGATATAACTAAGTTGGGAAATATACTCCAAAATTACATGTGAAGGAGGAGTTTGTGATACCATAATACCAAGGATCTTGGTATTACAAATGTGGTGAAAAAGTGTGCCAATATCTAGTGTGATTTACTTTTGGGAGTTTCAAGCTCAAGGCAAAACTTGAGTGTAGAAGCCAAAATGCTAGTGGATTACAGTATCTATGTCCAGTTTCACCTGATCATTCTGAATATATGGGAAGTTCCTACATTTTGTTTGAAAAATATACTCGGCTCCAAGTTAATGTCTTGATTATATATCAAATATGGAGACCCCAGAAGATTTTAAATTGTTGAAGAAGGTTGACATCCATTGACTTATTCAAAAATTCTCCTGCTAGTTGTCATATTACATGTGCCTTGTTTTGATTCATCCCTTGGAATATCTCTCATGTGTTGATTGAATTTATCGAGCATATTGTTATTATAAAAGGTTATGAGACATTCCATTTTAAATTAAGTTTAGAATTCGTGGATGTTAGAGAACCAAAAAAAAAATTCAATTTTTGTTATTTTTCCTATTTTTGTTCCATTCTAGATTTAAAATTTGTATGTTTCATTAGAATTTAATCAAAATTAGAGCCAATTTTAAATCTTTCCTGATATGAAATCTTGTGTAGCTGATTGTTTGTTCCTATCAGACAAGACAGTGTGCTATATTGTTTAAGGGTGCATACTGACATTATCTGGTGGAAAATAATCCCCCTTCTCTTTAAAATCTTGCATCATTTTGTGCCTAATTTTGAAGAAATTTGGTGATATATGGAATGGTTTTCTCTAGTTTGGTTATTTCTTGATGCATGCATGGATAATACATGGGAGAAAATTTACTTTTTCAATATTTTTTGTTATGCTTTATTTTAGAATAAATGTTTAAATTTCAAAAAATGTTCCAAAAAAGTGATGAATGCATGGAGTTTTATTTCAAATATTTTGATTCCATGATATTATTGAATGCTTAAAGATAAATTTACTTGGATAAGTACAAGTTATTTGATTTTCATGAAATATTATTGCACATTTTTTGATTTCATGAAATTGTTTAATGACCGGACTAAGATTATTGCCATATCTCCATGATATCTTTGCAAATTGGAAGAATCATTTACCCCTCGTGTGTAACAACATTATCACAACAAACCTTAAATTAACCTAGTGTAGTCAAGACATGACATAAACGAGCCTTGGTATTAAGTTGAGTTAGCCTAAGATTTAGGTTTTCTTGGTGTAATATTTCAAGTAGGATAGGTTCCTATAGTGTCTCTGTGCAAATTTATCTATTTGTTGGTCTGCAACTAACATTCACATCAACAAGTCCTAGGTCACTTACCTAGGACACACATTGCTCAATGATAAGTGCTATGTTATGGCATTAATAAATTTTTGGTTTCCCTCTTCATAAATTACAATTAATTAGGGTTGGATTTGAATTAAAGGGGCCAATCAAGGAAAATTAACCTCTATTAATTAATAAAGCCCTGGATGAGTTTTAAAATGTAAATAAATACACTTTACAACACCACATTAAGGAACAATTCAGTCCATTTTAATTAATAAGGCCCCAAACTCAATGTGAATATGCAAAATATATATTAGAAAACTAAATTAAGGAATAATTAAGTTCATTTATTATGAATTCCCAAATTAAGTGTGAAAAAGGGATACTTTTTCCTACACTACATTTAGGCCCCACTTTAGTGAGAGGATGACCCCATGTCAAACTCACACTAAATTAAAAATTCAAGACACATATGTATGTAGAAATGACAAAGATACTCAATCATACAAAATCAAAGACTAGAAGAGAAGGGAGGTGGATCAAGTTTTGACTGCCCAACATGATGTTGAACATGTCTCGACTATTTGCCTAGGAATTTTCACAAGAAGAACTCGATGTCCACTATGCAAAAACCATGCATGTTCACTCCATGCTAATGAAACCTCAGGTTGCCCACTAGGTGAGCCCCGAGGAAAATGTCTTAGTGATAAATTCATGCCAGGTCTATAGGCTCTCACTATACTTACCATAACAAAGCTATGCCTCTGACAACTCAAATAGGACACCACACACATTAATGTTTTGAGCTTCATAAGGCCTAACAAATTGAGTTATGCTAAGAAAAATATGAACAAGGGGAGAGATCTAATAGAATGCAAGGTGTGTTATGATGGGTGGCCTTATAGGGAGGGGTTCAAGCTTCACAAGATTAACAAGTTGTATTATGTTAAAAACTTATGAAAAAAGTATATATATAAAGGTTTGTTCAAAGGGATCTTGCTTATTTCATGTAAGGTCTCTTCTTAGGGATCATTGTGCCTAATGTCTCCAAGAGAGGACAAGTCTAGGATAAGAGAATCACAACTTAGGGAATGCAAAATGTAGCATCACCACTAACAGGAAAGTCATACACTAAGAGATATCATGCTCTCGGAAGACATCGAACCCAATGAAACCCCCAAGAAAAGGAGACATCACAAGAATAAATAAAATAACACAAAGAAACATGAGTGTCGATGTATTCCATTACTTTAAAACAATTGCTAACACCATTGTTGTAAGAAATTTTCTTTAAAGTATCAAATGAAGAAGACATGAGAGCTTACTCGGAAAACCCTATGCCAAGTCATACGTTCCCGAATGAAACTACACCATGATGTTGCAAGTATGAAGGTGTTTTCATTGATGTCAAATAGTCATCAACTGGTTGTTATTGTTATTGATGTCATTGATTGTATATGTCGAGGATATTGAGAAAATTGTAATAAAGAAGGATTATTGGTTTGCTCTGATTTTTACTTTGGGATGTGTTCCTATGCTTGTGAGGTTTAGATATGTTTTTCACGACTGTTGACAATTGATATATCTATAATTTGGGCTTCTGGATCATTGTACAGTGCGATATATGTTCACTAGTATGTGTACTATGTTTTTTTGTGTATCTGGCTATAGTTTGGGATAAATGTAGTTGCTTCAGAATTCTTAGAGTTATGGTTTTAGGACCTGCAGTCTTGAAAATAAGTTGATATGATCATGTTCAAGATAATTTTTTTATTTGGAGAGATTGGATCATGTTAAGGTTGTGTGTGCTTAATTGCATTATGTGTTTTACATGGGAATTGGTTGACCTTGTGCTAAACACTACTTGCAAAATTTATGGAAGCATGGTAAAGCATGTTGGGACTTATTTTAAGTCCTCATTAAGTATTTGTTTGGTTTTCCCTCATTCTAATTCCACTGTAGATGTTTTAGTTCCAACCTAATTTGAATTTATAAATACAAACTATGTGTGGCCAACCTTGGATGAGTTTCAAGGTGTAAGATGGTATAAATACAAGTTGATATGTTTGTGAAAAGTGTGTGCAAGTTCAAGAGAAAGATAGATGTTAGATAAATGTGAAATAGTGAGTGTGTGTGTGTGTGATGTAAGGTTGAGCAGATTAGTGTGAAATTCAAAGTGGTGAGTTTCTAGAGGTAGTGAGTTGAAGGTGTACTCTATCATTCAAGAATGTATGCAAGTGTGTGAGTGAATTGTGGTGGATATCTCTGTTGCATTGAGATATTTTTCTCTCTGTAAAAAATATCTTCTATCTTCTTTGTATCTGTGTGGAAGTGAGCCCTTCGAGTGGTTTACCCTTATTGGATAGTGAGTCCTATTTTGTATCACTTTGGACAAGTAAGTCATATGTTGGCAGTGAGCCTTTCTGAAAGTGAGCCTTTGTATTTAGTTCTTAAATTCTTCATATTGTGAGCTAATCCTCATTGTGGTTTTTCACTCACTGAGTTTTCCATGTAAATCTAGTGTTGTTGTGTGTATGGTATTTGCTTCTTTTAGTTTCTACTTTTACACTTAATGATTAATCACATTAGTAAAGGGTTTGTGAATGGTAATTGATCTAACCTTTGGTAAAAAATCTAAAGGATAGAATTGCTACAATTGATTCACCCCCCTCTTAGTTGTCTTGTTTAATAATTGGTATTAGAGCTTGGTTCCTTGGGGAAGATCTTAACCACTTAAGGAAGTTATAGGATGGTGAGAAAGATCACTATTGAGTTCCCTAGGTTCAATGGGACTAACTATGCCCTTTGGAAAATAAAGATGGAAGGATATCTAGAATATTTTGGATATGATTTTGATAAAGCTTATAAGATTATATATACTGCTCCTGCTAATGGTCCAAGTACAACTAATGAGATCAAGGCACATAAAGAAAACAATAAGGAAAATTTCATTCTAAATAATAGTCTGTCACAATCTGAGTTAATTAAAGTTACAAATCTGAAGGCTAGTAAAGAGATATGGGATGCATTGGAAAAGATTCATTAAGGAGATGAAAAGGTTAAAGAAGTAAATTTGCAAAACTTGGAGGCACAATTCGAGATCTTGCATATGTCTAAAGAAGAGAACATTAAATCCTATGTACAAAGAGTGGATGAGTTGGTAGGTGGAGTGTGAGGACTTGGTGCAATAGTGGATGAATCTAGGATAGTGAAGAATATTCTTAGAACTCTCCCTAATGCATATAGTAAAAGGTATCTGTTACCCATTTTTCGCTTATAGCTCAAATCAGGTCGAGCTTTTTGTTTTCTTAAAATTTAACAAAACAAAATGAGGTGCATTTCATTTAAGTCTTCCCTATATTGCATTTAGGTGTATAAACATAAGAATCAAGAAGCTTTTATTTTCAGTAATGGATTGTTGCATTTATAGAAATGTATTCAATATTGAGAATATTTGCACAAAATTGCTAAAAGGAAGCCTTTATTGATTCAAAATAAAAGTCTATCTCACACAAGCCATGAGATATAGCTTGTCTCATGTGCATAAAATGCAATATATACAAGAATAGATTGAAAGAAAATAAGATGCATATATAGGGAGGGAGACCTATTATTGCCTAATGGCTGGTTTGGGTCTCCCGTCTTGCATGATCCTCAACTCCTGGTTGCTTGTTATGTGTCCTGTGCAGCTAAAGTCTTCATATCCTGCACCTGAAAGAATTGCAATGGTTAGAGGAGAGCTCTAAACAATAAAAAGTCTCCAATCCTACATACATATCCACCCACTAATGTATAGACTATCTCTTGCATGCATCAGACAAGCTATAAGTCACTCCTGTCAAGTGAAGAGAGAAAAAGAAATGATCATACATCTGGAAAATATTTTATTTCTAATCCGTTTGTTTCATGTGCAGCTACAGGTGCATATATGGTTTAAATCAAATATGAGTGGAGTAAAATGGGGCTCCCACAAGGGTAGATCCCAGCTCATCCAATGTTTTGTGCAATTCAAGAGAATGAAAGGAATTTGTTTCGTGTTATGCAGATTTTCTAGAAAATTCATTGCAATAAGTAGGCAAATTATAAATGATAGTAGCATTTCATTTTAAGTACATTTTCAGGATGCATTGTTTCCTGAAATGTCAAGGTGATTGCTTATCAAATTTAATCATCAAAGATATCACATATTTCAAGGTTTTTTCAGCCATATGAATCATGAAAAAAAGTCATATTGTTTGAATTCAAACTATTACCAGTCACTATTTTATTATCTGCTGCAACTATTTTGAGTACTGACACAAGTCAAAATGGAGAATCAAATTAGCTTAGCCATGGAAGAGCTGAGTTAAATGCATTACTTTCATACTCCAGAGCAACCTTGTTATTTCTAGAATCTTTGTCAAAAGGAGCCATAAATTTATGAAGATTTCTACAGGTATTGTTAAATATAGTTTCCAAAGGAATACCCATTCTTAGAAAAACCAGTGCTAAATATGAAAGCTGGAAGTGGTCCACTATACATAAATAAAGAGGACAATCATTCATATCGGAAAGAGGAAGCATCATGATTTTATGACTGTGAGATAGCCCAAGTTACCAGTAGTGTAAGGTGAAGGTCACCATCTTGATGGTAGCCAAGTAATGAGGGGTTACAGATAATGAAGGAGAGGAATCCATTCACGTGAAGTGAGGTTTCTGTTTTAGAAAGAATCTCCATAGTAAGCCACTGAAAGGTAACAAGAACATGTATCAAAGGTACATAGGGTTGCGCCCAAGAGCTAGAAGAATGAAAATATATAGCTACAAAAGCTCGAAATAAGAATCTCATGGCATCCAAGATAGGAAACACCAATTATAAAACAAATGCATAGAGAATATACTATAATGGCGCCCTCAAGGCTCAAAAGGAAACACTCGACCAGAAGAACCCATGGCGCCCAACACCAAAAGAAACCAAAGAAGCATAAAAGATCAAAGAAATGTGAGGTCACGACTTGTAGAAGACTCTCAAAAGCTTGCTAGCTACAGGCTTTGACAAACTGTAGAACCAAAAAATGGCGTAAAAACAACACTTTCAACTTAGGAAAACAGCGACGGGGGTTTACTAATGGCGGTCTCCTCGAATGAAATTTTTGGAAAATAATGTGCATTTGTGCTTCTCACATATTTCCAAGGAAAGATCTCAGTCTTAGCATGATAATGGCAGACCTCATAATAGTAGTAGTGAAGAGCCTTGCCAGGAGTGTTGTCCAAGTACAAATTGAAATGACAATCATGAGAAATCTTGTTACTAGTTTAGTGTCTTACAGGTGCAGTGACATTGATACAATAGGAAGTTTAAATGGAAGAAAACAAGGTACATAGAAATGCTTAGAAGTATCTGAGAAAGCATGGTGAAAACCTTAATGGTGGTGCGGGTTTGTGTATACCTAGAATCATGTACCAAATACTGGAAAATACTCATAGCTTACAAAGAGAAGTGATAAATAGAGGTTTGATTCAAGACCCAAAAACTCGTAGCTAATGGGCCGACCCATGAAAGCTGCTTAAAATCATCAAAAGGATAAGGATATACAATGCAAATTTCTTCAAAAGGCATCACCGGAATAAATATGGCACTATTAACACCTAGAACAAGGAAGCAAACAACATAAAAGCCTTACCTTTCCCTGCCAAAGAAGAGTACAAAGGCCATGCCCAACTCGTATAAAAAATGCAGCAGATTCATCAACGGTATGACCAACAAGCAAGAACAGAAAAACAAAGCACAAATTCTATCTCCAGAATATAGATTCATCAATGGCATGGCTAGGGTTCTCAAGTGGTGGTGCAACAGAGGGAGGTAAAGAATGAAGCAACTATATGTGAATGGAATCATTACTTAGGTTTTGTTCAACCCTAGAAAATTTCAAAGGCTTTTAGCCTTATGATTTATTTCATAGAAGCTTATCTATTTTCAAAAGGCCATGGCATTATTTATGCCTTTGTTTTATTTTTCAAAGTCTTTTGAATTAATTAAGACTTATGATCTTAGGGTGTTGAAAATAGATAAGTGTGTCGATAGAATAAAGTTTTTAACTTTATTTTTATTTTTTTTAGAATTTCCAATGTTACTTATACCATGGCGAAGTTCATAGTCCCTTAGGACTTAGTCTTTTTATATTCCACCTTTGACTGAGTTATGTATGTATGCATTAAGTTAAATTGTAAAGCATTTGACTTAAGTGTTATTGTTATAATCACTTAATTCAATTTTATATTTCAAATGAAAAATGATGTAACATGCCTTGTATATGGTTAGGGAGATATATCTTTGGATTTATGCTTTTACAGGTATGTTGGAGGGTATATAGGGAGGTTATACTTGAAATTCAGAACATGAGGAGAGTATGTAGGCATGTTGAGTTAGTTTTGAAACATTGGGAGGGTATCTAGGGATTGTTGGAGAGGATTTAGGGTTCGTATTTGTCTTCTCTCAAGTAGTTTGGATGCTTCTATTTTCAGTTAGAATTCTTTTTGAGGTTATTTGACTGAGTTATAGGGTGGTTAATAACTTGGGAAGACTTTTTCCATTTTTTTGGCTTCTTTTGGAGAGTGGAGTGTGCTATTCTATAGGCTATTTTTCTGGATCCGACCCATGGAGGGTGAGAGTTGTACTTATGAGTTTTGGAAACTCATTTTCAGTTAGTTCTTCTGCATGATATAATTTTTTTTTTTTGAAGTTCCAGTACTAGTTTTTGCTCCTTTGCAGTTGTAACTCATGATATTTTGAGGAGATCCTTGCGGTCATTCTGATAATACAAAATCTTTTGGGACCTACTTTGGAGTTCATTCTCATATTCTTCTATTTTCAATTTGATTTTTCATGCTGAGATTTATGTTAATCCTACATGTTATGTCTTGGAACTGTGTCTTGAATGAATATTTTGCAGCTGAATAGGTTATAGATTGTGAAAATTCATCTAGTTCATGCTTGGTTGTAGATTGTGAAAACTCTCTCTTTTCCTGCTAATTCGAAGCTTTGAACTAGTTTATTACCTATCTATGAAACATTTTTATGCAGTTGCTTACTTGCCAAAGTTGAGTTTTAGTATGCTCAGTTTTAATTGCCTCACTGCTATGTGTTGTCAAATCAAGACAGCCTTATAATTTTGGTGTATCACCTTAGAAATTTTGAATACCCAGTTATTTTATTGTTCAAGTTTCTTTCCTATCCTTTTACCTTTAAAAGATTTCAAGTTTTAAGTACTTTTAGGTGATTATCCAAATAGGAGCCAGCCTAGAACCCAAAGGTTTCACTTCAATCCAAGTGTCCCACGTAGAAGTGAATCCCATGTTTTACCAGAATTGCTGAAGCTTTCTCAAAATTCAGTATCGGGTGCAATTTTTGGTAACTAACAATTTTGGCACACTTGGTGGGACAATCATAATTTATTTTTTAAGTCTTGCTATTTTGATGTGCTGCCAGTGAGCTAAAAGCCTTTTTAGAGGTTATTTTTAGCATATCTGGTGACTCTATGTGGAGAAATAGATCAATGTTTTTTTTAATATGAGAAGAATAGAAACCAGAAGCTCGAAAAATGTGGAGTTTCTGCATTTAGCTCCTCCAAGAAGAAGAGGGAGAGCTCACAAAAGGACTATTCATTCCCCTAGAGTTTAGTCAATAACACCTAGTGTTGGTGAAAGGGTATTATTTTCATACAAAAGAAGAAGAAGGAGAGACCCTCTTGTTAGGCGTTCTGCATCACCTACTATTAGAACAGATCCTTCCACCTTTTCTTTTGGGACGTTGAATTTTTCAATAGGTAGTAATTCTACTGCAACAAGTTCAAGCTTTGCTTTAGCAAGCATATCAACACATTCCAGCTCAATGGCAGTACCAAGGGCCTTTGCTTTTGTTCCATTTGACCAGGGTAGTCCCCTTAATTTAGCACAACATAATGATATTCCTTTGGCAACATTAAAGGGACTGCTAGAATTCACTAGAGAAGGGAAAATAACACCATTTGAACATATAAGAGATGTGGCAGCATTTTGCAATGTGCATCACGTAATGCAAGAGAATGTAGCTATGAGATTATTGGCTGCATCTTTCAAGAAGAAGGCATTGGAATGGTTCAGAAGCTTACCAATGGCCTCTATTTCAACATGGGATGAGCTGGGTGACCAATTTACCAGATTTTTTGAGGAAAAATCAGATCACTTATCTTTGGTAGAGCAGTTAACAACTATAAAAAGAGCTCCTCAAGAGCAAATGGCAAATTTCAACATCCATTTTTAGAAGACCTGGAACAAGATACCTGCTATGGTAAGGCCTTCTGCTGATTACACTTTCTTGTACTATTTAAAAAGTTTAAATAGTTATGTCTCACTCATGATACAGTCCATGGGGGGTACTTCTTTACCTCAGGCTTATAGTATAGCCATTAGGGTAGAAAATAGTCTCATTCAAGCAGGTAAGATAGCATCTAGGCCACCTATACTTTACTTTCCCGATATACAATCAAACATGCCATTACAAATGCCACCCTTAGCCCCTTTACCTGATGTTTCAGCATTACCTAGTGTTGGAGGTTATGGAGCATTAGCTGCAGGGTTGTCAAGTGAGTTGCAAGAGATTAAGTCTGGTCAGGAGAAAATAGAAACTATTTTGCAGACTATGAGAAATGAGTTAATCAACATGAAAAAACAATACCAAGGGTTAAGGCCAACTTTTCAGCAGCAAAACCAACAACAATGTCAAACTATAAATCAGCCTTATCAAAGCCAAGGATATCAATATCAAAAAACTAGGCAACCCTATCAAGGTGGTTATTAGAGGCAAAATGTTAACTAGAGACCATTCATGCCATATAACCCAACTCCTCTTAATGCTGCCAATCCAGTCAAGGATATAGTCCTAGCTCAAAATAACTTTGCAGCAGAATATGAATGGTGCTATCCATGCAATCAAGCACATAACCAGGCTTCATGTTCAAATGGAGTGACTAATCAAGTGCTTATGGTTCAAAACACTATCAGTTCTCAGCCAGATATACCTACTGGCATACTTGAACAACAACCAGATTTATTTTCTAATGAGATTGAGTTTCTAAATTGGCAAGGTGAAGAATTATGTGTTGTGAATGGTGATTCAACAATTGTAGCAAATACACGAGCCAAGAAAATAGCTCTAGATTTGGAGCAATCAGTTGATAAAAATAAGGAGCCTGCAACTGCGGAAACATCATCCACACCTGTTCCGAATATATCAAAGAAAAATAATACTGTCTTACTAGTTAGTGGGCTGCCTCACAAGAACGTGGAACTGGTTATTGCTAAAGTATACCAGAGGGTACCTTCAGCTGTGCCTTACAATATTGTGGAAAGTATGAAGAAGATGAACATGAATATGACCATGTAGGATTCCTTAAATCTTCTTGGACAGGCTGATTTTCTTAAAAGGCATTGACTGAAGATGCAAATCCTAAACAAGTTGTTGATTCCCCAAAGGTCATGATGACTAATGATGATCAAGGAAAGGAAGCTAGTCCTAGTGGTGAAGGAAAATCTACAACCCAAGGTAAGGACATGAGACCTCCTCCGTTCTATGTTTCATTGATTATTGGGAACAATTTGGTGCATAATTGTATGGTAGACAGTGGGGCTACTTGTTTTGTGATGCCTAAGCGAGTAGCTGATCAGTTAGGTTTAAAGTATGAGCCTTTAGAGAAAGGAGTAGTCTAGCTGGATGACTCATTTGTTAATATAGTGGGTCTTATCAAAGATGCTAGCTTAACCCTGCATGCTTGCCCCAATTTTTTGATTCCCCAAGATATTTATGTAGCAGATTTGCGTCCATATTTTGTGTTATGTTTGTCAAGAGAATTCATAGCCAACATAGGAGGATTAT
Organism: Sequoiadendron giganteum; assembly: GCA_007115665.2. Classification (NCBI taxonomy): domain Eukaryota; kingdom Viridiplantae; phylum Streptophyta; class Pinopsida; order Cupressales; family Cupressaceae; genus Sequoiadendron; species Sequoiadendron giganteum. Next base: position 267,968,614 of record CM021105.1, read on the forward strand.
TTTCATCTGATTGGTCTCATATGTTGTTCTGTACTAGGTATGGAACCAAAGTAACCATTAAATCTGAGTTGCTTGCAAAAGACAACATATAACCCTATATATCTAGTGCAATGAATGCTAATTGTGTAAATTTTGAACAGGATGAGCATGTTGATGTCCCTGACCCCCATACTGTTGTTAATGATATCCCTGATATAATTTTAGATGAGTGGGTAGCAAGTTGTACTCCTAATGCTGAGAGTGACTTGGTGCTAGACGTGGGTATGGGTAACTACATGTTTCAAGAGGCTGGTTTAATGATGCCTAACTTGGTTAAGGGGTCAAAGAATGGTTGTGATCAACAAAGCAAAGTGTGGGAAATGTATTTTGATGGCTCAAGGAGAAGACATGGTGCTTGTGGGGGTGTAATGTTGGTTTCACCAAGAGCAGAAAGATATTATGCAACTTTTAGATTTGGTTTTTCTTGCACAAATAATACAATAGAGTATGAGGGTCTTATTCAAGGGCTAGAATAAGAAAGGAAGTGTGGAATCAAGTGTCTAAAGGTGCATGGAGATAGAAAGTTGATAGTGAATCAGGTTAGAGGCCTGAGTGTTGTTAAAAATTATGTTCTTAAATTATACAAGCATAGGGTTTGGGACCTTCTCGAGGATTTTGAAGCTTTCAACATTATTGCCATTCTAAGAAGTAAGAACCAGCATGCTGACAGGTTAGCAGCTATGGGTGCTCAGTTTGACATTTTGAATAGCATAAAAAGGGGATGTGATCAGTAGCATATCAAAGTTATAATCAGACCTTCAATGCCTTATAACAATGTTAATTGGTAGGTTTTTGAGAGTGATGAACAAATTATGCAGTTTTTGCTCGAAGAGGATGTGTTTGCAGCATCAACCCAGGAAAGAGTCAAACAACAGTATGGAGATCAAGTGTTGCAGTTAAAGAATAACAAGTTTCCTAAGGGATTGGTCACCTTAGAAATTATTTTCAATTTAGATGATCAGTCAAAAAGTAACAAGGCTAATTTGTTGGTTCAGTAGGATCCCTATGAAGACTTAGAGATTGCTCCCAAGAGAAGCCTCAAGATAGGAAAAATAAACTCTTCTATTGAAAATCAATCCTTTCTGCATTTATTCTAAGAGTTTATTGACATATTTTCTTGGGATTATGGGGATTTGATCCACATCTTGTGCAACATACAATAGAGTTGGAGCTAGCAGCCAAGCCCATAAGGCAGAAACAAAGGCTAGTTAATCCCAAGTTGGAGCCATTAATGCAGAAAGAAATTTTCAGACATATAGAAAGCGGGATTATACTTCCTATTAAGCATACTAGTTGGGTTGCAAATCTGGTCCTTGTTAGGAAGAAAAATGGAGAGCTTAGGTTGTGTGTAGATTTCAGAGATTTGAACAGAGCTTCTTTGAAAGACAGGAACCCTCTTCCATCTATGGAACATATTCTTCAATGTGTGTTAGGTGTTGAGCATTTTTCTTTACTGGATGGATATTCTGGTTATAACCAAATTTTGGTAAAAGAAGAGGATCAATTTGAGACTGCATTCACCACAAAGTGGGGCACAATGGCTGATAAGAGAATGCCTTTTGGCTTGTCAAATGCTGGAGCGACCTTACAAAAAGCTATGGACATGGCTTTCAGTAATTTAATGTATTGATTTTTTCTAGTATATCTTGATGACATCACTATCTACTCCAAGAAGGCAGCAGATCACATTGACCATTTGAGGCAGATTTTTGAACGTTGTCAAGAATTTGGTATATCACTGAATCCCAAGAAATGTGTTTTTTATTTTCATGAAGGCAAGCTTCTTGGGTATGTAGTATCTAAGGATGGAATCATTGTGGATTCTGAGAGAGTTGCAGCAATCTTGGAGCTTCCTTTACCCCAATATAAGAATGGACTTCAAAGTTTGTATCAATTTTGTTAGAAGGTTTTTGCTTGATATAGCAGCCTTATTGAGACCCCTTACAACTATGTTAAAAAAGAATACAGAGTTCAAATGGACCCGTGAAGCAAGGAACAACTTTCAACTGATTAAGGAGGCCTTAGCTTCATCCCCAACATTAGTTAACCCAAATTTCAGCAAGGATTTTACTTTGTATTCTTTTGGAAACCTCGATGTAATCTCTGTAGTTTTGGTGCAGAAAAATACAGAAGGGTTGGAGCAACCCATTGATTTTTTTAGCAAGGGTTTAGAGGACTATGAACAGAGGTATACTTTCATGGAAAAGCATGTGCTAGCTATTGTGAAAAGTTTGAATAAATTTAGACATCTGTTGTCCCATAACAAGATTCATCTGCAAGTGGCACATCCCAGCGTGAAGGAGTTTTTACTTAGCAAGGATCTAAATGAAAAAACGGGTTGGGTGGATCACGAGAGTTATGGAATATGATGTGGATGTTCAAGTCACCAAGTTGGTGAGGGAAAAAGGTTTGTGCTAGCAGTTGGCTAAAGAAGATGTTTCAACAATAGAGGAGGAAAAAGAGTTAATTCTGGCTAATGCCAGGACAGTAGACAATGAAGCTACCAGTTGGTTGCAGGAGATGTCACATTTTTTAAGAACTGGAGAGTGTCCACCTAATCTAAGAAGAACTAAGAGGAGGTACTACAAAATTTATTCCATTCCTTTTGTCTTGATTGATGATATCTTGTACAAGAAAGATCACAGTGGGGTACTACTTAGGTGTGTTGATAAGGATCAAGTTGATCATATTTTACATGAGTTCCATGATGGGCCTTCTGGAGGTCATTATGCTGTGAGGACCACAACATACAAGATTCTAAGAGCAGGCTATTATTGGCCTGATTGTTTAAGGACACACATACATATTACAGGAAATGCACCAGATGTGCCATGTTTTCAGGCAAAGAAAATCTCATAGCTTTTCTCTTACAACCAATTCAAATAGAGCAGCCATTTATGAAGTGGGGAATAGACTTCATAGGGGCAATCAATCCACCCTCAAGTGCAGGTCATTAGTGGATTATAACATCAACAGACTATTTTACACGATGGATGAAAGCTTTGCCTCTAAAGGAGGCTAATGAAACAACAGTGCTGAATTTCTATGAGGATATCATTTGTAGATTTGGAGTACTAGACTCTATAATTTCTGACAATGCCCTGGCATTTGTTGGTTTGAAAGTTGTTGACTGGGCATTGAAGAATGGGATTTATTTGAATACAAGCTCTAACTATTATCCTTAGGGCAATGGACTTGCGGAGTCTACTAACAAGAATCTGATTAACATTATCAAAAGGATGCTTCAGAACAATCAGAGGGATTGGCATGCCAAATTGCAAAATGCCCTTTGGGTGGACAAAATTACCCCTAAGAAGGTGATTGGGAATTCACCTTATATGCTGGTGTATGGAAAGGAAGCAAAATTACCTATTTCTACTGAGTTGCCAGCCTTGGATATTGCTAGCCAGCTAGTTTTGTTTGAGCAGACTGATCCACTTGCTTTAAGATACACTCAGCTGATGGAGCTGGAAGAAATCAGGAACAAGGCTATGAAAAACATGGAATATCAGCAAATCCTGACTAAGAGAACTTTTGACAAGAAAACTAGATCAAGGGATTTCATGGTGGGAGATCTTGTGCTGAAATGGGATGTACTAAAGAGTAGGTTGGGTCATCATACCAAGTTTGACAAAATGTGGATGGGTCCATTCATTATCAAAGAGTGCAAAGAACACAATGCCTTTCAATTGGCTACAACTGAAGGTGAAATACTTCCTATCCTAGTCAATGGGATACACCTCAAGCCTTGTTTTGAGGTTTGATGGTTAAATTTTGTACATATTCTAGGTTAGATTTTCATGTTTTCAATAAGTGTTGTTGCACTTTAGTTTAGTTTTTTTTTCATTCCCTAAGTGATGTTTCAGCACAGTAAGTAGTTTCGTTTCGATTTTTCTTGTTTTCAATAAGTCCAATGAGCTACTGCCATGTACAAAACTGCTCTAGGTCTGTCTCTGAGTTCTCCTAATGACTCCATGCCCAATGAACAAGTTTAGGCTACTGGTTTTTATGTTTAGCATGCAAACCTCTAGCAGAGGTCGACAAAAATTTTACTCATTTTTCACTTACAGCTCAAATTAAGTCGAGCTTTTTTTTTTCTTAAGATTTAACAAAACAAAATGAGGTGCATTTCATTTAAGTCTTCCCTATATTTCATTTAGGTGTATAAACATAATAATCAAGAAGCTTTTATTTTTTAGTAATGGATTGTTGCATTTATACAAATGTAGACAATATTGAAAAGATTTACACAAAATTGCTGAAAGGAAGCCTTTATTGATTCAAATTTAAAGTCTATCTCACACAAGCCGTGAGATATAGCTTGTCTCATGTGCATAAAATTCAATATATACAAGAATGGATTGAAAGAAAATAAGATGCATATATAGGGAGGGAGGCCGGTTATTGCTTGATGGCTGGTTTGGGTCTCCCATCTTGCATGACCCTTAGCTCCTAGTTGCTTGTTTTGTGTCCTCTATAGCTAAAGTCTTCATATCCTACACCTAAAAGAATTGCAATGGTTAGAGCAGAGCTCTAAACAATAAAAGTCTCCAATACTACATACATATCCACCCACTAATGTATAGATTGTCTTCTGCATGCATCAAACAAGCTATAAGTCACTCCTATCAAGCGAAGAGAGAAAAAGAAATGATCATACATCTCGAAAATATTTTATTTCTAATCCATTTGTTTCATGTGCAGCTACAGGTGCATATATGATATAATCAAATATGAGTGGAGTAAAATGCAGCTCCCACAAGGGTAGAGCCCAGCTCATCCAATGTCTTGTGCAATTCAAGAGAATGAAAGGAATTTGTTTCATGTTATGCAGATTTTCTGGAAAATTCATTACAATAAGTAGGCAAATTATAAATGACAGCAACACTGCATTTTAAGTACATTTTCAGGATGCATTGTTTCCAGGAATGTCAAGGTGATTGCTTATCAAATTTCATCATCAAAGATATCACATATTTCAAGGTTTTTTCAGCCATATGAATCATGAAAAAATAAACATATTGTTTGAATTCAAACTGTTACCAGTCACTATTTTATTATATGTTGCAACTATTTTGAGTACTGACACTTCAAAATGGAGAATCAAATCAGCTTAGCCATGGAAGAGCTGAGTTAAATGTATTAATTTCATACTCAAGAGAAACCTTGTTATTTACAGAATCTTTGTCAAAAGGAGCCATAAATTTATGAATATTTCTATAGGTACTGTTAAATATAGTTTCCAGAGGAATGCCCATTCTCAGAAAAACTAGTGCTAAATTTGAAAGCTAGAAGTGGTCCACTATACATAAATAAAGAGGACAATAATTCATATCGGAAAGAGGAAGCATCATGCTTTAATGACTATGAGACAACCAAGGTTACTAGTAGTGTAAGGTGAAGGTCACCATCTTGATGGCAGCCAAATAATGAGGGGTTACAGATAATGAAGGAAAGGAATCCATTCATGTGAAGTGAGGTTTCTATTTTAGAAAGAATCTCCATAGTGAGCCACTGAAAGGTAACAAGAACAGGTATCAAAGGTACATAGGGTCGTGCCCAAGAGCTTGAAGAATGAAATTATACAGCCACAGAAGCTCGAAATAAGAATCTCATGGCATCCAAGATAGGAAACACCAATTATAAAACAAATGCATAGAGAATATACTATAATGGCACCCTCAAGGCTCAAAAGGAAACACTCGACCAGGAGAACCCATGGCATCTAGCACCAAAAGAAACCAAAGAAGGATAAAAGATCAGAGAAATGTGAGGCCATGGCTTGTAGAAGACTCTCAAAAGCTTGCTAGCTACAGGCTTTGACAAACTGTAGAACCAGAAAATGGCGTAAAAACAACACTTTCGGCTTAGGAAAATAGCAACTGGGTTTACTAATGGCGGTCTCCTCAAATGAAAGTTTTGGAAAATAACGTGCATTTTTTCTTCTCACGTATTTCCAAGGAAAGATCTCAGTCTTAGCATGATAATGGCAGACCTCATAATAGTAGTAGTGAAGAGCCTTGTCAGGAGTGTTGTCCAAGTACAAATTGAAATGACAATCATGAGAAATCGTGTTACTACTTTAGTGTTTTATAGGTGCAGTGACATTGATACAACGGGAAGTTTAAATGGAAGAAAACAAGGTACAGAGAAATGCTTAGAAGTATCTAAGAAAGCATGGTGAAAACCTTAATGGTGGTGTAGGTTTGTGTATACCCAAAATCATGTGCCAAATACTAGAAAATACTCATAGCTTACAAAGAGAAGTGATAAATAGAGGTGTGATTCAAGACCCAAAAAATCGTAGCTAAAGGACCGACCCATGAGATCTGCTTAAAAACATCAAAAGGATAAGGATATACAATGCGGATTTCTTCAAAAGGCATCACTAGAATAAATATGGCACTGTTAACACCTGGAACAAGGAAGCAAACAACATAAAAGCCTTACCTTTCCCTGCCAAAGAAGAGTATAGAGACCGTGCCCAGCTCATATGAAAAATGCAACAGATTCATCAACAATGCGGCCAACAAGAAAGAACAGAAAAACAAAGCACAAATTCTATCTCCAGAATACAGATTCATCAATGGTGCGGCTAGGGTTCTCAAGTGGTAGTGCAACAGAGGGAGGTAAAGAATGAAGCAACAGTATGTGAATGGAATCATTACTTAGGTTTTGTTCAACCCTAGAAAATGTCAAAGGCTTTTAGCCTTATGATTTATTTTGTCGAAGCTTATCTATTTTCAAAAGGTCGTGGCATTATTTATGCCTTTTTTTAATTTTTCAAAGTCTTTTGAATTAATTAAGACTTATGATCTTAGGGTTTTGAAATAGATAAGTGTGTCAATAGAATAAAGGTTTTACCTTTATTTTTATTTTTTTTAGAATTTGCAATGTAACTTATACCATGGCGAAGTTCATAGTCCCTTAGGACTTATTCTTTTTATATTCCACCTTTGACTGAGTTATGTATGTTTGCATTAAGTTAAATTGTAAAGCATTTGACTTAATTTTTATTGTTATACGCACTTAATTCAATTTTCTATTTCAAATGCAAAATGATGTAACATGCCTTGTATATGTTTAGGGAGATATATATTTGGATTTATACTTTTACAAGTATGTTGGAGGGTATCTAGGGAGGTTATACTTAAAAGTCAGAACATGAAGAGAGTATGTAGGCATGTTGACTCAGTTTTGAAACATTTGGAGGGTATCTAGGGATTGTTAGAGAGGATTCACGGTTCGGATTTGTCTTCTCTCAAGTAGTTTGGATGCTTCTATTTTTAGTTGGAATTCTTTTTGAGGTTATTTGGCTGAGTTATAGGGTGGTTAATAACTTGGGAAGACTTTTTCCATGTTTTTGGCTTCTTTTGGAGAGTGGAGTGTGCTATTCTATAGGCTATTTTTCTAGATCCGACCCATGGAGGTTGAGAGTTCTACTTATGAGTTTTGGAAACTCATGTTCAGTTAGTTCTTCAGCATGATATAAATTTATTTTTTTGGAGTTCCAATACCAGTTTTTGCTCTTTTGCAGTTGTAACTCGTGATATTTTGAGGAGATCCTTGCAGTCATTTTGATAATACAAAATCTTTTGGGACCTACTTTGGAGTTCATTCTCGTATTCTTCTATTTTCAATTTGATGTTTCATGCTGAGATTTATGTTAGTCCTACATGTTATGTCTTGGAACTATGTCTTGAATGAATATTTTGCAGCTAAATAGGTTATAGATTGTGAAAATTCATCTAGTTCATGCTTGGTTGTAGGTTGTGAAAACTCTCTCTTTTCTTGCTAATTTGAAGCTCTGAACTAGTTTATTACCTATCTATGAAATATTTTTATGCAGTTGCTTACTTTCCAAATTTGAGTTTTATTAGCTTCACTGCTATGTGTTCTCAAATCAAGATATCCTTATAATTTTGGTGTATCACCTTAGAAATTTTGAATACCCAATTATTTTATTGTTCAAGTTTCTTTCCTATCCTTTTTACCTTTCAAAGATTTCAAGTTTTAAGTACTTTCAGGTGGTTATCCAAATAGGAGCTGGCCTAGAACTTGGAGGTTTCACTTCAATCCAAGTGTCTCACGTAGAAGTGAATCCCATGTTTTACCAGAATTGCTTAAGCTTTCTCAAAATTCAGTATCGGGTGCAATTTTTGTTAACTAATAGTATCTACTATTGAAGAATTTGTGGATTACAAGACTTGTTCTAAAGATCAGTTTTTGGGTACTATGACCTCATTTGAAATGAGAAATCCTAATTTGAGAAAAAAATCAAATTTAAAAACCACTTTTAGGGCTACAAGTATTGAAGATCTAGATGAAGAAAACTTTGATGAAGTGGAATCTAAATTTTTAAGAAGGATGCAAATGGGATTCAATATGTATCAAGGTAAGTTACTGTTGTCACATGAAATTGCACCATTCTTGGCTTGGAGCTCAACATTCCAATGACACAATGGAAATGACCTCATGGTGTGGTACCTTTGCACGTATGAGGTCGAATCTCCAAAGAATGTTGGCTTCTTTTTTAAAATCTCAGTGCAATGTGCTAGTATAACTGAGTGCATGAAATCCTACCACTAATAGCTCATAATGAAAAGGGGAGAAGGAGAACATGAAAGGGAAAAGAGGTGATACACCAAGATAGAAAGATTGCTTCTTCCTAAAAAAAAATTGAATAGTATATCAAAGAAGGGGATCGAGTGAATCTCAAAACTCTTTATTTGGTTGATTTCAGAGGTAAACATGGATGGTAGGGATTGACAAAGCACTAGAAGGAAATAAAGATTCTCAACACAAAAGTTGAAAACAATTTAACACAAGAATGTATACATCAAATGAAAGAAAATACTTAAACATGAAGGTAATAATAGATCAAACATACATAAAAGAGGAGAGAACTAGCATCAACCTTAGACTTCATTAATGTAAATGCATATAGCCAATCTTTACAATGGCAGAGTATAAAGGTGAAAGTCTACAAAAGAAAAACCCCAAAGGAGTTGGAGGAAGAAGAAGAACCTGTTTGCTTAGAAGAAGAGAAATGAATACATTTTTTTCCTTTAAAGATCATGCATAATTGAGAAACAAAAAATACCACCCTAACCCTAACTAGGGTTAGCAATAAAGCCTGTGTATGCAATAATAGAACCATCAATGAAAATATCAATTAGGGAATAAATCTATTAGTAAAGTCAACAATAAAAAATAGAAGGGAATGGGTGCCCATGAAATCCACTTGTAGAAGGCATGATGTGCAATTAATGTAAGCCTTGAAGCTCAAGAATTAGATCTAGTAGCTCAAAAGTCAAATCGAGCCTCACAAACATCACCCAAAAAACACATCAAAGCATAAGATGGTCGGGGCGTTGGGCCTAAAAAAAAACCTTTACAACAAATAAAAGGATGGTCTAGCCCCCCCAAAATTATTGCCAGATGTTTGGAATCAAGTGGTCAGGAGTTGGGCATTGACCTTACTGCTTACCCCATACTTGGAAGAAGGAGAAGAAACAAATTCACAAAGATGAGAGGAAATTTCAATGTTCGGGGAGAGAAGACACCTCTTACCAATGAAAGGTAAGAGGTAAAGGGGAAGGTCAAAAGCCAAAACCCAAAAACTTGACAATCGAAGAATTTGACATTTGGTCAAATCTCACTTAGAAAAGAAGGAAAAAAGGAAGAATGAAAAAGAAGGGACTTCAGAGGTTGGACCTCAGACCGTCAGAGGTTATAGGTCAGACCAAAGCCTTATGCATTGCAAAGTGAATGATAAGAGGGAAGAGGGAAGAATGAAGGTTGAAGGAAGAATATCATAAGTTTGGAAGAGGAAAGAGGGAAGGCTGAAGGATGAAAGGAGAAAGAAGGAAGAGGAGAAGGATGGTAAGGTCGAAGGCCAAAACCCAAAAAAATTAGAAGAAAAGTAGGGAAAGGAAGGAGCTATGGAGAAATGAAGAAGTCATGCAAGGTAAGAAATTAAGACAACCCGAAAACCAAAAAATTCTAGGACTTAGAAAATTTTAGAAAGCTTCAAGGAGAAAACTCATGCAAGATGGCCCATGGGGAATCTCTTAGATCAGATATCAATGATGGGGCATCAAAGGGTGGCATGAAAATGACATTAATGGCAACTTCTGCAAGATGATTTCCTGCTAATCATGGGATCCAAAGGCCTTATCAGTCCATTAGGTACGAAGTCATGAAGGGGAAAAATTAACAGTTAGGCCTCCTCAAGAAAAAAAACATGTGCAACTGCACTTTGAGGAAAGCATTCAAGATAAAAGAATGAATTCCCTTAAGGAGAATGTAGGGTGTGCAAATACACTTCATGGAAATAATATATTTTCAATATATACACAAACTAATAGAAAGAAAATAATGGGATCTTACCTCTATCTAATATGAACCTTTTGAAGGAGCTAATCTCTCTCAAACCATAGTTGCAGACCTCATCTAGCTGCAACCACTAAAAACCACTGCCAACATGCATGTAACTACACAAAATACTTGCAAGGTGAAGGATTGCTTCACTAGAAATTTTTCCATTGCAATGGAACCATATGATGCAAGTGTCAAACTCATCTAACACTGGTGCCTCAGGTGAACATACAGTAGCAGGGGTGTAACACTTTGAAGGAAAGTCAACATCCAAGAACAAACCTTTTGTAGAAGGAAGAGAACTCACTTCACAAAAGGATAGGAAATCCTATCACTTTTGACCTCCTCAATGCATGAACTAAAACAAAAAGATAAAATTTCTAGCTCACATGGTGATGCAACATAGTCCAAATCTAAATTTTTGATTTGCACAAGAAAATGCTTCTTCATGCACCTCAAAAGAGAAACTTTGAAGGTTGGACATACAAACAAATTGAGCAATGGAAGCATCACTCTCCAAACAAATGTATGGTTTCTTAATAACTAAAAATTCATTTGCATTGATGCACACTTCATCAACATAAAAAATATATTTTTGAAAAACTTAAAGTGAAGAACTAAATTCTTCAAATTTCCTTTCGATTTTAATTCTTTCTTGGCAATGAGCTACAAAAAAGTTAGAATCGTGGCATGTAATAGTTGCCACGTCCTCTGTTGTTCCTTAATTCTTATACTATTTCCCACAAACTACTCTTTTGGGGGTGAAAGATCAAAATCCAAGCTTGAACAAAAATATTCTAAAATATCCCAAAATAGGTCCTCCACCTTAGAATTGTAGCCCTCAATAGATCGTGGATCTTCATCCACTATAACAGGGGCTAAAGACATCTATTTTTTCTACTCCAAAACCATGGAGTTATCTTCAACCATCAAGCCCAAACCAAATTTTTTTGAGGCTTCAACTAATGTAGGTATAACTGATCTATCCTCCTCACCTTCAAAAAAACAAGGAAGGGAATCAAATGAGAGGACTGATTCCTCTACTATATCATTTTTTCTACCATTTTAATTCCTTGTTGCTGCAACACTATTTCTTCATTTTTTTCTTGCAGTAGAGAAAGAAAATCATTTTCAAGAACACATGAAGGCTCCACAACAACAACCTCCTCAAGGATGGGTTATTGAAAGAAATAGAGGCTTGCAAAACTTAGGGTCTCCAACATAGAAGATCCACTTGATGGCACAAGAGGTTGTACGAGAGTTTCAAGGGGTTGATTAGTATTCTTGAAACATTTTTTTTGTTCTTGCAAACCTCTTGAACAATAGGCTATTTTGGAACAAAGGAGGAATCATGGGGATTTCAAGAGACTTGCTAGGTTTCTTGAAACTTATGAATTTATGGTTTATTATCCCCTCCCTAATAGGCTATTATGGAAATGGTGGAGGTGCTTGCTTGAAACTAGGCACACAAGGGGTTTCTTGAGTCTCAGGAACTTATGCTAGAGCAACAAAAAGTCTATTTTTTCTTGCCTAGCAATAGCCTCATTTTCTATATACTCCTCTTGTTTCTTTCTTTGTGCCTCCAACTATTGCTCATACCCCCGCTGAGCCTCATTATTTTGATTTTGTGCATAATGAGCTTGATAGAAAAACTCACCATGCTGTGGGAAATAACCTTGTGGTTTCTCTTGATAGGCTTGATTAGCCCACTCTTCCTATTGTAGGTCAATATCTTGTTGTCTCCAAAGCTCATCAAATTTTCTATTGAAATCAAGCAAAATTCTTGTGATTTCGCTTGCTCTTAAATTGTAAATTTTTTAGGGTTGAGTAGGGCATAAATAAGGATAATTTTGAAAATGATGAGTCTCTTGGGGTTGCTGATATGAATGTGTAGGCATCCAAGAAAATTGAGTAGGTTGGGGTGGGTGGTATGCATTTTGAAGAGGTTAATAACCCACAACAAGAAGGTTCTTTGGAATGAAATGGGAGGTATAACCAACCTAATATGGTTAATTGAGAGGTGCAAAGCTAGAATTATCATTATATGGGGGAGCGTACTTGTGGTAGCCATTAAAATGTGAAATTTGTATGCATGGAAAACACCTTGAAAATTATAAAATAAGAACAAAGGACTACCCAACCAAAGATTTTGGGTACATACCAAAGAATCACCCAAATTGAGTTGCAAAGTCACTAGGTGCTTGACGAACACCTTGAAAGGTTGAAATATTGAATAAGGAACCACTTCCTCAATGACTTGAAATGAAACAAGGATGATTGAAATAGCTAATTTTGAATGCAGTTGCCATGGTGTTTGAAGATATGACTCAAAAGGAAAGATGCATTGAATAAAATACTAAATTCTTCAATGGAAAGAAGTAGTCCCATCAGGCGTGCCAAAAAATATTGTCACATGAAATTGTACCTTGCTAAGCCTAGAGCTCAAAATTCCAATGACACAATGGAAACAACCTCAAGGTGTGGGATCTTTATACATATGAGTTTGAATCTCTGGAGAAGGCCAGCTTCCTTTTTCAATCTCAATCTAATCTGTTAGTCCAACCCAACACATGAAATCCTACCACTAATTGTTGGCATATGGCTTCCAATGTTGTCATTGATGACAACCTAAGTCATTAATCTGGTCCGCAATTTAGTATTTGCCCATACCGGTAGATAGAGTAAAGAGTAGGGTATTACTAGAAGTAAGAGTGAAGAATAGGGTATCCGGTTAAAGTTAAGTCTATCGATCTGTATACTTCACCAAATTATCATTTTTGTTGTGAATCTCAAGGAAGGTTTTTAAGCATCTGCAGTATCTTATTATCAAGTTTTTTGTCATTGCGTCAATCAGTGTATGGGCCAAAAGATCCGATAGGATGATTTTTTTCTTATCAGCTCACGAAGGCTAACTAAGTGAATGAAGCACATCATGGATATTTGAGGTATAATTATTCAAGGTATTTTATGTTTGGAGATTTTTTTTTGGGCCCTCACTATGCTGTGGCTGAATTTGATGGGTGCACATTAAATGTTATTCATGGATTGAGCTGACTATTGGGAAATATCTTATATTTTGATAAAGCTGACATGAAGTGATTAAATCCTTGGTAGCAGATATATATAAGAGATCAGTTAATTCATTTTGGTGTGTGTTCAAAGTGTGTTGAAATATATTTCAAATATCTAAAGGGTTGTAGAGCGATTATGCATAGTTTCACTTATGTAGAAGAGGATTTTGTGAAGCGAATTAAGGCAAAGCAGAGTGAAGTGCAAAATCAGATAGAAGGTCTAGAATCTAATCTATGAGCCTAACTAGAACTATAACCAGGAATTTGTAGATGCTACTTTCTTAGTTCAACCTTTTGATGTAATCCAAATCCTCTATAAGGTAGTTAGCCTTCCGATTTTGAGCAGTGAGCTCTAGGCAGTGTTCCTAAATGCATGTACATTCCCATTTTCTCTATACTTTTAATAGAGTATGAAACTGTGAATTAACCTCCACCAGGGTTTTTCCCCTAACAGGGTTTCCATGTAAAAATTCCTGTGTTATGGTGTTATTCTTATTTGTTTCATGTGTTTGCATCTCTACTTTTGGTTAACTATTGTAAATGGTTTTAAGATCTGCTTTGTAAAGGTTAATTCTACATAACATTGATTCACCCCCCCTCTTAGTGTTCCTTGAGTTCAACAATTGGTATCAGAGCTGAGTTCCTCATAAGAAGTTTTAAAAGATTGAGGTTGATCTTGGAAAGCAATGGGCTTGGGTGGTCTTCAACAACAACTTTTGGTGGCACTTGATGATCTTGATTAGTCTAAAGCCGAAGTCTTGGAATTGAAAGAGAGTCTTAAGGATGCTAAGAAATTCATTCAATCATTGAAAGATTAAATCAATGAGTCAAGAGAGAAAAGAAAGGAAATTTTTGATCAACTCAAGTAGAAAGAAAGTAAAAGCATGGAAGATGTTCACCTAAATAAGCTCCTAAAGGAAAAAACTAAAGAATGTGAAAATCTTGCCAAACATAATGCCAACCTAAAACTTGAGATGGAATCTATGGTGATGAAGATGACTAAGGAGATTGAAAGAAGAAAGAAGAATGAGGAGAACCTTTCTCAGTACTTAAAAGAAAAATTTGATGAATGCAACCAAATTAATGGAGGATTCATTCAGCTAGAAATTGAACTACAACAATCCAGAAATAATCAAGAAGAGCTTGAAAATTAGATTGTTATTCTCAGGAATGAACTTACTATTGAAAATGAATACAAGGAGAAGTTTAAGATCAGATCTTCTAAGCTTGATGAGCTGACTGAGGGACAAAAGAATGCTAATGACAATCAAGGTCTTGGATATGAAAAAGGAGAAAGCTCTAGATCTAAACAAAAGAATTTCAGGCAAAGAAATTACATGAATAAAGGTGGAAGGTATGTGGTAAGACAACCTAATGCAGAAAATTTTAATGGATACTGCTTTTCTTGTAACAAATTTGGTCATATGGCTACTCAATGTAGAAGTAAAATAAATTCAAGTAGTCCATCATTTTTCGGTCGATGTTTTAGTTGCAATAAGTTTGGTCATAAGTCAATTGAATGTAAAAGTATATTAAACAAATTTGTTAGTAGAATGAATGTTAAATGTTATACCTGTGGAAGATTTGGGTGTATTTCTAACCAATGCAGATCTAGAGGAAATCAATGGAATGACTGGTCTAGACAAAAAAATCATGTGTGTTATAATTGTAACAAATATGGTCACATTGCAAGATTTTTGCAAAAAACACAAACATGAATGGAAGAGGTCTGGTATACAAAGGCATAAATGCATAGAAAGATGATAAAGGAAAAGGGAAAGTGATTGTGGAAGAAATAAGAGATCAAATGAAGAAAATGTGGATGAAGAAGAGTCCCCCCATTGAAGGAAATGAGTTTGCACCAAAATCTTCTTCTGGTAATTCCTCCAGGAATTGATCTCTTACCATTAGGCCTAGGGGAGTTTTTCAATAAAATCCTTTGTCCCCCTGTCAGTAGTTAGCACCAGAATGTAGGAGATTGTCAATGGTTGTGCTAATAGTTTATAGATACATTATAAATCACTTGCACATAAATTTGAGAAGTTGAAGGTCTGTAGAAGAATCCTTCTCTCACTGTTTGAGAAAGAAGGGTAACCCAAACACCTAGGGTAAAATCATTTAATGCATTAAAAGGGTTAGGTAAGCGAGTTATAAAAAGAAATTGGAACCCTCATTTTTCACTTTACATCAAAGAAGAGAAGAAGGAGAACACTTTTTAGTAGAATATTGAAGGAGTGAAGATAATTCGGCGATAAATCTCTAAATCCATCAGGTACTTTAGATGTTTATGGAATTTCCATTTAATTTGGTGCTCGGTAGAAGAACTTGTTCGGTACAAAAAATGGAAAAATTCAAAGGAATTGTGAATTTAGATGATTTTAGTAGTGAGAAGATTAGAGCTGTAAGAAACCTTTTGTCGCCTAATGAATTAAAATGGCTAGAAGATTGTAAACAAAAAAATATGGACATTTGGAGTAGATTCCCCTATTTAAAAAATGCATAAATTGTTAGGTTTATTCAGGATAGATTGAATAATGACATTCTAACTCTGGATAAACCCTATCATATTTCAAAAGAGGTAATTGGAGTCCTCACTAGATTATGTAAAATTGGGGATATACCGAGAAAGAAGTCAATTTGAAACAAAGAAGGCAAAACCCTAACTGGAGTAACTGGAGACCAAAGGGCATTGATAATTTTGATAATCAGAGATTTTGTAACAAGGTACATTGCGCATGGAGTATCCTATAAAATATTTTTCAGAAATAGAGAAGGAGAAACCTCGACTGGTGCAGTCTACATTTCTCACAAAATGATAATGGAAGATAAGGACTTTGACCTATGCATATTGCTAAAGGATCAACTAATGGAGAACATGCAATTAAAAAAGGAGATAGGTTATCCTTTTAGATTTGGTACAATGATTACATTTCTTGTGATGTACTTTATGAATTTTTTTCCACTTAAGAAAAATGTTGTATGGAAAGAGAATGAATCAGTTTGCAAGCAGATTCATGAACACTCTAACAATTTGGAAAACTATGATCAATAATATGCAAGTTTCTTTAGAGGTTTGCTAAAAAAATTTGGATTAGTTTTCATTCCCCTTCCAGTAAGGGAACCTAAAGTTGGCTCTTCCAATGAGATGGATAGAAAGAGGAAAAGAGCAAGAGAGTATGCTATTTACACTCATCTATCATGCAAGACTCAAAGAATTGAAGGGAAAGGCAAAGAACAGGTAGTTGTGGACATATCAAATGTGGAATCAAATAAGGAAATTGAGGACACCCTAAGGGAAGAATTGGAATCAGCTGAACCAGAACAAGGAAAGGTAGAAGGAAGTGAAGAAGAAGGTGATTCATCCAAGGAAAAGATACTACAACTTATTCATGAGAAAGATGGGATGCAGAAAATTGCAAGCATGTGGTCTTGCAGACCCTCATATGAGAAGGATATGATTTTGAACACACTAAGTGCTTATTTTGTGCTCAATAATATAAAATTAGAGAGTTTGCAAAATTTTCTACCTAAAGAGATGATCAAATGCATTAAAGAAATCATGGACTCTGAGTCTCAAATCAAGAAAGAATAAGAAATAATTATGCATTTGAAGGATCAGTTCAGGCTATCACTTACCAAGTTGAAAAGGAAAATGAATGAGCTGAGGTAATGCATAAGTACAAAAGCAACATCTATAACTATTGCATCCATTAGCCTCATGCAGTTGGGAAATACAAAGAAAAGTTGGAGCAAATTGAAATAGAGTTAAATATAATTGGAAAAAGTTTTGATATGTTTTAGAATCAGGATGGTGCAATCAAGAAAAGAATTTAAGAGTTACAGTCTAAGCATACAAAATTTCAATTCACCAAAAACAAGCTTGTGGACACTTTTTGGAAAGTAAAGGACTTAACTAAATGAAGATTGGAGCAATTAATTGAGATTATGAGGAACAGAGAGAAGCTAGAGGATGCAATGACAATTTTGGAATCCCTCATCAAGATTATCAATTGGACATCTAAAAATAACATGATGATCATAATCATTGGGATTGCAGTAGAAGCTTGGAAAGAAGTTTCTTCCAGAGATGAAAGAAAAACACAAGATAATCTTCTGACTCAAGTAGTAGTTGTTCTTTTTCAAAATTTTGAATCAACAAGTTTTTGGTCATATTTCAAAGGGGGAGATTGAATTCATGTTTTTCATTGATGTCAAAGGTAGAGAGAGAGTAGTGAAAATTGCGTTATCAATTTTAGGGGGAGCTATGTTTTGAAGTTTTGAAGTTTGGCAGCATACTCATATTGGTTTTGACACTTAGTAAATTTTTCACTAAGTGTTGCCATCAATGCAAAAGGGGGAAATTATTGGCATATGGATTCCATTGTTTTCATTTATGGTAACCTAAGTCATTAATCTAGTCCGTAGTTAAGTATTTTCCCATACTGGAAGATAGAGTAAAGAGCAAGGTATTACCAGAAGTAAGAGTGAAGAACGGGGTATCCGATTAAAGTTAAGTCTGTTGATCTATATACTTCACCAGATTATAATTTTGTGTTGTGAATCTTGAGGAAGGTTGTTAAGCATCTGGAGTATCTTATTATCAAGTTTTGTGCCATTGCATCAATCGGTGTATGGGCCAAAATATCTGGTAGGATGATTTACTGCTTATCAGCTCACAAAGGCCGACTAAGTGAATGAAGCACATCACGGATATTTGAGGTATAATTATTCAAGGTATTTTATGTTTGGATATTTTTCTTTGGGCCCTCACTATGTTGTGGCCAATTTTGATGGGTGTGCATTAAATGTTATTCATGGATTGAGCCAACTATTGGGAAATATCTTATATTTTGATAAAGCCGACATGAAGCAATTAAATCCTTGGTAGAAGATATATATAAGAGATTATTTAATTCATTTTGGTGTGTGTTCAAAGTTTGTTGAAATATATTACGAATATCTAAAGGGTTGCAGAGTGATTATGCAAAATTTCACTTATGTACAAGAGGATTTTGTGAAGCAAATTAAGGCAGAGTAGAGCCAAGTGGAAAATCAAATAGAAGGTCTAGAATCTTATCTATGATACTAACCAAAATTGTAACCAGGAATTTTTAGATGCTACTTTCTTAGTTCAACCTTTTGATGTAATCCAATTCTTCTATAAGGCAATGAGCCTTCCTGATTTTGAGCAGTGAGCTCTAGGCAGTGTGCCTGAATGCATGTGCATTCCCATTTTCTTTATATTGTTAACAAAGTATAAAATTGTGGATTAACCTCCATCGTGCTTTTTCCCCTAAGAAGGTTTCCACGTAAACATTCTTGTGTTATGGTGTTATGTTTATTTGTTTCATGTGTTTACATCTCTACTTTTGGTTAACTATTGTAAATGGTTTTAAGATCTGCTTTGTAAAGGTTAATTCTATAGAACACTGATTCACCCCCCTCTCAGCGCTCCTTGAGTCCAACACTAACAAATCACAAGGAAAAGGGGAGAAGGAGAACATGAAATGGAAAAGAGGTGATACACGGAGATAGAAAGATTGCTTCTTCGTGACCAAAATTTGCACAATATATCAAAGAAGGAGATCAAGGGACTCACATAGCTCTCTATTTGGTTGATTTCAAAGGTAAACATGGAGACTAGGGTTTGACAAAGTTTTGGAAGGAAAGAGAGTTTCTCACCACAATAGTTACAAAAAATTTAACACAAGCATGTATACATAAAATGAAAGAAAATACTCAGACAAGAAGGTAATAATAGATCACACATACATAAAAGAGGAGAGAACCAACAACAATGATCAAATTCATTAATGTAAAGGCATATAGCCAATCTTTACAATGACATAGTGCAAAGATGTAAGTCTGCAAAAGAAAAACCCCAAAGGAGCCAGAGGAAGAACAACCTACTTGCTCAAAAGAAGAAAAATGAATAAATTATTTGACTTTAAAGATAAAGAATAATTGAGAAACACAAAACCCCACCCTAACCCTAACTAGGGTTAACAATAAAGCTTATGCATGTAATAATAGAACCATCCGTGAAAATCTTGATTAGGGCATAAATCTATAACTAAAGTAAAAAATTAGTGATAAAAGGGCATGATCACTAATGAAATCCACTTGTAAAAATCATGGAGTGTAATTAATGTCATCCTTGAAGCTAAAGAATCAGATCTGGTAGCCCAAAATTCAAATCGAGCCTCAAAAATGTCACCTAGCAAACATGTCAAAACATAGGGTAATCGAGGCACCGGGCTTGAAAAACACCTTTACAACACATAAAAAAATGGTTCCCCCCCTCGAAAACACTTTTTAAGCATTGGACATCAAGTAGTCAGGAGTTGGGTGCCGACCTTATTTCTTACCTCATAATTGGAAGAAGGAGAAGAAACAAAACCACAAAGAAGAGAGGAAACATCAAGGTTTGGGGAGAGGAGATACCTCTTACCAAAAAAAGGTAAGAGGTAAAAGGGAAGGTTGAAGGCCAAAAACCTGAAACCTCGAAAATCAAAGCATTCAACACTTAGTTGAATCTCAAGAGAAAAGAAGGAAAGTGTGAAGAAAATAAGGAAGAAGAAGACAAAATGAGGGAATTCGGTGGTAAAAAATCAGACTGTCAGAGGTCAAGCCAAAGTCTAATGCATTGTGAAGTGAATGTTAAGAGGGAAGAGGGATGGCCAAAGGCTGAAGGAAGACAAACATAAGGATGGAAGAGGAAAGAGGAAAGGTTTAAGGTCAAAGGATGAAGGGAGAAAGAAGGTAGAGGAGAAGGAAGGTAAGGAGTAAAGGGTAAGGCTGAAGGCTGAAACCCAAAAAAATTAGAATAAAATAGGGAAAGGAAGGAGTGATGGATAAATGAAGAAGGCATGCAAGGTAAGCAAGTAAGAAATAGCCCGAAAACCTGAAATTCTAGGAATTAGCAAAATTTAAGAAGCTTCAAGGAGAAAACTCATGCAAGATGGCCCATGGGGAATCTCTTTGATTCGATATTAGTGATGGGGCATCAAAGGGTGGCATTAAAATGACAACAACTTCCCTTTTATGATGAAAACACTTAGGCATTATTCACAGTTAACCAATGAACAAAGACTTTACTCTATCACCTCTATCTTACAATATTGTGATTCAAATTCACTACAACTATATGTTAAGATACTTTACGTGTAGTAGTAGTTGACTTCTAGACCATAATCCATAGCAAATAATAGTAGTAAAATGCAATACCAAAAACAATGATAGTTAAGTATAGTGCATATTCTGATTTTGAGTAGAAGACCTTAGAAAACTACCACAAACATTTCTAGACTTTCACAAAAGTAGTAAACATAGAGGCACCATCAAATTCATATGAACCCTAGATTTCTATGTATCATTATTTAATAAAGAAAAAATTAAAATTATGTTGTTGGAAGTTTGTTTTGTCATTCATGTCAACATATCTATGGCATTGCATTGATGTCAACTTATGATGATGCTTTGATTAGTTGCATTATGTTGTCATTAGTAGTATCACTAATATCAACCTCTAGTGTTGTTTTGATGAGCATATGTTGGTGATAATCAACCTCTTATATGGTTGAGATGTTGTAGAAGTATTCCAGATGATGAGAATGTGTTTATGGTGCTTGGTTTCCAAGTGATTTAGATAAGATTTGAATAAAAGGAGAAATAGTGTGGTAAAGATTGTTCACTATGGCAGAGTGGTGTTCAATGTGTTGCTCATCATTTCTTAATGGACAAAGATATTCTTGTGCAGTTTGGATATGTTGATCAAAGGAGTTTAGTGGTGCTATATCCATAGTTTTAGATTTTGGATTATTCAACAACAAAATTTGTATTCACTAGTGTGAACTACATAAGCAATTTTGTCTCAGAGAAATGGTTTTTCTCTTGATTTCTCCATAGTTTTGTTTCTATTCTTGTAGATCTGGATGTTTGCTTATATGGGTAGTATCTATCTTTAGTCTGAGTTGTTTGAGTTTTGGTGCTCCAAAAGGTTAGATTCTTGTGTTAAAATGTGTGGAAGGTTAACTGGGTGTGTAGAATGAATGTGTTCTTTAGGTGTATAATGTTGTGAAGGATTTGTTGAATTTCAAGGTATTGATGGAATATTCCAGATTGTGTTGAAGTAGAATGTGTGGTACATGAGTTTTTTTTGGATCAAACGAAGTGTATACTTAATTGTTTAATGGTATTTACACAAGTTCAGTTGACCTTGGGTGTTTACCCTAACTGCAGATATGCTTCAGTGTTTATGGAAGCATGGTGTGGCATGTATATATGGATTTAGGTCATGGATAAGGAATGATTTGGTTCACCTTCATTCCTCTCACCACAAAAATGCTTTAGTGCTGACCTAATTTCAATATGCATAGTTAAGGTACATATCCGACCTTGTAGATAGTTTTCAAGGTTTTAGATGGTATAAAGGAAAGGTAAAGATGTTGGAGAAGTGTGTGGTGTGTAAGGATGTGTTGAGATGAAAACTTGATCAGATGCATAGATCTGTTGTGTGATATTTAATGCCTAAGACTAATAGATGTAGTGATGGAAGGTGTCTATATTCTAAAGAGAGAGAGTGAATGTTCAGGTGAAGTAGTGGTGGAGCTTTTCTATTGATTTGAGATAGATTTCTCATTGTAATAATCTTATTTCTCCTTCTTTATAAGTAGTTATTGAACCATTGGTCATGATCGATTCTTTCTTTTGGGTAGTGAGCCCTCTAGAAGTGAGCCTACTGTATTCAATGTTTGAATTGTTGGATAGTACAACTGAGAGGTGGGGTGAATCAGTTGTCACAGATTTAAACCTTAAATTAATTTATTGAAACTAACACATAAATTGATTAAGTGATTAACCATAAAATGCCAATGCACAAACACAATAACACCAAATTTACATAGAAAACCTAATGAGGGAAAAACAATGGTGAGGATTAACTTACACTATAGAGATTATCAAAATCGATTACAAAAAGGTTCACTACCTGGAATAAGGCTCACTGCCTAAAGTAAGGACTCATTGTCCATAGGGCTACAACCTAGATGGCTCATTTCCATAGAGATACAATGAAGATAAAGAAGAATTGTTACAAAGAGACAACAATTCCAATGTAACAAAGGATTCCACCACAATCATTGATCCACTTGCATGAATGATAGATTTTTCCTTCTACTCATTGCATCCAAAAAATCAGTGTTAAGAATTGCAATGATCAACCACACACATAACTCACACACTTTTATAATATCATGAAATGATTGTCTTCTCTTTCACTTATCTTCCTTCTTTTTTCATGTACAATTTTTATTGCTAGTGCATTCTGTATTTGTACCATCTCCAACTTTGAAAAGATATAAAGTCGTCCATCCAACTTCAAATTCAAATTAGGTCAGTGCCAAACATCCTAGGGTGGAATTGGAATGAGGGAAAATAAAACACATGCTTCATTGTGACCCATAATAGATCGAACATGCTTCATTTATGCTACCTTTTCTCTCAAGAAATGATACCTGATAGATATATGCACTTCTATTATCACAAAAGATATAAATAGGATCATCATACATCACTGTGATATCTTTCAATCTTTGTTTCATCCATAAAACTTGTGTACAACAAGATGTAGCAACAATATTGATGAGTCTAGTTTATGGTCTTATTATTGATAGAGTTGTTGTCTATTTCCTGTTGTTGTCATAATAATTTGATACTTGGGAGTTGATATTTTTATAATATTTCCTTGAAAACATAGACTTGGAAATGAACTTATTTTCATAACTTTCAAATGATATTGACATGCTATAGGAACCATTTGTGTTAATTTTGCATGTGATTAATGAATATCACTTTAAGATGATTATGGATATGTAGTTGTTGTGCATACTAACATTTTCATGCAGATATAATTAAGGCCTACAATTCAAGAAGATTTGGCTAGGTGGGAATCCACCATATCGGTCAACAAGGTGGACATTCAATGAGGGAAGGCTCTCGAAAGTGGAAAGATTCCTCATGAAAATAAAATTGTAACCACCTTGTAATGCTATTAATTTCCTATTGATTAGATTTAGGTATTATTGTTGTGTCAAGGTCGTGTTAAGGAAAGCATGTCTGATAGATTTTGTGCATGTGTAGCTGCCTCTCCACTCTTTCTGCACTTTCCCTAATGTGGCATCCTCTGGTTCTGTTAGAGTTGACTACCTTGCTAGGTGGTTAGATAAATAAGACTTAGATGCTCCTTCAAAGGTTTAACAGTCTAATAGAGAGATTGCTTAATTTGATGTACTCACATTCTTAGTTTTTTGTAATAGAGTCATATTGCTCGATTGTACTCATGTTTTTCTATTAAATAAAATGAAGTTATAAGTTAATGTATTTGAGTTTGCCTTATTTTTAGGGAATTATTATCCAAGGGGGCCCACTTGGTGAGTATTCCATCCTTTATCTTAGTTAATATTTTTCGTTCAGTAATTAGTTAAGAATCTGGCACTGACTATTCTTGTAGCCACTAGAATTCTATTCTGTGATTGTTCCTACAACCAAAGCAGACAGAGTAGTTTCGTGTTTGTTCACTCAAATTTTCATTTTTTTCATGCAATTTAGTTTAGTCTCTAGTTATTGGTTGATGTTCAACACTTATGTTATTTCATTCCAAGAAATTTACTTTCAACATTATTGTTTTCTTGGTTGTAGGATTAATATGGCTACTTTAGATTCCTAGTGCACATATAGTGTTGACCCATTTCAAGTCTACATCCCTGGGTTGAAAATTTAAATGCACCTTCATGATGATTGAAATAACTATTCAAGTTAGATGTCCAATCTTTGAATCATAGCTACAAGGGCTTAGTTGTTAAAATCATTGTAGGAGGTCAACATTTTTGGCATCATTTTCGGGGATGGTATCAAACTAGAAACTTCTTTGGAGTCATTGATAGTTTTTCTTGTTGTATTTTTTTTGGAATTTTGTTCTTAGTGTACCCCTAATTTAGAAGTAATGTTCCCCCTTTTCTTTTTCCAATTCTTTGTGTGAGCTGGCTAATACTGAGTTGATACCACATGCGTAGGGGGAGGAGGAGAGATGCTCATGAGAGATTCCTTCTTAATAATCTTGATCGATTCCAGCTAGTTGAGTACCAAAACCTACCAAGAAACAAAGAAAAAGAAGAGCCACACCCCTTTGCTGATACATTTCAAGATCTGACCAGTTTTAAAGTTTCCTCTAAAGATCAAAATCTGATTGAAGACCCCTTTGCTTTGGAAAATCATCAAGCAGGCATGGGTGATGCAAATGGAAATAGACCTAATAGAACTAACTGACCAGATTTTCATTTCCCCATTGCTCATCAGAATGAAGTAGACAACCTCAAAAATATCCCTACTTTAGTCTTTCCTAAGTTCTATGGACTTGTCACAAAAGATCCTGATACATTCTTGTTTGAGTTTGATATACTCTGCAGGAGTTATAACTATACCATTGATGCTCATAGGCTTAATCTATTCCCTGCCAATTTGAAATAAGTTGCATTAAGATGGTTCATGAGCCTAGGTAGAGATACTATGGAGACTTGGGAGGACATGAAGACAAAGTTCCTTGAGAAATACAAAGAGTATTGTAGGGGCAGTGACATGAGAGCAGATGAAATTTTTAGAATGCAGCAAAAGGAAGATGAGAGCTTGGAAGATTACATTTCAAGGTTTATGTTTTTCCTACAGAAATCTCCACACCATAAAATCAATGAAGAATCATAGAAGATTATTTTCTTGAGAGGAATTAATGATAGCTGCACAAATGCCTTGGACCTGATGGGAGGAGGAGATATCACCCAAGTTCCTTGGGATGATATTAGGAAGATATGTCAGAACTATTCTAGGGCAGCTTCAAAGAAAGGAAGATATTACTAATCCTCTATGGGTAAGTCATCTATCAGTGGAGTTTCAAGGATGGATATTAATCACTTATTGGAAGACTTCAAGCAATACATCATAAACAATCTAGCTAGTCAGCTAGATTCACTTCAGGCCAAAAAGAAACAAGAGGAGGTAGAGGCAATGTTGGCAGAATATTTCCCTCATTGTAGACAAAATAAGGACTATAGATGCAAGATGATAACTAATATTGACAAAAAGTAGATGGAACCTGAGTTCAAACCAATCCATGGTGATGATGATCAAGTATACTATGTTGCACAAAGGAGGCCATGGACTCTGAGACATGGTATGCCACTAGATCCATTATCTTTTGTTGGGCCATATTTCAATTCTTATTCATCTAGTAATCAATGGAAACCCCCATATCCATCCAATTATGGAGGATATCCACCAAAGCCTTGGAATAAACCTCCAAATACTTGGCCCAATCACCAAAACTCTCCACCCCAATGGCAACAGCCTCAGAGGAATTGGTAGCAGTTTCAAGAAAATTAGCAGCCACCTCCAAGAAACTAGCAAAAAACATCTCAATGGAGGGGAGGACAACAATGGAAAAATGAGGTAACCAATTACATGCAACCACTTTCTTAGCCCCAAAAACCTGCTATAATGCATCCTCCTTCTAATCCAAGTTCAAATTCACCTAAAACCACTCAGCTACCAGGCCATCCCAGACCTAACCTAAACAATAAACCATAGTAACAACCAGTATACTTTGTTGATCCAAATAAATTCCTTGCATATGCTATGAGTGTAAGTAACATCCGGTTGTGTTCAGGAACTACTTTTCCATCTCCTTCCATACCTATTATCATCGAGCTTCCTGTGCAAGAGGAGGAACTTCTAAATGTCCATGTTCAGCCAAGTGCACCTAAAAATCCTGAACTACTTCTAGTCAAGAAGACTGAGCCAAAACCACCATTTTCCTAGAGGTTGGAAATTATGAAATAAAAGGAAGAAAAAGAGGACACAAATTTTGACATCTTAGATCAGTTGAAGCATATATCTGTCTAGATACCTCCATTTCCAGCCATAAAAGATGTTCCCATATATGGAAAAGCAATCAAGGAAGCATGCCTTAAAAATCTAGGAAAAAAGAAGAAAGACCCCACTATAGTTCATGTGTGGGACAACTTGCTGACATCATGCTTGGGAAAGTGACTATTCCCAAGTAAAATGACCCAATAAGTCCTATGGTAGGATTTGTTATAAATGGGATGTAGATAAAGAATGCTTTGATTGATCTGGGAGCAATAATAAATGTGATGACTAAGGAAATCCTACAACAACTAAATATTGCAAGCATGAGACCTAATCCTACTATCCTGCAACTTGCTAATAGCTCTACTATTAAGCCTGATGGTATAATGGAAGATATTGTGGTAACTCTAGAACCTTGAGAGTACCCAAAAGATTTTAATATTCTTTCTCCTAAGGCCACACTAGGTGGGTACTCCATTATTCTTGGAAGACCATGGTTAGTAACATCATATGCTTATATTGGATGTTGGATAGGAGACATGACGATTTCATATAGGAAGATCACCATAAATCTTGTTCTCTACTCTCCTACTCAACCATCCCATGATAAGGATGATCTAGTATGGCCACATGTTGGTGAAGAGGCCGAGGAAGTTAATTTTGTGGCACAACTTATGATGTTAGGCATAAGTTCTTTCCTACAACTTCAAGATGAAGATGAAGTAATTTCTAACATAATCAAAACTATTATGAAGTAGAGGATGCATCATCCTCTCATGTACCTAATTATGCTGATATAGTGAAGACACTCCTACACGCTCATCCCACAGTTGCTCATCCTATAGTCGTTCTTCCTAAATTCCAACTTCCTACAAAAACATGTATGTTTCATTCATTGCTACCACATGAAATTAAGGTACCAAGAATTAGTGAAGCAACTATGGTAGATTTAACTACACAAGTGCAAGTGTTAGAAGGGAAATATTTGAATATTAATAGTAAACTAAGTGAAGAACAATAGTTATCATTGGAAAACTTATTGAGGGCCCACCAAAATACATTTAAATAGGAATATTATAATATTAAGGGATTAGATCCTAAGCTTTTCACTCATAGGATATACATAAGAGATGATTGTACACTAGTGAGGTAGCCACAAAGGAGAATTAACCCTACATTGAGAGAGATTGTAAAAGGGGAACTAGAGAAATCGCTTGATGTCAGATTTATCTACCCCATTTCAGATAGCTAGTGGGTATCCCCATTGGTGATTGTGCCCAAAAAAAGAGGAAAGTGGTGAGTTTGCATTGATTACATGAAACTTAACTCTACCACCAAAAAGGACCATTTTCCCTTACTGTTCATAGATCAAGTTTTGGACTCACTTGCAGGAAAGCAATACTTTTCTTTTTCTTGATGGATTCAGTGGCTATCACTAGATCCAAATTCCACTAGAGGACCAGGAGAAGACAAAATTTACCTATCCATGGGGAACCTATGCCTACTCAGTACTTCCACTTGGCTTATGCAATGCACCTACAAATTTTTAGAGGGAAGTCATTAGCATATTTTCAGACATCTCTCATGATTACATGAAAATTTATATGGATGATTTCACTACTTATGGTGAAGGTTTCAATGAAGCATTGAAAAATATTAAGAGGGTCCTACAAATATGAGAAAACCAAAATCTATCTTTAAATAGTGAAAATTACTTCATGATTATGCAGGAAGGTGTAGTTCTTGGCTACTACATCTCTCACAAAGGAATTCAAGTAGATCTTGCAAAAATTAAGGTGACTACCAATCTGCCTATCCTTGCAAAACAAAAAGATGCTAGGAGTTTCTTAGGACATGCAAGTTATTATAGAAGGTTCATCAAAGACATCAGCAAAATGGAAGCGCCATTGTATAATCTCCTAACTAAAGATATTGAGTTCCAATGGATAAAGGACTATAACAGGGCATTTTCTGACTTGAAAGCAGCTTTAAATCATGCTTTTGTGCTCAAGGGCCCTAATTGGGAGTTTCATTGTCACATCCATACAGATGCATTAGACTATGCTATATGAGCAATCCTAGGACAAAAAGAAGGAGCTATTGAAAATGTTATTTATTTTGTCAGCAAAAATCTACAAGGAGCTAAATTCAACTATACAGTGATAGAAAAAGAAATGTTAGTAGTAATCTATGCCCTAATCAAATTTAGGCATTACATAACAAGCTACCATATCTTTGTGCACACCGATCATGTAGTCATTAGATACCTCATGAATAAACCTTTGATTTCAGGAAAGCTAGCGAGATGGTTATTGATGATGCGGGAGTTTGACATAACCATTGTGGATAAACCAAGGAAGGCCAATGTTGTTGCATATTTTATTTCAAGGCTGACTACATCAAAAGACAATCAAGTCATAGATGGTTCTTTCCCTAATGAGAACTTATTTTCCATCAGTGTGCAAACACCCTGGTATGTTGACATAGCTAATTTTTTGGTCATAAGGAGAGTCTTTCCTCACTTATCTCCAAAAGAGAGGAGGGTGCTCATTGAAAAATATTTTCCTTTCTCATGGATTGTTGGATGATTGTTCTACACTAGAACTGACCAAGTCATGAGGAGATGTGTGAGAGAAGATGAGACATATGATATTTTTCGTGCATGTCACAATGAACCATGTGGAGGAAATTTTGTAGCCAAGAGGACATCAATGAAGATTTTGAACATAGGATATTACCGGCCAACACTCAAGGATACAGGAAGATATACAAGGAAGTGGGATAGATTCCAAAGGATGGGTTGGCCAACAAAATTTGATGAGATGCAACTTTACCCCTGGATAGTAATCACTCCATTTGATAAGTGGGGACTGGATTTTGTAGGACCCATTGATCCTCCATTAGAAGGTAAATCCTATATTTTGGTATCCACTGATTGAGTAAATAATGGGTATAAGTTAAGGCCATGAAGCATGCAAGAGATAATAAGGTTGCAAAAATTTTATATGAGGAAATTTTCACATGGTATGGGTTTCCAAGAGAGATAGTGTCTGATCAAGGGACTCAAGTCACT
This sequence comes from Sequoiadendron giganteum, assembly GCA_007115665.2. NCBI lineage: Eukaryota > Viridiplantae > Streptophyta > Pinopsida > Cupressales > Cupressaceae > Sequoiadendron > Sequoiadendron giganteum. The sequence continues at coordinate 267,998,095 of CM021105.1, forward strand.
TCAAACCTTGTTACAACACTAGTCAATGAGTACAACATTAGGCATAGGAAGTCTACTCCTTATCACCTCCAAGCCAATGACCAAGTTGAGGCGACCAATAGAGAAATTGAAGCAATTATGACCAAAATAGTGGCTATCCATAAAGAGGATTGGGAAAGTAGGCTACCAGAAGTTGTTTGGGATTATAGAACTACCTGGAAAAAAACTATAGGATTCACTCATTTGAGTTTTTTTATGGAAAGACAACCATGATGCCTATTGAATTTGAGCATAAAACTCTTAGGATTGGAGTAGAATTAGGGATGGATATCTCTGAGGCACAAAAAGATAGAATCATGCAACTAAATGCTTTGGATGAAATGAGGAAGGAAGATTTGCATCACACAGAGGTAGTGTAGAATCAATAAATAAAGTGGCATGATAAATTCATCAAGGATAATAAATTTCAGCCTGGAGATTGGGCACTGCTTTATGACCCAAGATATCAAGATAATGTAGGAAAATTTCAGACAAGATGGCTTGGACTGTATGAGGTGGCTGAAGTATTTCCCAATGGGCTTGTTCAACTTACTACCATTGAACTTGTCATCTTTAATTTTTTGGTGAATGGTCATCGCTTGAGATTGTATCACAAGCCAAATTCTAAGGAAGAGTTCCTACAATAATTCACTCAGCATGCAACACCCAAACTTCCTGCAACTAAAGGAAGTGGACCCAGTGTTCCTTTTTCTAGCTAATTAAGGTATGCAACATGTCATAATAAAGACTTCAACTTCTGTGGGGGTCCACTTATTCACCCATCCACCCATCCATTCCACCTTTCTCTCTCTTCTATCACACCCTCATCATTTCACTTCATTCCATTCCACTCCACTTTCATTAATTTCTCAACTGGTTTCTTGAAAAGTGACTAGTCCTTTCTCCATAATCTTTGCAATAAATCTTGCATGAATTCAAGTACGTGTGCATCAATTGTTATATCTTAATTGTCTCTTAGTGCATTTATTTAATTGTTGTGAATTAATATGGATGTTCGCCATAGCATTTAATTATTCCCTACCCCTATCAAATTGAAATTCCACCTCGCATGTGAGGACACAAGTGAAAATTTAGGTTGGGAGGAATGTGTCAATGCCATGTCCGCATGTATGTCCGTACTAGTTCACGTCAGCAAAATATAAGCTATTGATCCAATCTGAATTCTAAGTGAGATGGCGACTCATATGTGTGAAATGACAATCCATCGCCACCATTTTCCTTAATCATAGCCTACATTTATTACTCTTGTATTTATTTAATTGCTCATTTCATAATCTTAAGTCAAAAGGTAAAATTCAAATGACACCAGCATTGGAAATTTGGCAATGTTGTAAGAAGGAGAAGTTTGACATTCAGACGAGGATTGTAGGAAGAAAATATTTATAGAGTGACTATTTGATTGCAAACAATGGGAGGTGGGTTAATTCAAAACGAATCCACGGTTCATGATGTATTACTAAAACATGCACCTTGCCTAGCTGAGTTTAGAAACTATGGATGGCTAGGTTATTTCTTAAAGCTAAATGGTTTTGATGAAGATGTTGCATTAGAATTCACACATACATTTTCAGAAGGGAAGGCCATGATAAAAGGGTTGGAAGTCACAACTACGAAGGAAAGAATTGTAGAAGTTACAGGGTTGCTTTTTGATGGTGAGCATTACCCTGCTACCAGAGATGACAGGTCAGCTAGGGCTGAATTTATAGAACCTAATGACCCTCCATTGAGCATGGACAAGAAATATTTGAAGAGGACTTCTCTACTTGAGCTATGGAAGCAAGTAGTAGTTTATACTGTGAAGTATATTACCTACAAAGGTCGCTAGTCGAATTTACATTTTGTGCATTTCAAACTCTTGAATCACATGAGGCACAAAAGGAGAATGAATGTGCCCAATGTGATATACCACCTTCTTTCAATCATGGTGTTTGAGACCTAGAAAGGTGGGGACAACTTTGTTTCCCACCATTTTCTGATCAAATTATTAGTTGAAAAGTCTATGCATGATGTGTCTAATATTTACTGGGAAGAATTTTTGAATATTGATCAAATTAGACAAAAGAATTTGCATCCTAGGGTTTTGCCTCAACCTTGTAGGTTTGGTAGGAGAAGGGGCAATGTTGAGGCCACTCCTGGTGCCTAAACTTCTGATGTAAGCCCTAGTGGAAACCCTCTTGCAACCAAGAAAACTATTGAGATTAGTTCTTCTAAGGTAGAGCATTCCAATAACGAGAGTTCCTCTCCTTATTTTGATGATGATGTTCCTCTTGGTACCCTAATGATAATTAGGGCACAAAAGAAGAAAAAAATAAGAAAAGGAAAAGCCAAAAAGAAAATAGTAGAAAAAGAAGTTTCAAGCTCGAAGAAATGAAAGGCTGACACTGTTCTTCCTACAGTAAAAGAAAAACATGAAAGCCCTCGCAAAAAATCAAGATCAACTAGGCCTTCCTTTAGTGTACCTCTAGAGGAAAGCCCTAAATCTAGAGAAAAATCATGAGAGGCTGCAGAAGCTCCAATGTAGTAGGTGAATGTGAAGGAAAATAACATATTTGAGGAGGCAGTAAGTATGATGTTGCCAGACCTTTTTGATATTGCAGAACAAGCTAAAAACTAGGTGTTTAAGGAAAATAAGGAACTCTTGTAGTAAGTGCAGTGGAAAGAGTTCCTGCAGCATGAGCAAGAACAAGAACTTGAGCCCCTGAAGCCAGAATTGGTTGAGAAAACATAAGCCCTACAACTGGTACCCTACCAAGAGCAAGCACAAGTGCCAGGTAAAATGATGGTAGTAGTACATAGGCCCTTTTATTTTTCAATGAGCATAGTAGTCCTAAACTTATGGAAAGAAATAGAAATGAGGGAAGAAGAATGGAAAGAAGAAAAATGTAGGCTAAAGAAGGAAATTGAAAAGAGAGATGAAGATATTGAAGATAAGAATGAAGAAATTTTTGTTTTAAAGAAGAAGGTGGATGAAATGACAAATTTAGTACCACAAACATTAGATTGGGGGTCTCCTTTGAGGGTCTATGCTCTGTATTTAAATGAGAAGCATCTTTCGTTTAAGCTAGTAAGGATTGTTTTCAGGTTTGAACCCTTCCATTGAGACCCCTACTGAATTTTTCAATGCTTATCAAATTGCTCCTCCTGAGATGAAAAATTTATTGTGTGAATTTTATTTACATAATTATGTTGTGACCAAAGACCATGATTGGAATCCATTGTTATATGTTGGAGATGTCCAATTGAGGGCATTCAAGTCTTGGATACAAAGTGAAGTTAGTTGGGGTAGGCAATACAAGACCTATAGGCAAGTTGAATCCAACATTCCCCTACCCATTAGGGTTGAATCTAGACATCCATGAGACATTTTCAAGGATTGGCACATAATTCTATACTGACCAAGCTATGGCAGTAGTATCCTGTCTGAGAGAGAGGCAGTTATAAAGAATATGAGGAGATGGAAAGAACCATAGGATAATTTGTAATGGGATACCTATCACAGAGTTGGAACAACCTAACTAATGATTTAAAGAAAGCTGAGCCTTATTCCATGCACAACTATGTTGCAACACTTAAAAGAGTTGATAGATATATGTAGGTTAGAAGAACAAAAGGGAATTTTGGCTTCCACTAATTTTTCAGCCACCTATCCTATTGTGGCCTGTGCCAAAATTTAGGTATTACAGGTATGACATAGTTGATGAGAGGCAGAGATGGAGAAAACTAGATAGAAAACAAGGGTTCTATTGGGATCCTAACTCAGACACAATAGAAACTGATGTTGGACAACTTGTAGTTGAAAATTTTAGGGCATTGACCAAACAAAAGCATAACCCTTCCTCTACCAGAAGACCAACAATACATTAGGTTGGGGGAGTGATGCGTCTAGTTTATGGTCTAATTATTGATAGAGTTTTTTTCTATTTCTTGCATCTGTCATAAGAATTTGATACTTTAGAGTTGATCTTTTTATAATATTTCCTTCAAACCATAGACTTTGGACATGAACTTATTTTCATAACTTTCAAATGATATTGACATGCTATAGGAACCATTTGTGTTAATTTTGCATTTGATTAATGAATGTCGCTTTAAGATGATTATGGATATGTAGTTGTTGTGTGTACTAACATTGTCATAAATATATAATTAAGGCATGCAATTCAGGAAGATTCTGCTAGATGGGCATCCACCATATCGGTCAACAAGGTGGACATTCAATGAGGGAAGGCTCTCGATGGTGTAAAGATTCCTCATGCAAATAAAATTGTAACCGCCTTGTAATGCTATTAATTTCCTATTGATCAAATTTAGGCATTACTATTGTACCAGGGTCACGTTAAGGAAATCATGTGTGACAAATTTTGTGCATGCGTAGCTGCCTCTCCACTCTTTCTACACTTTCCCTAATGTGGTGTCCTCTGATTCTATCAGAGTTGACTACCTTGCTAGGTGGTTAGATAAATAAGACTTAAATGCTCCTTTGAAGGTTTAACATTTTGATAGAGAGATTTCTTAATTGGATGTACTCACATTCTTAGTTTTTTGTAATACAGTCATATTGCTCGATTGTACTCATGTTTTTCTACTAAATGAAATGCAGATATAATTTTGTGTATCTGAGTTTGCCTTAGTTTTAGGGAATACTTATCCAAGGGGGCCCACTTGGTGAGTATTCCATCATTTATCTTAATTAGTGTTTTTTGTTCAGTAATTAGTTAAGAATCTAGCACTGACTATTCCTGTAGCCACGAGAATTCCATTCTATGATTGTTCTTACAACCAAAGCAAAGAGTAGTTTCCTATTTGTTCGCTCAAATTTTCATTTTTGTCATGCAATTTAGTTTAGTCTAGTTATTGGTTGATGTTCAACACTTATGTTATTTCCTTCCAAGCAATTTATTTTCAGCTTTGTGTCTTTCTTAGTTGTAGGATGAATATGGCTACTTTGGATTCCTAGTGCGCATACAGTGCTGACCCATTTCAAGTCTACTTCTCTGGGTTGACAATTTAAATGCACCTTCATGATGATTGAAATAGCTATTCAAGTTAGATGCCCAATCTCTGAATCATAGCTGCAAGGTCTTAGTTGTTAAAATCATTGTAGGAGACCGACAATCACTACAAGAGTAAAGGGAACCTAGCTAAATATACTTAGCAATATTATCAAAATTATCTTTATTCATTTTAGTTTCCTGTAAGAGTCAAACATCAATCTTATACTCTAAAACATAGTTTTTTAGTGCAAGCTATTTATGAGAGCTATTCAACCCTCACACATTCCAGGACAAGACCTTCATTTATGACCCTTCTTTGAGGACACTTCCAATGTCCTCTATTTACCAATGGATATCTCTTTCATTTTCTCCCTCTTCCTAGTCTATCATTGGTTGGGCCTTCCCAATTTAGAGTCGCCACCCATAATTGCTTTCCTTTATTTCCATTTTTTCTTTGGGGTTGACCAAAAATATTCCTCCAAAGTTTCCTCTTGGGTCAAACCCATCAAGTCCATATCAACCGTCTCATTTTTAACTTTAGCAATCTCTTCCTCCATGATTTCTGCTTCTTCACCTCTGGTCATACTTCTCCCAACAAAAAGGTTAAAACCATCAACCTTCAAGGAATCATCAATATCAACATCCCCCGAAAGAACTTGACCAGAAGATGGAGCATTAACCCGTTGAACCCCACAACTAGGCAGAACCTCACTCAAATTAGGAACAAAAGGAATGGGAACCAAATTCTCATGGGAGGCTTCCTTTCCAATAGAGTGACACACAACATTTACCAAGGGGTCAACCAAATTTGGCTGAGACAAGTTTGGCCGAGGAGTCAACAATCTTCAGAATGTCTTCTTCAAAGGGGTAGTGGTCTTCAACAATAGACTCACTAGGGTTAGGTACACAATTAAAAGAAGATTTACAGTCAGAGATTAAGTGGCCATGTTTAGCACATTTATGGAAAAAAACTATAGTGTTATCATAACATACGTATTGGTTCTAGGAACCAAACTTAGAGCATAGCTTCACAGAGGTGGGTAGAGATTTATGCACTTCATTATTAACACAAAAATGGGAAAAAACTAAGCTAGATTTGGACTGAGTAATGGATTCTAAAGTTATGAACTAGCCCAGGGTATCCCCAATGCATTTGAAAATGGATTCATCCTAGTACTCCAGAGGAAGACCAGGCAGGCAGACCCAAACCAGTGCCAATTTATTAAGATCCATTGAAGGGTCGAAACTCAACTTCCAATGGCATAAAGCTAGACTATGATTTCCATACACCCAAGGGCTGGAAGAGAGGACCGTGCTCAAGTCTTCCAAAGCCATGAAATTGAAAAGGAAAAGCCCACCTATCATAACATAGATGTCCACACTTCCTTTGAGGCACCATTTAGTAATATCCTATCTTCAAACTATATCCACTGAAGGTCTGAAGGAGAGGAAAAGACCCACCACTACATTTTCCATAGAGGAAATAGTCCTATCACTGACTGAATCATGGATAGAAAATTCAGTGCCCGTAGAAACTACTTCTTCTTCAGGGCGAGGAGAGGGACCCTGTGCACTCTAACTACCATTAGTTAGCACATTCTTCCAACCTTAAACTGCCGGTAAGACAATGACCACTGACACTTCCACACCAGATGGGACCAGAATCATGGGTGACCTAGGCTGACCCAGAATCACGAGAATAAATGAACTAGACAAGCCAAGAGTGGCTCCTAAGGGACACGGGCCGGCATGTGACTGGGCAAGGCTCATGTCATAGGAGGAAAAGGGGGGACCATGGGGTACCCCCAATGCAAAATCCACCATGTGCGCATGCAGATAGTTCAAACACAGGTGGAGGAGAGAGAAGTGAGAATTCCTCAACCTTATTGTAATGCTAAAGGCATTCTTAAATTGATCTCATTGTTAAGTTACAAGTCAAACTTGATATATTGACAATAATTAAGCATGTATTTGATCCTTGGAAACTTTGAATCCCTAGCCTTTCAAGTCCCTTCTTATAATCTAATCATGTTTTAAACTAGATTTTGTTTAGGCATGTTACCCTTGAAGGAAATTAACACACTAGGTATCATGCATTATAGATGGTGGAAATTGCTAAATAACAAAACTAATAACTTAGAAAACCTTTTTTTTCCCCTTCCTTTTAAAAGCTAACAAATAAGATTAAGTAGCGTGCATTTTTCCACCATTGGAAAAGTAATAGTTATAAGACTTCCCAAAACATAATAAGTGAGTAAGGAAGTTAATATTTAAGACTTGAAGTTATCTTAGCATCTATCATATTGTTTGAAATCTATTTAACAAGGTCTATTTATTATAGATGTTGGAAAAAAAATAGAGTTATGAGTAAGAAATTGTAAGAGAAACTAAATAAATAAATTAGAAGTATCCTATTTAAAGAAGAAGGTAAATGATTCCCTTGCCAACAATCAAAGTAGGATGAAACTTTCCCTTGTAGAGGAAATGTTAAGTTAAAATGTGGTTATTAAATTAAATATCATTAGAATACTTTATTCTCCCATGTGTTCCCTAGAAATGGAAAATCCATTAGTGTATATGTGTGAAGGAGAATATGATAGTTATACAATTGTTAACTTGTTGAAAATATATCTCTTGACCATAAGCTATGAATAGCTATAGAATATATTATTTTAATATTTTATTTGGGGAAATAAATAGAGAAATATGTGATCGGAGTTATAAAGTAGGAACAATGAAATAGAAATATCAATTTCAAATGATGATGTGTGTGTTATTACCTTGTTTATTAAGGAAACCATGCATACATGAATTATGTGGGAAAATTGTGTAAGCATTCTATTTTCTTGGGAATTCTCACCTTTTTTTTCTTTTCTTTTTATGATATTATGTTCTTTTAAATAAAAATTGGTCTATGTGTGTGTGTGATTACAATTTTTTTTAGATGAATAAAATTAGAATATTGAGATGTAGATTCGTAAAAGATTGTACTAGATGAATTATTGGAAAGTTATGTATTATTTATATCTTCCTTGCATTGTAATGTCTCTTTTATTATTTAAATTGAAATGTTGATGTCTCACCTTCAAGTAGGAACTTCATTGCAATCTTTTTATAAACTTCTATAGTTGATTTAACACTCAATCATGAAACATCGAACCTTGTGAACCTAGATATGCTAGAAAGGGAACACAATTATTTTTATTATAAAAAACATAATTACCTTCATAGAGGTTACCTAAATTGATAATTGGAAATGTAAACAAGTAACCCTAGTGAAATTGAGGTGTGATTGGAAGTGTGATGTCTTATGCATGTAAAATTAAAAATTGAGATCTAACTAATAGTTAAATCTATGATTGGAGATAAAATGCAAACATTTAAAAAATACAAATGATAAATATAGAAGACCCCTATGTATTGAATTTAATGTGTGTATTTTAATTTTGTGGTTGGATGTAGTGGATGCCATAGAAGATATATGTGTTGTGGAATGTGAGAAAACCAATAAAATTTGTGTTCTACCTCAAGTGTGGGATACATAGTATCCAAATTAGGATAACAATAATGTGGACGTCAAGTATGATCCACCTATGTCTACCCTTCGTGAAATTTATTTATGTCTAAGTGTTAAACTATTAAAGTTATCATGGTTGTATGTCTACTGATAGGAAATTGTGGTCAAGTGTTGTTTTATGTTGGTGTTACTCCCTTAGTGTTGACCCCTCCCTTAGGAAGATGTTCCACTAATATGAGTAGGGGTTGAGGGACATAGATCCATCTAATGAGAAATTGCGAGTTTTTGAATGTCATTCCTACTCCGGATAAAGGAGCTACGTCAAAACATGATTATTCATGGACATAGACCATGTTCTACTCCCCCTCAGATGAGAGCCACACTTGTTGGTTCATATTTCAAGCCTAACCTTGAGATTTGGTACCCTATCGGGTTGAGGATGATCTATGATGTGACTTGGTTTGGAATTACTTCTACTCTCAGTTCGGTCAGCATTTGGTACTTTAAGGATACAACTATTAAACTATTTTTAGACTTTTGAGAAATTTGGTAGCATCAAGAGCTAGTCCATAAGTATATGGGTAAATCTTGTATCGGCTATAGATCATCAGGAAGACTTCAAAAATGAATTTCATCAAGTAAGTTATTGAATAAAGAGCTTAGAATTATAGGAACATACTTGGATTAACAACCAATTGCAAAAAAAAATTGTACTAAGAGGAACATGCAAGTAGTATTATGGACATAAATAATGGAACATGACAGTAATAATGACAACTTGGAAACAAGTAGTGGTGGTTAGTATGATGTATTATGTATAAATGTGGGTTGTGAGGTAATTACAGGTAGCATTCATATGGGACATTTCATGGAATAGGATCTATGGATTGGTTATTCAACAAGTCTTGAGTTGTGTAGGATTATGCTTGTTATTCATGATATGGTTACTATGTTGATATTATGTGGTTTGAGACCACCATGATTATGCATGTTGCTATACATTATGTGGTTTGAGACCAATATTCCCCTCCTCCCATTGGGTGGCTTTGGTCAAGCCACATAGTGCGTGTGATGTGAAATTTTGTGAAAATATGGGTTATTGCTATCTTATTTATTGATTTTTATTTCATTATTTTAAGCCAACAGTATTGAACTTTAACATTAGGCTACTTATCCATTTGGGTTTCATTCGGTCCTCTTTGCCTCAAGGACTCACTTAATTATTTATTCTTAATTGGAATTTTGCACCATTGCTCATTTGAATTGTTGAATTTTGCATTTTCTTACATGAGATTTTTATCATGAATCTGGTTTCTGATTTCACAATATTGGTTTGACATTATCGTTTGAGGCCTTCTTATGATTTCCAACTATTGTCTCATGTGTCGTGATGTGATTTATTTAAATTACCATATCCAGGAGGGATACCTAGTAGGTCGTATAGGGGAGAAGATGACCCGGGGAATCTTATTTGTAGGATGGGAGTTGTAAATGGGATTGGTATGGGACGGTCATAATCTATTTCTCCCTATTTTTCTATCTGAGTGATTTCTTGTATACCTTACTTTTGGAGGCTAAACCCCTTACACAAACAAGGGGAAGGTACTAGGAAATGCATGGAGGATTCCTTAGAGAAAGGCTTCAAGACCATCTTTCCTATTATGATCATGGCATTATGGCATGAAGTTTCATCAGATACAAGGTTGCATGATGACATGGTACATAGTGAAGACACATTTAATTTAGTTCTATCTAGTATTTTCAGTTATAGAATCTACAATATTGTAGTGATGTGGACTATTCATGGGCACTCGATAGTTTATCCTCATAAAACCCATTGTGTGAGCCTTGTGACGTGACTCTTGTGTGTGGTTAATTGTGATGTATGAGTTAATAAAAAGTGTATGTGATGTTGGCTAGCTATGTACTAAGTGATAGTGATATGTATAATGAGTTGATGTTAAGTGTTCCTTGAAGAATGTTTGAGAAGTACAATACAATTCAAATATGTGTTAGTTGGAATTAGTGTTATATGATAAATATTTTTGATGAGATTATTTCCTTATACTAAAATGAAATAGATTTTAAACACATAGGTGTGACCTTACTTTAGATGATTATAGTACTAATTTGAAAGGTTATGTGAATGGTGTAAACATCTTGTCTTGAGTTGTATGGGAGATATAGTTTACAACATGACCTTTTCTTTCTAATGCATGGATGTTAACATTGTGAGAGAACTATTTGAGAATTATATTTCATCCTTATATTTTGATGATTTATAAGATTATAACCAGTAAGGCTTGACAATTTTAACAATATATATGTGTGCATGATCATATTAGGATTATATTTCCCAAACCTTAGAGACTTCCAGGAGGAAGTCTACTCTAAGGGGAGGGGAGTTTAAGGCCAACCACTATATGATTAATAAAATTTCAATAATTCTTTTCTATCTGCTTCATTATGGGCTAAATGAAATAGATACATGGTGTAATTCGTGGAAGTGTTGGTGTATCAACCATATTGGTGAATCACATGGGTTGATTCTTTCCTTGAGTTTATGTAGAAAATTTAGTTATTTTGCTAAGATAACTTTACATAATATTTTATGGATTGACTATCTAGGGGATTATTAATGCCTGCAACCTCTTATATATTTGAATCTTAACAATGCTAAAGACAGATTTGGGTAAAGTTAGGGACTATGGATCATTTAATTTGGAATAAATGGTTGATGTAAGCTATTTAATTATCAATATAGAATATGAAATTGTGATTTCTTAACTAATATTATGATGATGGGTGATTCTTTTGTAAATGAACTATTTCTAAGAAATAGGATGCAATGAAATTAGTTAAGTAAAAATGTGAAGCTTAATATGAAATTAAACCCTTGTTTAAAATTTTTTATTAATGAGTTGAATGTTGGATGAAAATTTTATTTATGCTAGGTTTTGGAGGTCTTTAGAGTTTAATGACAATGGAAGGAATTGGGCATTGAGAATGTGGGGATGCAAGTCAGGGTAACATTAGTCAAACAAGTGATTAACTTCAAGTAGAGGCGGTAAGTGATGTGTTTGATATCCATTCTTTCTTGATGAAGAGGAAATTTTTTAAAGATAGAGAAATTAAGGAAGATTAGACCAATGATTATCATTCCTTTTTATTTGATGATGAGTTAGATTAATTATATAGATCTATTTTTGGTTTCAATGTGATTAGTGAAAAATATATGATTACTAATGATGCTTGACCCTATGCATATTTGATATTTGTCTACTAATGGTGTAATCATGTACAAGGAAATAAGTGCTAATGGGAGAAAAATGGAGAGACACCAACACCCTGTTAAAACAACTTCATTTGTTGAATTTGTTCATTTTGTTGATGTTAATGTGATTTTTATATTTTAAGTTATTTTCTAATATTTGGAGTTATTGTTAATTTTCCTTGAAAAATGGTGTGTGTTGGAAAGTAGAAGTCATTTTATGTTTTGTTAAAAAAAAAAAGACATGTTCTCAAGTGAACTAAAATTGTTCTTTAAATGTTAAATGTTGTTTGCATTTGTGTTTTTGGAAGCCTAAACTATGTAGCTAAGGGTTGGACACCTTTTTAAATGCATAAATTAAGTAAAACATGAATTTTGGGACAATTTTACTTCACTTTTTCAAAAGTGACGGGATTTGAGTTAGGGTTTTGTTTTTAAATTAATTAATTCTTATGCCTTATGGGGGATAAAAAAAGGGGAGTGGGAAGCTTTGTCACTTTTTTGGGGGCAAAAAAAAAGAGAAGAGAGGAGATGGAAGGAAGAAGGGTGTGAGAGGAAGAAGAAAATGGAGAAAACAATAGATGGAATAAGCAAAGAGAGCTAAGCCTTTGACCTTACTATGTCATGGATGATTTATTGTGTCTTCTTGTTTTTGTTTAAATTTTGGGTGTGGTTTATTTATTTTGTTTGTAGTTCTTGCATTTTTGGAAATGACTAGAAATAATGGGGTTTCTTTGTGAAACAAGTGTTTTAAATCTTTGAAGGGTTGTGAGTGATTTAATGCTTAATGGGTATTTGTCATTTTGATGGTATGGGGTTTTTATGAAACTTGTGTTGAGTTTGTATCCTACTATTTGAGGTTGGATTATTACATTTTAACCATGGATTTGGTGATCCCTCCTTGCTTGGGGGTTGGTTATAGTTTAGTAACAACTTAATAATGCCAAGAAGGTTGGGTGGTGATATTTGTTTTCCCTATTGGCATGCTATTATTGGAGTTGTTCTAACTTGGTCTTGGAGTTGGCTAGTGGAGGTTTTATCTCTTGGTGTCATTTTCCCTTGAACATGTTAGTATGTTTTGTTTTGGATTACGATAAAATAAAGTAAGATAAATGTATCTCACATGAGTCTGTATAATACTTCTTGTTACATGTATTAAAATGAAAACATAAATAAATTTTTGATGTTGTAAGAAAATGGTATTTTACTTGATGCATATGATAGATTCCTACATGTGAACTCCCAAGGAATTTGTATTGTAAAATAAGAAGTGTAATTTGGGTAAACATTTCTTCTCTATATTTATTTTATTCTAGCATAAGAAAGAAGTCATACTTTTACCAAACCATAAAAGGGTATTGAGAAAAATATTAAACTTAATGGAATACTAAATGGGTTTGTTTTAGTCTGAAATAAATCTAGTTGTGTTATTATAGAAAAATATGCATAAGTTTACATGTATGCTTGGTTTAAAACTATATTCTAAAAACCCCTTTTTACATCAAATATACACATCATACATTTTATATTGTCTTGACTAAAACATTCCATGACCTATGTTAATGTTACAAATGTACTAGATATTTGCATGCCCTTATTTTATATAACTTACTTACAAATATATACATATATGTTTTTTATAATATATATAATATAATCTGAGAAAAAAAATTATTATAAAAAAAGAGATATAATATATATATAATTTAAATCGTTTACAAAAATAATATAAAAAGATACATATATAAATAAGAATAAAAAGAGAAATAAGGGGCTTGCCCCTGTGAAGGGGAGAAATGTACTAATCTAAAATGCAAAACAAACTAGAATGCAAAATAATCACAAAAACACCTAACACCTCAAATGATTAGCCTAGTTGGATTCAAAACAAAGCAAGATAAAGATGAACAACATGATTCTACCTTGTTTCGAATTGATCCTTTTGGTTGGCCCTTGATATCACTTTGATATGTTCTCCTTGGATTGGCAACTTGCAATAATCGTAGTAGATGAGTAACTAATAAAAGTGCATGAGTGTGATAATGGTGGTGGATGAAAATGCAAAAAATATTCTATGAAGATTGCAACAAATGGCTTTAATGGCTTGAAAGGCTCGAGGACAAAATTTTTGTATGCATCTAATGACTAACTCAATTAATGAGAAGAGGGGGGTATTTATAGAAGATATTGAATTCTTTAGAGAATTCAACGGTCCAAATTAAGCCACGATGGCCAAGATGGAGGGTTGTGATGAGTTGAGGACTCACAAGACCTCACATCTTGACATGTGGCGGGTGAGTTGTCCAAAGCACAAGATGAGATGGCAAGGGTACAAATGGCATGGAAGAGGCCATGTGGTCCCAAGGTACTTGCAAGTACCTTGGGATGGGAGAGGATTTCCCCGAAAAAGTTATTCCTTGGCCCAATATGGGGCTGAAAGTGAAAAGTGATGAATTTTAGAAAGTCATCCCTTGTCAACATGGGGAATGGGAAAGGCCTTGAAGAAATAAAAAGTGAATTTTTAATTCACTTTTTGGGGGAGACCAAAGGGTAAAACCAGATTCCTCTAAAAGAGGTCCTTGTCCTTTGGGTACGATGTGACACATGAGATGTCATGGGGAAGAAAAATGCATGGGGGGAATAAGTGTGAATTTTTAATTCACTTGGGCAAGAGGTCAACCCAAAAAAGGTAAGTACCAAGAAGTTTGACTTAAGGGCATGTTAAAAGGGGTAAGTGATTAGGATTAAGATTGTGCAAATAGGTGATTAGGCTAATTAGAAGCAAGTGGCAAGTTATGGAGGATGTGACAATAATCTTACTTAAGGATATGCACACCTTAATGGAGATTAATTAAATTAATCCATTTTAGTGAAAGGGTTATGGAGGATGTGACAAGGAGAGAAAAAATGAAAAGGATAATTAACTAAATTAAATAAATTGATTGCATTTATTTAATTTAGAGATGAAGTGGGATTATGTATAAAGTATTTAATTGATTAAATTAAATACCTGAGGAATGTTAGGGGAAAAAGGAGAATATTAATTAAATAAGTAATTTAATTAACGTTTGATGAAGGGGATGGAGTGGATTAATGAAAGGGATAAATTTGACCTTGTGTAAAGGGTCAAATTTAGGTGTCTACAACCCCTACTAGACGCAACCCAATAGAGGATATGTAGCCCTCATAGAGGAGCACAACTGTTGTTGTGGTCGTGTCCTAGCATGGTCGACACCCCACTCATAAGGCATGGAGCTAGGGTCAGCAGGCCCACAGTGTCCTCCCCTTGCTAATATTTTCTTTTATAAATTTAAATAAATAAATAAATAATTATGCTAAACCAAGCAAAAGATAAAAAAAATCATAGTTGTTGTTCAACAATGAGATAATGATAATAATAAAATAAAAAAAAATTCAAATACATTTTGCTTCTCATGATTTGAGAAAAATCACAGTTGAACGATTCCTTTGCAAATTAAATGGAATAGAAATAAAATATAACTCCATGATTTTTAAATGGGAGATTAGTTAACATGAAACCCTCACAACCTGCAAGATGAAAAAAAAAATCAACATGATCTAGGTCATTCAAAGATTGGAGAATTATATATATATATATATATAAAAGAGTGGAAGAGAGAAATAAGACCATAAAAGAATGAGGTAAAAACCTGTAACAAAAGACATTCTTTCATTCTTCCTCTCCAAAAGCTTCTCCAAAATCTGGAGAAACAAATGAAGTGAAAATGAGAAGAAAATAGGTTAAAATAATGTCCTTAAGATTTAGGGTTAGCATATGGTTGCCCTAATATCCAAGAGGAAAGATATAAGCAATCCAATGGCCAAGATTTGGTGCACACCCCATTAACCACTAATTTGCCATTATATTAATTAATCCAAATTAACTTTTTAATTTTACCTTGGTGGGGAACAAAGTAAATAGGAACCCTTATTTAAGTGATAAATTAAAGTCATTTTAAAAGACTTTAAAATAAAATTTATTCATTATTCTTAGAAACTTATGTTAATTGATTTTTTTTCTTGCTATTTTAAAATTTGGAAAAAAAAACAAGAAAAAAATATCAAGTTAAATTGAAAATTTATGTTAATTGATTTTTTTCTTTCTTGCAAGTTTAGAATTTGAAAAAAACACATAAGTGAAAATATAAATTTATATTAATTGATTAAAATAGTAGACTTTAAGTAAAGTCATTATCTCTAAGGAAAATCATTATCTTTAAGTAAAATCAGTATCTCTAATAAAATCTAGTAATGGTGTAAATTAGAGTATTGTCTTTCAAATATTTCATAAACATTGTTTAAACAATAATATTATTATTAAACCTTAAACATAGATTGGATTGAATAATAATAATTTTATCAACATAAATATTTGGGATGATAATTAATAATATTATTAATTGTTAGATGGTGGATTTAATAATGATGTTGTTATCAATTATTTTATTATTCTATTTTCCCTTTATTTGTAGTTAATTGGATAATGTTTGAT
Organism: Sequoiadendron giganteum; assembly: GCA_007115665.2. Taxonomy (NCBI): domain Eukaryota; kingdom Viridiplantae; phylum Streptophyta; class Pinopsida; order Cupressales; family Cupressaceae; genus Sequoiadendron; species Sequoiadendron giganteum. Next base: position 268,014,429 of record CM021105.1, read on the forward strand.
TGGTGAGTAAACAAAGGAGTAGGTAATATGTCCTTATTAGTAACATATGAACTGAAAAATAAATAAATATTTTATTTACTTAAGGATTAAGAATTAATTAAATGACAACAATATCAATAATGCTTATTTTAGGATTGAGTAATAATATTATAAAATAAGTGTTTAAATGATGATGACATCAGTATTACTTGTCTAAATAGTAATACTCATTTATTATGTTTAAATTATAATTAACTAATATCTTTTGTTTATATAGTCTCGATGTATGATTAATATTAGCTTTCTTATTCATGATATATATATCTTGACATTTAAACTATTGGTCAACAATTTAAATATGAAATCCCTTGGAGTATTCCTTATAAAGTATGATGATCGATCACACCACAATATTATTATAAATGACCAAAGAATTGGAAGTCATAGATCAAATGTTCATGTGTGTGCACAAGATAATTTTTTATGTAGGCATTAAGCTATAGGATGAATTGTTAATATCAAAGAAATTTATGCATGAAGATATGGAATATTTCACTTGAGTCAGACATGAGTATCTAGGAAAGAATAGAGGGTTGAGGTCCATTCTCTTAATAGATTATTTCTATAAGGGACTAGAATGGTAAAAAAAATTATAAGTAAACCAAATTATCACTGAACTTCATGCTCATGCATTTAAGCTTTTGAATGAAAAATGAATTTGGACCTTTGTCAAGGCAATCAAGGATACCCATATATGTAGGATAAGCTAGGACCTAAGGTGATTTATGAATGTCATGTCAAGTAGTTGAGTATTAGTAGTGAAAACATTAATGAGAGTCATAACATGTAATAGTCATGATAATGGATTTAATAGTGCACTACATTAAACACCCAAGTAGAGTTGATCATAGTGATAAGATTATTTACATACATCTAACCCTTGTTGGGGTATAAAAATACGTATGCGATTAGCAAGGTTAAAGTATGAGAATTTGTTACAACCTAAACATTTAGCGAGATAATTGACTTAATTAATGTATCTGTTGTGCCTATTGCACACACGCCCTGTTCGGAACGGGGACCCTCTCTTTCCTCTTTTGCTCGCCACATCCTTTTTAATTCACCTTGTTTTGCATGCCCATTTTTGCATCCTTAAAGGTCAACACATTCTCAAAAGGTCACATTTTAAGTTTGACCAAATTTTGCCCCTTGGAAAAATGCTAATCATTGGCCATTTCGAGTCTCCCTTGTCAGATTGCCTTTCTAACGTCTGCAACTCCTCCCAGGCCCGGACCCTCGGATTTCTGTTTCGGTTTTTCCATTCCAACGATAGCTACATGAAGTCTTTCCGGTCCTTCGGGCCCGACCTGCTGGGAATCCCTTCCCGGGTTTCTCTTTGGACTTTGCCGTTCCAAATGGATGCTAGCTTCCGTCTTCTCGGACCTCGGACCCCAGAGCTCTAGTCATTGTTTTCATTTTGCTTGACATATTTTTGAAATGGCCATGGCTCGACGTCTTCCCAGCCACCGGACCCCAGATTACCCACCGCCGCTTAGGAATTTTGAATTCAGCTACCTCACCTACCACTGTACCGGGCATTTAATTGGATATTAATGTTGTTGGGGGTTATATAAATGAGTTTTCAACTGTCATTTTCACATGACATAAGCGATGGAAAAATACAGCAATGCCCTAGCAATTTCCGCCTTCGCGCTTGAACCTCTGCTTCATCGTTCCTCATGAATTCAACAAAAAGTTTCTTCAAGATTTACGGGTATATTTTCTGTCCACGTGCCTTGTCTCTTTTTCCTTAAAATCATGGTTTAAATGAAGTAAAAATGATGAAATGAATTAAAATTTTGTAAGGTAGTACCCCAACCTAGAAACCCACAAGTCGGAAGTGGGAAAATTGACAATTGAAACCATCAAATTCGGGGCTGGAACCTAACTTCCCCTCCGCTGTTCTTTGGAGTAGGCAAATGCATCCTTCGGGCCCAGACCTCCCCGCGGCCATTGTGAACTTAACCAAAATTATGGTCCGATGACAAACCTCACCTCAAACTCCAATGTCTATATTTTTGTTCCCATAATTTTGTGACCGTTTCGCCATTCCCAACGATGGACTCCAAACAACCTTCTGGACCTCGAACCCCAACCCTGCAAAGTCCATAAATTTGTAAACAAAACCAAACTTGCCTCGGGTCCCAGCCATCAAAATTCCCTTCTCGGGTTTCTGTTGTGCCCTTGCCGTCCCGAACGACCTTCCTCGAGCATCTTCTCAACCCTCATACCCCAGGCACGTGAAGTCCGTCTTAAAAAATTGCAGGAAATCCTAACATCCAAGTTGTTGTTGGACCCCAACCCTCGGAATTCTGTGTCACCTTCATCATTTTGCATAGCTATCTTGGGACGTCTTTCTGACTCTCGAACCCCAGTTGCCCCTCCGCCACATAAAATCTAAAAAGAAGACATAACGTTCAAATGTTGTTCGAACTCCAGACTCTAGAATTTCATCTTTGGGATTTCGTTCCGGTTTCGTCGTTCCAAATGGTTGAACCCGACCATCTTTTCGGCCTCTGAGCCTCGACCTTTTGTTTGCCATCGGGCTTTTCTTAACTGATGAATTCGTCTTTGGGGATTACCCTTCGGATTTCCATCCTCGAATTTATGCTTGCATTTCTCCATTTTGCACGGCTTCCCAATGATAGCTTCTCAAACTCTAGAGCCCAATACCCTGAGTGTCATCATCCCTAGGCTGTTCCAAATGACCTTCTTGCAGCTGAAACCCGAATGTCTAAATGAAGGCTCAAATGACCTCCAAATCCAAAACAGACTTCGACCCACTTGCTAAAAATGAGCCTTATTTCATGACCAACCTTGGTTTGATCAAATCCAAGACCAGAAAGATCATTGGGAGTGCCTTGCCTTGTTTTCCCCTCCAAGCGACATTCTGCCAAGGGAATTTTGACCCTTCAGGCCTGGGTCATCCGTTTGCCTCCCAGAACTATTGTGATCAAGTGTTGGACTTTTCTAAAATGATGATTGTGGATCTAACCTTGATGTATGGGGATTTTTATGAGGCCGCTTCTCCACCTATTTAATGTTACTAATTCACGTCTCTTTGTGCAGGATTTATGGAATCTGGTGTAGAAACCTCAGGTGCCGCCAGGGAAAATGAATTGCCAAAGCACCTCATTGCAAGGAGGACAAGGATCAAATGAGGTACAAATTCCAGGGGGTTCCATTACACTCTAGAATCACCACTCTTTGGAGGGACGTCACATATACCAATATCGGGCATGTCAATATTGATGAGTTTACATGAAGGCTCAAGATGGACCTGAAAACATAAAATGCAAAGTTAATCAAAAGTAGTGGACTTGCTAAGGCTGCAGGCTTCCCACCAGCTCTGGTGGCTCTTGATCTGTTAATGGTATGTCAGGAAGCATATCAACCTAAAAGAAAAACCAAAGTGGACAAAGATGGAAACATCCTTGCAGATATGTCCCCTCGAGGGATAACTACAACTTTCCACATCCCCACCTTTGAAAGCATGGAGACTCCAACTGTAGAAGAATGCAAGGCATTATGGGATCAAGATCCTCTGAGATGCAAGAAACTGATTAATCAGTATTGGTTGAAGGATAAGCAGGCTAGTGTTGGCAAAGTCCCTCAGGAGCTCTTTCACAGTGATTTTTTCAAGGATTACCATGACCTTGTTACCCTACTAAGCAGAGTAATGGGCCTTCCTGCTGTAGCCTTCTTCAAAGAATGGATGTTGTAATTTGTGGAACAAATTCTTCATGGGAGTGATACTGCATTCGACTGGGGGGAGATAATTAGCAATTGCTTTCACGATCAATTTATTAGTGTGAAGAAGACATCAAAATTCTACATGACATCCTACCTAGTCTATTCACTTTCTAATCGGCGCAATCATCATGGATTGACTATAGTGCCCAATGAGGCGTCGAGGAGGGAAGTTAAACCCTATGACAAATATCCTCAGCTGCAATACAGGAACTTCAAGAGGGACTATTACAGGGTAAATGATGCCTTCATTGCCTATATCATCCAGTTGCTTGGAGGTGATTTTGAGAGAAGAGTCTCCCACAGTGCCAGAGCCCTCCTCAAGAATTATGCCTTCCTGTACATACAATTCCCTAAGTTCACTTACATTTGTGCCCAAGGATTCACGAAAAAGGCTGAACAAGCTGCCCCGGTACCCTAATAACTGGATCATACTATTGGAGATGACTTGGTAGCTGTGACACATTCATAATGTTCTAAGCAACAAACATCTGGCATGGAAACCTTATCCTATTGGCCTTGGCCAGGGAATGTACAAAATTCATACCTCCCAATGTGCGGGTAATTCAAAAAAGGAGCTGGCCGAGTACCACTTCAGGCAGTATATAGCTTGGTCGCGAATGGACCCATATGGTCATATCAGAAAGGCACTGGGATATGAGTATGCCCACCTCCATAATGTTGAGGATTTATGGGCCAACTGTAAAGATGATCTTGAAGTATGGTTACGATACTATATGTGCATGACTGCCCTCTACGTGCGAAGAGTCAACTTGTGTCCGGTTTTGGATCAGCTTGAAGAGAATGAGAGTATGGTGATCGATCTGAGATATAGTTTCATCACCAATATTCCATTGCCCTTGATTGATTGGGATGAGCAAGAGGTTGATGACCTCAACATACTCACCAAACCCGTGGAGGTTCGAATGAAGGCATGGATCAACCAACAAGTGGCTCGACTGAAGCAACATGGAGTCGCCTTAACATTCAAGGGACTCAAAAGTGAGCCAAGTGGCTTTGATGGTTGAGTGGTTGTTGCTACAGCTAGGGAAACCTCCAAATCTCCACCATCTATCAAAACTAAGAAGAGAAAAGAAGCTAGTGAGCAGTTTCCTAGCCCAAAGGTTTATGCTCGAAAGACTTCAGAGGGCGAGCCTTCCAAAAAGAAAAGAAAAGAAGCTGAGGTTGTGGAGATGCCTATGATAACTGAAGATCCACTCCTCGAGGGAAAAGAGGAAGAGGTTGACCCACCAAGGTCTCCATCCACTGCTATTACCATTGTCCCACCTACTTTGCTAGCAGTATATGCTTCCTCTTTGCCTACAATGGTCATCTTTGTCCACCTTGCCTCCACTTCTTTGATCGTGCAAGTCACATTGGTGGATTCTTCCTCCACCACTACCTTTCCGGTCTTGTCATCTTCTATGTCTCCTTCCCTTCCATTCGCTTCCATTGTTGGAGTCCTGTCCTTAGTCTCCTAGAGTCCTTCATAAAATACATGCAGAATGTGCCATTTGAGCTTTCAGAGATTCTTACAAATCTAGTAGTGTAGGAAACAATAGCCTAGGCTATGACCAATGTTCCAACTCTCCCTCCCCCTACTAAACCACCTAGAATGGAGTAAACAATGCAGATCTTGGATGAGCTCGAGTGACAAAAGATAGAGGTTTCTAAGAGGCCCAAAAATGAAGAGTTTGAATACCATGAGCACCCGATGTTTGAACTCCAGGAGATCGATGAGGTGGCCTATGAATCCTCCAGTGAAGGCAGTGAGGAGCTAGACACAGAATTAATCCAAGAAACAATTGACCCAGAGCTTGAAGAAGAATCGAACAAGCAACTCAAGGAGATTGAGGACCAAGAGGCTATAGGTCCGCCTATGATTGAAGGGTCTGCTGCTCCAGAGACTAAGACCAACAGGTCTCTAGCTGAAAGACATGATCAAACCCCGGAGCATGATGAGGAAGCATCCCTCCGTGAATATGAACAAGAAGATAAGTCCGGGGAACATGAGTATGATCAAGATGAAGAAGAAAAAGATGCTGAAAGAGAAGATCTGTCAGACAAGAAATTTCTCACCAAGTCTCCTACCAAATATATAAGGCTCGTACAAGACTCCGATGAGGAGAAGGAGGATGTAGGGGTTGAGAAGGAGGCCCTTATTGTCAAAACCATTGAACTCGGGGTGGAGGGTAGCAAGGATCAACATGAATCACCCAAGGAGGGGCCCCAAATGCCGTATTGGCTAGGGGATCATTTTAGGCAAAAGACTCCCACCCTAAAAGATCTGAAGGTGAGGCTAGAGGAAATACTAGCTAGAGCATAGATAAGCACTAAGAAGGAGAAAATGCCAAGAATCAGATAGAAAGTAACCATGGATTCCTTCGGATCTAGGGAAGTACAAATAGCATGCTAGTGGTTGGAGAATAATGAGTGACTTATAACATCTCCAACATTGACTTGGGAGTGGTCACCAGGGAGCAGAAGGTTGACCACCTCTAGGAATTGGTAGCCACGGTGGTGCACCTTATCCAACAGGATAAGGTTTCAAAGGAATAACTTAAAGAATAGGTGGTCGATCTGATGACTTACATTCAACAATGGTCATCCTCGAATGAACTACCCACCACGTCCTCGGCCCCGCCATAGTTGTTGTCCCAAGAGAAAATTAATAAGCTGGAAAAAACCAGGAACTTGGATAAGACCATGGAAAATTGGTTCCGGCAGGTCCTAGACATAGGGAACACGAGCATCAACTTGGCTATTTGAACAAAAAATAAGTTCTTGGAGGTGCAGAGGACTCTTGAGGGCATGAGGTGAATCTGTGAGAAGTTCCCAAAAAAGTACAGAGCCGCCTACCCAAAGATCGAGGCTATCCTCGCGTTGCCGAGTGAGGTTTGGGAGGACTTTTCCCTCAAGGATGATGACCACTGGTTAGTGGATGTGTGGAAATGAGATTTTGATCATTGAAAGGGAAGGCTAGAGAAGATCCTAGAATGAGTGGTTTTGGATATCGAATGGGCCAAGGAGGCTAGGGGAGATTATGCTCGGTACCTCAAGCTAATAACGGGGTATGAGCTGCCTACTATTGAAATTAATCCAGAAAGCATAAAGCCTCATTTCTTAAAGAACATGGAAAATGGGATGTCAGCTAAGGTTTCCATGGATTTCATGGGCTCTACTGTTTGAGCCTTTCCCCAGTATGAGCTTTTCAGAAGTAATGCTACCAAGTATGACGACGACTAGAAGAAGATCGTTAACAACTCCCAAGAATGGAGTTACCAAGTGCTACTATCTAACATCATGGAAGTGGACAAGCTTCAGTCAATGATCCTAAGCTTAGTGAAGTATACAACTTTGAAGAAGTAGGAGGGAAACCCTGTCATTGATGAGGAATTTCTAAAAGAGTAGCTATAGAAAAGGGCAAACAACAAAAAGACAAAATTGCTACAGTGCTACCACTAGAAGACAAAACAGGGAAAAGACAAAAGGATGTTTTAAAATGTAATATATTTGGGGGTAGGTGAAACCCTAGTGTAAAGTGAATCTTGGCCACACAATAGAAGTGAATCTTGGCCACTCATTTTGAGTTTTGAAAACTATAAATAGGGCTCTCCTCCTCTCATTTTAGGAGAGTTGAGTTGTTGTAAAGGCATGCTACAAAAATTGCAATAGAAAATGTAGTGACTTATTGGTATATTTTGGATTTCTCCACATGTTTCATGATTCTTCTCCCATTAGTTAAAATTTTAGTTTAAGTTATGTTTATGTTCAAGTTACCTTTAGCTAACTTTGGTGGATTTAGCCTGTTGTCTTTGGTTATGGAGTTTTTTTCTGTGTGTATGCTTTCCTTGTCCATACTTTTAGTCATTTGTTGCTGGTAGGTGACTGTGTAAAGTTAGTCTGGACTATAATTTCATAGCTTCTCTTTAAAATTTTTCTTTGTTCACATTTACATGGCGAATGAATGATGAATATCTATAGTCTTTAGAAGATAGCATAGATTTCATGACATTGCGAGAATTCAGATTAAGTGAAATCCTATTTTAAGGAAACTGTCCACAGTAGGAACCTCCATGATCATTGTTCATCGGTAGTTGCAGGTCGAGGAACCTTCCCTCTTCCCTACCCATTTTTCCTTTTATTAGAAACAACCTATGTTAAGGTTCATTACGCATTGTAAATCCAAATCCAACAAAACAATGGAGTTCAAGACTATTTTTTGAACCTGCAGCAAAATGCAGTAATTCCCTATCTGAAGAACTCCATTCACAAACCCAATTCTCCTACAGCTTTAACTCCTATAAGGCCGCCTTGTGATTCAAGAAAATCACATAAATCAACTGATATATTCCAAGCATCGTCATGACCTGACATCTGAGAGACCTTGGGATAGTGTTCTGCAATTTGATTGTGGAAGATTGTCTTTCAAGAGAGGTGATGCACCTACGTATTACCTGTGTTGTGAAGTGCATAAAAACACCATCAACAATATCAAAATAAAAAAAATTATTGATTGTGTTTCATGTTCTCATGTGAAAATTATGGGCATGACACCTTCAATCCAACTCTAGATTGAGATGATCAAACTTGGTTGGGTCTGACAATGCTACATGAAGAATATCTCACGTTGCACAAGGAAAAAGGAGAAATGATTGAACAATATGGATAGCTTAGAGAGCTAATAAAAATTAAGTACACACCTGTCTCCTATGCTCTTTCTCTTGTTGATAGAATCTTGAACTCAAATATCACTCTTAAAACTTTGGTTGAAGAGAAAGATATCATAGTTGAACTTGAGTATCTATGTAGAGCCTCAAAAAAAGAAAAGAAACTATGGGATGAAAGAAAATATTCATGGATATGTACTCTCCAAAAACTTCAAGGGGCAACCAACTCTGGTTAATTACTCATAGTTACTATTTTAGATTTACTCCTAAGGGGGAGTATTCAGGTACGCAAAGGGAAATTGTTAAAGAATTTTGGTTTTTTTCTAAGGGAAGAACAATACAATATCTTTTATTCTTTTCCATTAATGTTAAAGGGGGAGAGAGTACCATGTGAAAAGGAGAGAATACCATTCCATTAGGGGAGAGAGATGAAAAGAATAAATTCTTTTCTTGATGGTTTTCACATCATGTGTTGCCATCAATGAAAAAGGGGGAGATTATTGGAAATTGGAAGATTTTAATTGATTTCAATATTAACATCAACATACCTTATCACATTACTTGTATAGATCAATAGTTTCTTTGGTAATAAAGGTTTGAGCTATGCTATTTTGGTGCAGAAAGTTTTTTGATTCGGTATTTTGGTCCACAATATCTCATCTTGTAAAGATTCATTCAAAAGATGATAATATTTTCTATCTTGATATCATTTGCATCTATGGACAAGATTTCAGCTGGCTTAGTTATATAGTTGGAAAGATACAGTTAGCAGTAGGATCATACACAATGTTTTATTTATATACTAGTTCAATGCATCGGTTTTTTGGTTTGCATTCCACCACAAAGAAAGATATCACTACAAGATTTTTTATATAGATTCGTGACTATGAGATTCATCTTACCTAGAATTTTTATGATGATATGCGAACACATACGAAATATATGAGTAATAGTGTTCTATTATGAGGATTACAATAAGTTTTCGTATAACACATTGATGTGGGAGATTCTGCATTTTCTCATGATTAATTGTTTTGTCTTGTGGAGTTGAAAATAAGTTATTTGATGTCATCTAAAGGAGAATTTGAAGTGTTAACAAGTTTTGGGGTTACACGTTTGGTGAATTACATATACATTTGAAGTCTTTGATGTTTTAGGTCTAACTCTGGATGACCTAATTATAAATTAATGTTAAGAAGACAAAATATGTGTTGTGGATGCTAAAGGTATCTATCTTAGGTCTATGCCAACCAATACTATATATTACAGACTTTTTTTGGGCACAAAGATGAATATGTTTTGAGGATAAAGTTGACATAGTTAGTTTTGATTTGAAATAGGGATGTACTCTAATTAGGCTGACCTAATTAGTGTATGCGAATGTATATGGTATATATGAAAGACATTTTTGAGAAGTAATGACATGAAGAAGAGAGATAGAGAGACATGATAAAGTAGTGAAAGTCAGAGAGATTATGGTGTGAATGTGCAAAATTGTACGTGTGAACATAAAGAATTGTTGAGTACACTATACAAAGAAGTGTTTTGTATTCAGTGCTTCATTGGAACTAAACTCCAACACAAGGAAGGTACATTCTATCTCAATTCTCATCATGGTAGTGTTGCCATACTCTATATTGTAAATTACTTTAGGTAGTGAGCCTTCAAGGATAGTGTGTCTTGGTAGTGAGCCATTATAATATTTTATATGCGGATATATTATATTGTGAGTTAACCCTCACCATGGTTTTTCCCATTTTGGGTTTTCCACATAAAAATATTGGTTTTTTTGTGTCATGTGGTATTATGGTCTCTTTCATGTATTTACTTACAATTACAATTAGATATGTTTTAGATATGTATTTACTTATACTTTGGGTTTTCCACATAAAAATATTGGTGCTTTTGTGTATTTATCCCCCTCTTAGCATTCTGGGTGTTCAACATTGTTGCACTTGTAATTTCTTCTTCTTAATTTTAAAATAAAAAATCCATTTTTATATAGTGAACTTTAGAATAAATTAAAATGTTGGCCTACTCATTTAATTTTAATTTTTAGAATTAGTTTACTACCAAGGCCCAAATTTGAATTTACATCTCCAAAATTAAAGATCGAAAAAAATGGGAAATCAAATTTATTAGGCAAAGTACTTGGACTAGGGCACTAGGCACCACTATCTAGCTCTTTTGCACTAAAAGATAATAATTTTGGTGTTTAGATTATAGTTTAATCAAGACTTATCTAGAATATGGACACTTTTTAAGGTTAATTTGATGATATTTGATTGATAAATCACTTTATATGGTAGTACTAATACATTATCCTTGGTTGATAGGAAAAATTAGGACTATAGAGTGTCTAAAATGCATTAATGTAGAGGTTATTAAAGAAATTTCCAAATAGAATATGAAATTTTACTTTCAACTTAAAGGGATATAACTTTTAATGCTACATTTAGCCCCCACTTTAGCATTTGTATGAAACTATGTGTATATGCAAGCTCAAAAGTACTAAAAGTAAATCATATCATAAAAAGGATACTATAGAGGATGTAGAAAATTTTCCAAGCAAGAGAATGAAGCCCCCAACATAGTAACCTATAAACCAAAACATTAGGAACCACATCCTAAAAGACCAACTTGTTCATAATTTGAAAACCATCATGCACATACAAAAAAAATACATTTTTCCATTATATATAAGGAGAATGAAATTCAAGGGTAGATTTATGGCCCCTTATTTCACTTTCTTTAGGGAGGTGGAAATAGGGTAGATATCTCACCACATAAAACTAATTAACATTTTGATCAAATACACTTGGTAAGGTCATGAACTCATAACAATAAGTACCAACAAGCATAAAAAAATGAAAGAGGATGAAACTATGATTCTAATGCATCAAATGGCATAACAATTAGACTTTGCAAGCTCAAGTTATGTTGATTTTAAGAAAACAAAGTATGAATGATATTTAATCTATTTAAGCTATAAGTTATAACTTTTTAACCTTTTTTTCTATTCATTTTCACTTTTTCAGTTTGAGAGCATTGATATCTAAGCTTATCATCCCTAGGACTAAAAATTCTACAATGATGATTGTATCATACATCGAGGCTTGAGGCTCTAAGAATGCATCATGTGAGGCACACTGACATAGGAGGTGAGTTGTGTTTCCACTATACCTATAGTTAGGATCTCTATTTTAATAATTTTAAATTATTGTTTATAAAATGGGGTACCATGACCAACATAGGTGTCCTAGACCTCTATGTTGAACATAGTCTTTTCATCGAAGTCAAATATGTAATTTTGGTATATCAATTTTATAAGTTGCTAATGTTGTAGAATGTTAAGGTTATCATTATTGAATAAAGTAAACATGGGACGATAGGGTTCATATGAATTTTATGATGCTTATATGTTTACTAGTTTTGTAAAAGTCTTAAAAATTTTGTGGTAGTATTATAAGGTCTACTAAAAAGAAAAATATGTAGTGTACTAAACCTTCATTATTTTTGGTACCACATTATACCATTTTTATTTTTATGACTTATGGTTTGGAATTCAAGTACTACTACACATAAAGTATCTTAACCTATACTTTCAGTGGATTCGAATCATAATGCTACAAGATAGAAGTGATAGAGTAAATCCTATGTTTGTTGGTTGACTCTAGATAATGTCTAAGTGTTTGTGTTAGATAATGGAAGAATACACCAACTGGATGAAGCATGCAAAGGTAAAATAGGACCAATTAAGATCTTGGCAGGAAGTGCACGACACTAACTTAGACTGGTAGTAACACAATTGATTTTGGACCAAAATTTCTATATGTTTCATATCATTTTGAATTAATGCCTATCCTTGATCGACATGGATAATTACAGATGGTGTTAAAGGGTTCTAGGGAGATATCTAGATGTTGTTGACATGTTGAGATGGATATATATTATAATCATTTTTTTATGAAAATACGTGTGTGACTTGTGAATCAAGTGTTGTGTGGTGTGTGTAAAATCTATATGTCAAATGATGTGCAAGTAGAAAATAGAATTCAAGGATGTTGAGAAAAATTGACATATCATCAAAGGATATGTGAAATAAGATTTATATTTCCTTAAGTAATATGAGGTTGAATTATCTTAATATGAGTTTTTGGTCAATGACTGTGTTGCAACTCAGTCCCAGGGGATTGGTGTCTTATGTAGGTTGGTTCATTTGAATTCACTGCAAGGGGATTGGTGTCCCCTATAGGTTGGTTCTTATAAATTAATTGTAAGGGGATTGTAGTCCTTAATGGGTTTATGCCCATGAACTTTTGTAAGTTTCATATTTTCTATGAGGTTGGATTTTGATAGTAGATCCAAGTAGTTTTTATCACCATGGTTTTTCCCTTCAGGTTTTCCATGTAAATATAGTGTTCTCTTGTGTGTATGTGTGCATTAATTTCATTTCCATTGATTATGTTTTCATGATATTATCAATACAGCGGTTTAAACTAAAAATTATTAAATACTATTTCACCACCCTCTAAGTATTTTTGTGTCTAATAATTGGTATTAGAGCTAAGTTCCTTGGTGAAGCTAAAAAGCTTGAAGCAGATCTAGGATGGAAAAAATGGGAGGACAAGAATGTCTATCTTAAAATAAGGTGCCACTAATTGAAAAATCTAATTATAATTTTTGGAGTGTTAGGATGGAAGCTTACTTGATGGAATTAGGGTTTTATGTTTAGAAATCTATTATAGATGGTTATGAAATTCCTAAGAATCCTCCAAGAGGCCAAGAAGAAAAGAAATCATGTGAGAACAATGATAAAGTAAAGAATCCAATTTTATGTGGGTTATACAAATCCAATTTTGCCAAGATCATGAAGTGCAAGACTATAAAGGAGATATGGGACAAGGTTCACAATATTTATGATGGTGATGAAAAAGTAAATCAAGCAAAGCTTCAAACCTACCAAGGAAAATTTGAGTCTGAATATGAAGGAATAACAGAATTATTTTACATACCTTCTTTGATTGGATGAAGTTAATATCATCAAAGGACTTGGTGAAGAGGTGAAAGAGCCTGTGATTGTAAAAAAGGTACTTAGATCTATTACCTCAAGATTTGATTCAAAAAAAAATCTATTGAAGAATTTAGAGATCTAAACACTCAAATAATGGATGAACTACATAGGATACTCACTACATATGAGATGAGGATTGTGAATTCTAAAGCCTTAAAGAAATAAAGCCTTCAATGCATCAAAGATAAATGAAGAACCTGACTCTAGTAATGAATTAGATCCTAAATAATATTTTTTTAAAGAAATTTAAAGAAAGGTTCTAACAATTACAAATGTGTTATCATTCAAATGTTTCAATTATGGTAAAATAATTTTTTGCTAAGTGTCCTTTAAAGGAATTAATGATGATCAAAAGAAGTATAAGTCCTATCAAAATGGCTATAAGATGTCAAAATATAAGAAGAATAATTATCACAAGTATAAGAAAAGCCTCAAATCTAAGGAAGATAGTTATTCATCTTATGACTGTGACCATTATACTTTCGAAAGTGAAATTGAAAGAGAGGATGCTCTATTCATGGCAATGAAAAATTTAGATGGTAACATAAAAAAAGAAAATTTTGAAGATGGTGAAGGACATGTGGAAGTTGATATAGAAGGAGAACTTATTGCTTCCCTAGATGAACTAATGAAAGCAAGGAAGGAAAATTAGAAAAAAATTAAAAAATTAAAGGAATCAGAAAAAGGTGATTTTAGATCTAAAATTTTAGATAGAAGAAGTAAAGAGGATAGATGTCTTGACTAAAAACTTAAAGGAAAAAGAAATTGATTGTGAAATTCTTGAAGTAGAAGTGGTATCCTTGAGAAAGGATCTAGATAAAGAAAATGGTTAGAGGAACAAAAACATGAAGTTTGAAAAGGGCACAAATATTTTGGATGAGATTATCAATAGTTAGAAGTCCCCTCATATCAAGTTTGGCATTGGATTTAATGAAATAAAAATATTAAATACTATTGAGAACTCCATGAAGATATTTTTAAAGGATCCTATTGAGAAGGCCTTTGAATTTTCAAATATTGAACAATCTAAGGAGATTGAAGAACTCAAAAATGAAGAAGATTCTTTCATTTGAGTCTGATAGAAGAAGATATTAAAAAATGAATATCTAGAAAGAAAAGTATCAATACCAGGTTTAAGTATTCATTTTTTAGTTACTATTATACCTACAATCAATTTGGTCATAAGGTAATAGAATATAGAATGTTTTCTACAAGATATAATAATTTAATGAGTAGGAATACATTTGCTACTCTATTTGATTTCAATTTCATATGTTACAAGTGTAATAGTTTTGGATACATTGCAAGACATTGTAGAGGTAGTTTTTAGAATCATCTTGAGCAAGATAGAAAAGCATACATCTCTATTGATCTGAAGAAAGAGATTGAGAAAGTGTGGAAAAAGAAGAATGAAGATCATAAGTTTGAAAAATTAATGATTGCATAGACTATATTTCATGTAGAAAATGAGAAAAAATAATGGATCATTGATAGTGGATGTTCGAGCCAAATGACCAAAGACAAAAATATGTTTATAAGTATTAAAAAGTGGAATGGTTAATTAGTAAGGCTTGGTGAAAATTATGTTTCTAAGATATCTAGAAATGGTACATTAAGTCTTGATGGTGGAGAAACTAAGACATACAATGTCTTATATGTTGAATTTCTAAAGAATAACTTACTAAATGTAAGATGTGTGAAAAGGGGTACAATTTATCATTCAATACACATGGATGTGAAATCAGACAAGAAAGCACTAGCAAGATTGTTGTAGAAGGAAGTAGGATATAAAGTAATATGTACAATATTAGTGAGATCAAAAGAAATAAATTTCTCTTGGGACAAAATGATGAAAGTTGGATTTTCCATAGAAGAACGGGTCATATAAAATTTGATCACCTTGTGAAGATAAAATCTAGACAAGTAGTAAGATATATGCCTAAGATTTCAAATCCCTCATGCACTCTCTATAAATAATGTGAAGAAGGAAAGTTGACAAGAGTGATATTTATTAAAAAGGAATATTCAAATATAAAACCATTGGAGCTAGTTCATATAGACTTGTGCAAGCCAATAAGGACAATGAGCTGATAAGGAAATAGGTATTTATGATTTTCATTGACGATTTTTCTAGGATGTCACATGTAAATTTTTTAAAAGATAAATTAGAAGCTTTTGAGAAGCTCAAAATATTTAAAGATTTGGTAGAAAATGAGATTGGTTGTACAATCAAGTGTCTATGGTCTAATAAAGGTAGAAAATTTAGTTCTAATGAGTTTGATGAATTTTGTGAGAAACATGGAATTAGGAGACAATACTCTATTGCAAGGACTCCTCACCAAAATAGACTTGTGGAAAGGAAGAATAGAATAGTTTGAAAAAATAAAAAGGATAATGCTAAATCAAGCTAAGTTGTCAGATATATATTGGAGAGAAGTTGTCCATACCATAATCTACATTATTAACAAAAAATAAATAAGAGTGAATAACACTAAGACACATTATGAGTTATGGAAAGGTGGATTGACATCATTCAAGCATTTAAAAATATTTGGAAGAAAATTATACATTAGAAGAGAGGAATTTAGATAAGTCTTACTCAAGATATAATGAAGGTATATTTATTGGTTATACAAATAGGAGAAAGGAATATAAGTGCTAGAAACAAATATTGAAGAAGGTTGTTCAAAGTGTAGATGTAAAAATTGATCAGAAAATGCACTCTAAGTGGGAATCAGATAATGATGACAATGATTTTGATGGATCATTCTGCACTATTGAAGAAGACATAGAGATTTAGTATGAGAGAACTAATAAAAAAAATATTGCAAGATATGTTTAGAGAGATCATTCTAAGAGTCAAATTCTTGGAGATAAAGAAAATGGAGTTATAACTAGATGAATGTTAGCAAGAATGAATGAATAGGTACATTTTTCTTTTCTATAAAAAATTGAGCCAAAATATTTTGTGGAAGCTAGCAAGGATGAGAGTTGGATAGAAGCAATGAAAGAAGAACTAAATCAGATTGAAAATAATGAAACTTGAGAAAATTTTCCAAGACCTAAAGATAAAAATGTTATTTGCATAAAATGGGTATTCAAAAAGAAAATGAATGAAAATGGAAAAGTGATTAGAAATAAGACAAGGTTAGTCTAAAGGGTTATGCTCAAGTTGAAGGTATTCACTTCAAAGAAATTTTTTCTCTAGTAGCTAGAATTGATGAAATTAGGATGTTTTTGTCATTATCCGCATTCAAGAAATTTAAAGTATATTATATGGATGTCAAGTCAATATTTATGAATGGTGAATTGAAAGAAGAAGCTTATATTGAGCAATTGGAAGGATTTTAGTTGTCCAAGGATTATAATTTTGTCTACAAACTAAACAAATATTTTTACAAACTCAAGTAGGCCCCTAAGGCATATGATTCAAGACTAGATAAGTATTTGTGGTAGGAGGGATTGAAGAAAGGTATAGCTCATAATAATGTTTACATCAAATCTGAAAGTGAACATCATTTAATTGCTGTTTTCTATGTTCATGATACATTTTTGGTATTAGTAAAAATAATATGTGAAGATTTTTATAATGAAATATAAAAATAATTTGAAATGTCCATGCTTGGTGATTTTTCATTCTTTCTTTGTTTACAAATCTCTCTATTAGACAAAGGTATATTTATATGAAAAACAAAATATCTCAAAGGGATGTTGAAGATGTTCAACATGGAATATTTCAAGCTAATTAGTACACACCAATGGTTACTAGATGTAGTATTACTAAGGATGACGAATCTTCCACAACAAATCAAAGTTGATATAGCTCTATGATTGGAAGTCTATTATATGTAATTGCATCTTGACCAGACATTATGCAAGCTTTACGTATGGTTGCAATATTTCAAGTTGTACCTAAAGAGACACATGTAAAGGCAATAAAAATAATCTTTAGATACCTAAAATATACTATGGACTATGGTATGTGGTATCTAAGAAGTAAAAACTTCAAATTGACAACATATACAGATACAAATTGGGCTAGAAGTGTTGATGGTAGTGATGAGAGACATTCATGCTCCATTTTATAGCATATTTTAGTATTTTTCTTATACCATTTAACCCATTTTCATATTCCATTTATATACATTATCATATCATTTTACCACCTTTTTTGTATTTGGTTAAATATAAGTAAGTAATATTTAAATTAGTTTTTAGATAAAATAAGTGAATAATAATTATTAGATTATATTTACTAGCATTTTCTTCAATTATGTTAGGAAAATATATCCTATAACATGCTGATTAAAGGAGAAGAATTCACACTTCCTATTACCATCCTATCACCCATGGGTACACATTAGCAAATTAATTCTAACCATAAAATTATTTTCTCCTAAAATACTTTTCTTATTTAGTTATAACCAATTAATATTCATTTTTTAATTTTATGGAGGATAATATCCTCACACTAAAAGTAATATTCTATTTTATTGATTGTAACCATGAGCTAAATAAGCTCCTACATATTAGGGAAAGTTGTTTCAACAAATAAAATTAACAACTAAATATGAACCACAAAATATTAGCAAAGTGGCATAAAAATAAGAAATAAATTGCACACATGTTTATTATAAATATGAGCTACATGATAAGAAAAGGAGATATAGACTTTATATTATTTTTTATAAATAAAACAACATCTTCATGTGACTAAACCAGTATAAAGTAATTTTATTTCACCACCAGGAAGACTAAGGAGGAAGGGTGCCTCCTTCTTGGAATTCTTGGTGATTTTTGTAGCTTTCATAGTAAGTATGTTTATTTCCAACAATTTGTTTATTTCTATTATTGTTTGAATCTATTTATTGTTTCCTGTTTATTACTTATGATTTAATTATGGGATCTGATGATTATCTTTGTTAATGATTATTCATATTATTTATAGAAATGAGTTTAATTTCTAGAATCATTACTATTGTTATTTCTATAGCAGTCTTTATTGTAGAAATATTGTAGCAAAGTCATAGTTTCTAGTGTAGTTCCTATCATATGACACTATTTTTATTTATATAGAAGAAATAATGTAGAACTAGTCATAGTTCCTATAGCAGTCCTTGTCACAAAAGAAAAACAGAAACATTAATCTTATTTTCAACTTAGGTATTTGATTGAGTTTAGGAATGTATTTTTATCCCCACTCACCTCACTACTTGTAGCCCTTGTGAAAATAGAAATGAAATATTTCATAAGTTTACACCCATAGATTGACACTTAGACCAAGCTGAATATTATTATTAAATATTTAATCTTTCTCATTCTTTACCCTAGCTTTGGCTTATCAGATAGGAAAAGAGCTAGTGGTTGTGCATTATTTCTTGGAGATATTCTTGTCTCTTGGTTGAGTAAAAAGAAAGATTCAATATCCTTATCTATTGTAGAATAAAAATACATTGCAATAGTATGATGTTGTAATAAGGTACTTTGGATGAAATAAACCTTGAGCGATATGAAAATTGAATATGAATAACCTATTTTAATTCTCTTTAATAATAAAAGTGCAATCAATATTTCAAATAATTTAGTAATGCACTCTAGGACAAGACATATATCAATCAAGTATCATATTTTGAGAGAAAATTTTATAGATGATGAAGTCAAACTGTATGTTGATAGAAAATAACATATTGCAAATAAATTTACTAAACCCATTTCAAAAGAAACATTTGAGTAGGTGAAATTTGGGAGTGCTATCTCCCTCCTCTTAAGTCAAAAATAAGAAGTACAAGTTCAGGGAGAGTTAGACAATGAGTCATTCATGAACCCTGAAGGTGGTTTTGGTAAAGGATTTGGCTAAAGATATGAGGATGGTATAAAGAAGTTTCTCTTGAATTGTGACTCCCTATCATAAAAGGTATAAATGGTTTATTGTGAAATATGGTAAGATATAATAAATGGAATTCGTAACATAGGGGGAGATGAAAATTTAAAATGAAGGATCCAAGAGTCCCTTTTCCATTGATGTCAAAGGGGGAGAAAGTGATAAAATGACAATATAAGGGAAAATACAATTTCCATCTAGAAAATCATTCTTTGAAGAATATATAAGAGGGAGAGTGATAAAGATGAAAAGAGATATTGACAAGAAAGTAAATAAGGTTTGGTAATTTCTTTATTTTCCATCAATGACAAAGGAGAGATTGTTGAAGACTATCATTGATGTCAAATATGTAATTTTGGTATATCAGTTTTTGACGTTACAGATGTTGAATGCACAAGACAATTGAGAGGGAGGGTGAATAAGTTATACATTAAAACATCAAAACCCTCATAAATATTTAGATTCATATCAATTTTTTTAATCCTTAATCTGTTAAGGTGAATTAGCATGATAGCAAATAAAACATGTATAATAGAACAACAAATTTATATTGAAAACACAAGAAGGGAAAAACCATAGCGAGGATTAGCTCATAATATAAAGTAATTGAAACATCAAATATAATAGGTTCATTTTTTGAGGGCTCACTGCCCAAAAGAAAGAAGGGATCACTACCAATGGCTCAGTACCAAATTAGAAAGAAGAAGATAAAATATTGTTACAATGAGAAATTCATTTCAAAGCAACAAAAAGGTTCCACCACTTCTTCACTAGAAAATTTTAACTCTCCCTATATAATCTAGACACCTTCTTCTCACTCCTTCTAGTATTCTTAGGCATTAAAGCTCACACTTTAAATCTTTGCATTTGATCAAGTTCTCATCTCAACACATCATTACATGCCACACACTCTCCAACATCTTCACCTTTCCTTTATACCATCCACAAGCTTGAAAATAATCTATAATATTGGCTATGCACCTAAAACATGCATATTCAAATTGGGCAAGCATAAATACATTCCCATAGTGGAGAGGAATGAAGGCAGTCCAAATCACTCCTTAGCTCAAACCTAAATCCATATATACATGCCACACCACACTTCCATAAACACCAAAGAATATATACAATTAGTGTAAACACCCAAGGTTGGCCGAACCCATGTAAAAACCATTAAATAATTAAGTACATGCTTCATTTAATCCAAAGACCACTCACAGACCATGCACAATACTTCAATACAATCTTGAATTTTCAATCAATAGCCTAAAATTTGAAAATTCCTTCACAACATTATATAGCTGAAGAACATATTCATTATGCACAACCAGTTAACCTTCCACATACTATAACACAACAATTCAACCTTGAGAAGCACAAAATCTCAAACAACTCAGACTAAAGATAGATATTAGCCATATAAGCACACATCCAAATTTGTAAGACTAGAAACCAAACTATAGAGAAATGTAGAGAAACAAATTTCTCCCATATCACAGTGATTGCACAGTTCACACACTAGTGAATACAACTTCTTTTTTAGATGATCCAAAATATGAAAATCTAGATATAGCACCATTTAACACCTTTTCTCAACATATCCAAACTACACAAGTAGATATTCATCCATGAAGAAATGCAAATCAAAACAATGAACACTACTCTGCCATACTGAGCAATATTTACCAAAAATTTCTCTTTTTATTCAAAATTTCTCAAAAGAATTTGGAAACCAAGCACCAAAAACATATTCTCATCATTCAAAACACTTCTACAACATTTGAACCATACAATAGGTTGATTATTACCAACACATTCTCATCAAAGCAATAATAGAGGTTGATATCAAGAATACTACTAATGGCAACATAATGAAACTAATAAAAGCACCATCATAGGTTGACATCAATGCAACAACATAGATCTATTGAAATCAATGAAAACATAAAATTCCAACAATCTCCCCCTTTATCATTGATGGAAACACATGGAAAAACCATTATCAACAAAACAACAACTTTGATTACCAACACATATATTGTACCTTAGTGCACAATGCTCTCCTTTCTCTTTCTCCCCCTTAATCCAAATTTTTTTCTGTTAACTCTCCCCCCCTTTGACATTAATGGAAAAGGGAAACATACTTGTATCTCTCCCCATTTGACATTCACATATTTTTCTTCCACTATTCTTACTTCTTATAGTTCTACAACTTTCTTTCATTTTTACTAAATTCTATTTTCTTCACACCTTCTCTACCCACCTTTGCATTTCACTTCTCTTCACACCCCCCCCTTAGGAGTATACCACAAGTTGCAACACAATTGAGAAAGTATAACACTTGTATCTTTCAATGACAAAAATTACTCCCCTTAACTACAAAATCAAACAATGCCACTACCTACTACCCCTGGGAGGTAGCCACCAACATCAATCCAAAAAAAGGGAATGAATCTTGAGATCCACTAGAATGATGCATATCCTTATGCATCTAGCTCAAGGAAGAAGGGGTAATAACCAAAAATTCTCTCAGAGATACTCAAAATTATCCTTAGGAAGATCCCTAGTGAATATATCAGCAACCTGATCCTTTGTAGGAACATACTCAAGCTTCACTTTACTCTCTACAACCTTCTCTCTCAAAAAGTGATACTAGATTGAAAAATGTTTTGTCATTGAATTCATTACTAGATTCTTTGAAATATTGATAACATTTATATTATCACAGAAGATGGGAATTGGTTTATCATATACCACTCTGATATCCTTCAAAGTTTTCCTCATCTACAACACTTGTGTACAACATGATGCTGCAAGAATATATTTTTATTTTGCAATAGATAAAGATACTAAATCTTGCTTCTTACTTAGCTAAGACACCAACCTACTTCTAAGAAATAATGCACCACCACTTGTATTTCTCCTCTCATCCACACAACTTGCGCAAATTGTATTTATATAAGTGTTTGGAGATAAATTAGTATCCTTTGGATACCATAAGCCATGTTCCAAAGTTCCCTTCAAGTATTTGAATGTCCTCTTTACTATTGCCACATGTGACTCTTTGCCCTCTTAAGATCTAGCCACAGGACAAACTACATGCATGATATTTGTTCTAGTAACAATTAGATATAATAGTCCTCTAATCATTGATTTGTACTTTCTCTAATTAGCCTTAGGAGATTCATCCTGTTTACTCAATTCTCAATGAGTAACCATGGGAGTAAATACCGGTTTAGATTCTTCCATCCAAAAATTCTTTAGAATTTTCTTAACATACTTTGAATATGATATGAATATTCCTTTCTCTTTTTGAATGATTTGAAGTCCAAGGAATAAATTCATCTCCCCAAACATTTACATATCAAACTCTTTTTGCATCTCTTTTAAAAATAATTTTCACATATTCTCATGTCTTCCAAAGATTATTTCATCAACATACACCACCACAATCAATATTTGATCTTTCTCAACTTTAAAATAAAGATTTCTATTTTCACTAACTTTATTGAATCCTTGATGCAATAAGTACTTATCCAATCTTGCATACCAATCTTTGGGAGTTAGCTTGAGACCATATAATGCTTTCTTCAATCTACAAACCATATTTAGTTTATCTAATAATTGAACACCTTTTGGTTGTTCAATATAAACATATTCTTTCAACTCACCATTCATGAATGGAAACTTCACATCCATCTGATAAACTTTGAAATCTTTGTTTGTTATAAAAGCTAAAGATATATTAATAGCTTTCATCCTAGCCACCAGAGTAAATGTCTCCTAAAATTATATTCCTTGTAGTTGTGAGTAACCACTACACACAAGCCTTGCCATGTTCCTAGAAAATTCTCCACTCTCATTCAGTTTGTTCTAGAATACCCATTTAGTTCCAATCACATTATTATTTTCTAGTCTTGGGACAAGTTCCTAAGTCAAATTCTTGTCAATCTAACTTAGTTCTTTCTCCATAGCCTTGATCCAAAATTCATCTTTGTATGCCTCAATCACTATTTTTGGTTCAAATTTTGAAAGTAAACATAGATTTACTTGTTCTTCTATCATAGAATCCTTTATCCTTGTCAATACACCTTTTCTTTTGTCACCAATAATATGATCTTTAGAGTGATTCTTCTGCA
Source organism: Sequoiadendron giganteum (assembly GCA_007115665.2). Taxonomy (NCBI): domain Eukaryota; kingdom Viridiplantae; phylum Streptophyta; class Pinopsida; order Cupressales; family Cupressaceae; genus Sequoiadendron; species Sequoiadendron giganteum. The sequence goes on from CM021105.1 coordinate 268,037,982, forward strand.
CATACTTAGGAGTCTTAGGGCTCCTTTCTGAAGCTTCTTCTTCTTCTTCTTCAATCTGCACTTCTTTTTCCTTATCATCATGTTTCTCTTCTTCTCTATAATAGGATCCATCTAATTCATATCCATCTATTAACACTAAATTTGTTTGTAAGTAATCATCCAATTTGACACTTGCACTTTCAACAATCCTTTTTAGCCTCTTTTTGTAGCACTTGTAAGCCTTTCTTCTTGTAGAGTATCCAAGGAAGATTCCTACATTAGATATTGCATCAAACTTTCCTAATTTTTCTTCATATCTTCTAATATAAAACTTGCTTCCAAACATTGAAATATTTGATGGTGGGGATTCTTTCATACCACAAATCATAGGGAATCTTTGAACTATTTGTTCTTGCTTACACTCTGTTAAGTATATACACTACAATATGAATTGCTTCTCTCTAGTAGACAGTGATTTTTTTAGTGGCTAATATTCGCCAATTGGCTAATAGTTGAAATTTAGGAATCCAAAATTGGCTAATAGTTCAAGCCATAACATTACTTGAATCACCACATTTTTACAAAATTTTATTATAGTCTTATTTAAATCGCCAAATAATTTATTTTATTAAGAAATTTATCTCAAAAATTCGCCATAATATTCGATACATGATTATATCAGATTCGCCTAAATTTAATAAATTATAGTAGAAATCTATATTAATTCATGAATAGTATATTGTAATTATTAGTTTCTTTAGGGCCATATGTCTAATATTTAGTTTCCACCATTGATTTACAATATAATCTAATCACCCTTGTTGTATTCCATGAGGTAAAATGTACCTACAATTTGTAATGCTCATGGGGCCCATGATTTTATGTTTGATGAGCATTATAAATTGTAGGCATATTTTACCTCATAGAGTACAACGAGGGTCGTTAGATCAATGATCGAAAAGCAATTTCAGGTCCCTTATTATAGATCATAGGTACATTTTACCTTGCATAATACAATGAGGGTCGTTATATTATATTTTAAAATAATGGTCACAAGTAAATATTATAGTCTACCCCTTAAACCCATCAATAATTTCCACCCTTGGGCCCCTAATTTTCCATGAGAATTACTTTTAGATTGGATGGATTCACCATCATAATTAATGCATTTTCCTACTATTTTCAATATTCGCAAATATAAAAAAAATTTCCAATAAAAAAATATATCTTTTTCGAAATAAAGGAAAGATTCGCCAATAGAAATTAATATTTTTTTCTAAAAAAATGAAAGATTCGCCAAGATTTTATATCTTTTTTTGAGGGGATTTTCTTAAAGTTATCACTGCTAGTAGACATCTAGTAGATTTTCTTCCTTTATCATTGTCCTTGCTACTTCTTGTATTATTCTATTTTTCCTTTCCACGACTCCATTCTGTTGAGGAGTCCTAGGAGCTGATAAATGCCTCTTTATTCCATGATGTTCACAAAAAGTGTTAAAGTCATTGGAGGTGAACTCACCACCTCTATAAAATATTAAAAATTTTATTTTTATATCCATTTCATTCTCAACCATAGTATTAAATTCCTTAAACTTATCTAGAGCTTCTAATTTTTATTTGAGAAAAGTGACCCGTCATTCTAGAATAATCATCAATCAACAACATGAAATACCTATCACCTTGAAAGCTTCTTGTTCTTGTAGGTCCACAAAGGTCTATATGCACAAAATCCAAAGGTCCTACTATAGGATATTATTTAACATTGAGCTTTTTTCTTTTTTGCTTCCCAACTTGACATTCCTTCCAAACTACATTAATAGGCTTTGTAATCTTCGGTAGGACTCTCATAGCTTGATTTGAACTGATCCTCACTAGGCTATCAAAATTGGTGTGACACATTCTTCTATTCCATAGACAACTTTCATTAATTTTAGTGATAAATAAAACACCATTAACACCCTTAAGCTGATTGACATTTCCAACTATCCTTCTTCCTGCTACAACCATAGTTTTGGAGCATTTCTTGATCTCACAACCACCATCTTGAAATACAAGATTATATTATTTGCTACACATTTTTCCTAAAGTTAGAAGATTATGTCAGAGCCCTTTAACATAATGAACACCATCTTTCTTATGCTTTCCATTAAAAATAATTAAACCTTTTCCACATATCTTAGCAGATGTATCATCAGAAAACTAAACTAGACCACCTTCAAAAATTTCAAGCTTGAAAAACTTACTTTTATCACCTGTCATGTGATTTGAAAATCCATTGTCAACAATCCAATAATTTTTGTCTTCTCTAGCATGAAAAGCAGTCACCATTGTTCCATTATGAATTTATTCTAGAGAAATTTCCTTCATACATCTCTCAGAGTTACTAGAATTAGTTCCAACATTTAGATCCATGAACAAGCATTCATCACTTCCATCATCGGGGTAATTAGATTCATCATCAGATATATTGACATCTTCCTTAACATAATAAATTCTCTTAGTTGATTTCCCATTGTTCTCTTTGAATTTATCTTTTGAAGCTTTGACTAGACATCTTGAAGCATAATTACCTATCTTTCTACAATTAAAAATTTGAAAGGTAACTTACGTCTCTATTTTCTAGTGCCCTTTTTCATTCTTCTCACAAAGTTTTCGTCTAACTCATTTCAAACTCATCTATATTAGATTCATCGGTCTTCTTTTTTTTGCTAACTTTAAAGGTAGTCTCCCTTTCACATCACTTGGACCAAACTCTCTCAATTCAAAAGTAGTTAAACTACCAAATAATTGATCTCTAGAATACTGATCTAAATTTGGAAATTCTTCAATAGAAATATCTTTATGATTGTAAGATTTAGTAAGAGTTATTAATAACTTCTTTACCATCTATTCTTCTTCAAGTTTTCCTCCAAGGACTTTGATGGAATTTACAACTTCATCCACACTATACATGTAACATGTAATGTCTTCATCTTCTATCATCCTTAGGGTTTCAAACTTAGTCTTTAGATTTTGCATCTTTTCTTGCTTGACCTTATCATCTCTGGTGCAGGAGCACCTAGGAGAAATAGGAGAAACACCTAGGAACACTAGGAATAGGAAAGGTTTGTGAAGTTTTGTTTTAATTTGATAAGGTCATGTTCACCATTGCATTTGAGTGTGTCACTTACCACAATACCTTGGTTAGGAGCTATCAGTAGTGTTTAAGTTGTGAGTTTAGACACTCAAGGTTGGTAAGTTCTAGTAATTGGAAATAAAGCCCAAAATGTTCCTTTAAGAAATTTTGGCCTAAGGTGGTGGTTATGTCCGACCAAGGGGAAGGATAACCACCTTTTTCAACTTTATAAAGAGTGCCTCGACCTATTTGAAGGGTTGGAAGGCTTTGTGAATGTTTTAAAAAGTTTGTAATTTGACAATTCTCATGAATGCTAAGCGAAGAGAGTAGGAAATAATTGAATTTTATGTTTGAGTTCTTGGTAGTGTTTTAATGGTGTAATCAGGTATCTAGATACGTGTGGAATGAGATGTAATTGTTTTTCAAAGCTTTGTGTGGTCAGTAGTTAAGCATTTCCATTGTTTCATAGCTTGTTCTTAGTTAAGTTTTATTTTCTTTCCATTGTTGATCAGTTTGGTAACTATCAACCATGGAGTCTTAGACCTCTATCTTTCTCTATACTTGGTGTATAGTCAGTCTGATGGGAATGAGGCTAAGCTCCATGCCTATACATAGGTTAGGTCTAGGAGTCTTTAGGGGTCGAGTAGCTATGAGGAAAGTCACTTCCTAGGCGAGCTTGGCAATGCCCGGCTAGGAAGGACAGTGCTAAAAAGCACATAACTTGTAGGGATGAATTCTCCAGGACAAGCCCCGTGGTAGAAGTGTGGAAGGAGGTATGAAAGTGGTCTGGTACCAAGGAGGAGGTCCCAGCAGTCCGTTTGCTCTACAAACTCTTTGACAGTCCAATTGGGTGGTTAAGAATTTGCCCAGCTAGGAAGGACAGTGCTAAAAAGCACATAACTTGCAGGGGTGACCTCACCTTGCTAATCCCCATGGTAGAAAATTGGAAGGGGTTCTTATGAAGGTTTTGCACCAAGTAGGAGGTCCCAATAGGCCATTTGGGTGGCAAACTCTTTGACAGTCCCAAATCGGGTGGTCAGGAATTGGCTAAAAACCCTACATTTTGCAAAGTTTGAGGACAGTCCTGTGTATGGCAAGGCAAGGCCTAAGGGTTTGGAAATCTTGTAGAGGATGATATCAGGTTCAATAATCCATGAAAAATATTTGGGATTCTTTGGAAAAGTTTTGTGAAAATTCCATTTTTCTCGGTCTAGGAGGGCTGAAAAGAGACTCTAGGCTTGTTGCTTTGAAAACCTAAGTGAGGGTTCGGAAGAAACGATGATGGAATGGAGTTAGTGGTTGTTCAAGAGACCAAATGGAATTCAAGGGAGAATGAAAACACATATTTACACCCTGCAAGCATCTAGTTGAGTATTGAGAGTATTTGGCCTTTAGGGATGATTAAGGGTCAAGGGTGAAGCAGAGGCAAAGCACAAAGTTTTGGTTGAATTGTGTGACATGGTTGGAAGAGGGGATGGCCAGTAGAACTAGGGGTAATTGAATTTTTGTCAAGACCTATAGGTTGAGTGGTGGAGGAAGCCACCAAAGGGAATTGTTGAGGTGAGACCCGAAGCATGGAATTGTGATTTTTCCATCCATTCCCCTTTTACACTAGATTGGTATCAGAGCAAGTTAACGGTTTGGGATAGTGACTTGTATGTCAGAGGTTGAATCAATTGGTTCCACAATCATGGTGAAAAATGCTGAGTTGGAAAAGAAGGTTGAAGACCAAGAAGAAGATAATAGAAGACTAAGGGAAAGACTAGCACAGTTGGAGGAGACATTGAGCACTGTATTAAACAAGGACGGTGAGGACAGTAATAGGGTACCAAAGAAAGAAGAGGTTGCAGAGGAAGACAAGATCCCTGAACCTGACCTTGTTCTACAAGAGGAGCCTTTCTTGAAGGCATTGAAAGCTTTGAGTGGGAAGGCACTTGAAGGCATACCAATGTTTAGTGGGAAGATGGAAGCCGATCTAGTCATAGATTGGATAGAAGGCATGGAGAACCATTTTGAATGTGATGGAGTTACTGAAGCACAGAAGGTAAAGGTGGCCAAGTCTAGATTGAGAGGATCAGCCTTGACATGGTGGAAATTTATCCAAACAAAAAGAGAAAAGGAAGGTAAGAGGCCTATTTCAACTTGGAAGGGTATGGTTGCAAAGGTGAAAGAAGCATACATACCAGATGATTATGAAATTCAGTTACACAAGAAGAGACAAAGCTTGAGGCAAAGAGACCAAGATGTGAACACCTACACCAAGGAGTTTCAAAAACTTTGTATGAGGTCCAATTTCTCAGAAGATGAAAGTCTCAAAGTGGCTAGGTATCTCAATGGCTTGAAGTGGAACATCCAAGAAGAGATGACTCTTCTAAGCCCTAAAATAGTACATTAGTGCTATCAATTAGCTATCAAGATTGAGGAGAGAAGCAAGAGGAAGCAAGATCAGGCTTCTAAAGGCAGAGGCAAAGGCAGGGATCAAAGAGATCAAAGAGATCAAAGAGGACAGCATGGAGGCTACCAAGGTAGAGGTAATGACCAAAGAAACCAAGGAGAGTTCAAAACCATAGATCATGGCAATGATACACCTTCTAGATGAGGGTATAATAGAGGTAGAGGTTCTCAAGGAGGATCCAATAGAGGAAGAGGAGGAGGCAGGAGTAATTCCTATTTTGCAAATATGAAATGCTACCATTGTGGTCAAGTTGGCCATCCAGCTTATAGGTGCCCGGAGAAAGCATCTTCATCAAGCAATGAGAAGAGAGTGGCTTATGCACAAGAGGACACCATGAGTCCTAAGACAACTGAGGTTAGTCATATTGAATCTGAGAATGGAGAGAGTTTGATGTTTAGAAGAGTCTTAATCAAACAACCGGTCAAAGAAGAACCAAAACAAAGGAGAGCTCTATTCAGGGTAAGGTGCAAGACACTTGGTAAAGTATGCTAGGTAATAGTAGACTCAGGTTCCAGAGACAATATAATCTTAGAGGAGGTAGTAATGAAACTGAAATTGAAGAAGGTACTCCACACCAATCCCTACAAGGTCACATGGCTTAACAAAGGGCAAAGTGTTTTGGTGAATGAACAAGTAATGGTGGAGTTTTCCATTGGAAGGTACAAGGACAAGTTAGTTTGTGATGTCTTACCCATGGATGCATGTCATCTACTATTGGGCAGACCATGGCAATATGATAGGAGTGTTGTGTATGATGGAAAACAGAATACAATCTCATTTAAGAAGGATGGGAAGACTTTTAAATTGCAGTCACTGTCAAAAGAAGATGAAGGACATTCCAAGACACCAAGTGTGCTACTAAGTAGTGGGAAAGAGTTCCTCAAAACCCTACATGAAGGAGGAGAAGGATATGTAGTTCTATTGCAATCCAAAGAGGAAGATAAGACTGAAAAACCAGTCATACCAAGAGCAGTCCAAAATTTACTTGACAAGTACAAGGACATAGTAAGTGATGGTACACCTGCAAATTTACCTCCTAAAAGAGCTATTAGTCATCAAATAGACTTCATACCTAGAGCATCATTGCCTAACAAAGTAGCATACAAGCTTACACTGGATCAGAATTTGGAAGTAGCTAGACAAGTGCAAGAGTTGTTGGATTAGAAATTGATACAAAAGAGCATCAACCCATGTGCAGTACCAGTAGTCTTGGCAGCCAAGAAGGGAGGCAAATGGAGGTTATGTACTGATTCTAGAAAAATAAATAGGATCACATTAGGTATAGGTTCCCTATTCCTAGAATTGAAGACTTAATGGATTGTCTAGGGGGAGCTCAATACTACACCAAGTTGGATCTCAAGAGTGGATACCATCAGATCAGAATTAAGGATGGTGATGAATGGAAAAAAACATTCAAGACAACAGATGGACTATATGAATGGAGAGTGATGCCATTTGGTCTCTCCAATGCCCCTAGCACATTTATGAGGCTCATGAATGAAGTGCTCAAGGAATTCACAGGGATATTTGTGGTTGTATACCTTGATGACATCCTCATATTCAACAAGACAATAGAAGAGCATTTAAATCATGTGGAGTTGGTTCTTAGAAGGCTTCAAGAGGAGAAGTTGGCAATCAATCTAGAGAAGTGTGAGTTCTTTAAGCAAGAGCTTGTCTATTTGGGATTTGTAGTGTCTAAGGGATCATTGAAGATGGATCCAAGCAAGGTGGAGGCAATCATAAACTGGCCTACACCAACAACAGGGACTAAGGTAAGAAGTTTCCATGGATTGGCTCAATTCTATAGAAAATTCATAAGGAACTTTAGTGGTATTTGTGCACCGGTCTTAGATACAATAAAAGGTGGTGTGAAAACCAAGTTTGTGTGGACACAAGAAGCTAACAGAGGGTTTGAGAAACTGAAACAAGAGGTGGCAACTCAACCTATTCTCTTGTTGCCTAGCTTTGACAAGTTGTTCACTGTGGAATGTGATGCTAATGGAGTGGCAGTTGGAGGAGTGTTGAGTCAAGAGGGCAGACCTATAGCATTTTTTAGTGAGAAGCTTAATGAAGCAAAGAAAAAATACTCAACCTATGACTTAGAACTCTATGCTTTGGTTCAGTCACTTAGGAAATGGAGGCATTATCTTCTACCCAAGGAGTTTGTAGTCTTTACAAACAACCAAGCACTTAGTTACATGAATACCCAAGAGAAGTTGAGCAATAGGCACTTGAAGTGGATGGAATACATCCAAGATTTTACCTTCACCATCAAGCACAAGAAGGGGCAGATGAATAAGGTAGTAGATGCATTGAGTAGGAGGTTGTTGATAGTTCAAGAGATACAAGTGAAGAGCATAGGGATTGAAAGCTTTAAAGATCTCTATGGAGAGGATGAAGATTTCTCAAAGGCCTACAAGGTATGTGCTGACTTTGAGAATCATTTTCATAGCCAATATGCTAAGTATACATTGGAAAGTGGATTGTTGTTTAAAGGGAATCAATTGTGTGTTCCTAAAGGGTCAATGAGGGAAAACCTCATTCAACAAAAGCATAATGGCAGTCTTAGTGGCCATTTTGGCATCAATAAGAGTTAGTTCAAAGGTTCTATTATTGGCCTAAATTGGCAAGAGATGTTAGAAAGTATGTGGAACAATGTGTTGTATGTATGAAAGCTAAGGGAGGAGCTAGTAATGCTGGCCTTTATCAACCCCTACCCATTCCTAATAGACCTTGGGAGTGTGTAAGCATGGATTTTGTGGTAGAACTCCCTAAAACCAAGTTTGGTTTTGATAGTGTGTATGTAGTGGTGGACAGATTTAGCAAAATGAGCCACTTTATTCCCTATAAAACTACTCATGATGCTAGTTACATAGCTCATCTCTTCTTCAAGGAGGTTGTAAGGATTCATGGCTTAACTTTAAGCATAGTTTCAGATAGGGATGTTAAATTCATGAGTCACTTTTGGAAGACTCTATGGAGTAGATTGGAAACCAATCTGTCATTTGGATCAACTTACCATCCTCAGACCGATGGTCAAACAGAGGTGGTTAATAGGGTGTTAGGTAATCTTCTTAGGTGCCTAACAAAGGAATATGGACAGACATGGGATATGGTAATCTCACAAGCTGAGTATGCCTATAATGATAGTGTCAACTAGACCATAGGGAAGAGTCCTTTTGCGGTTGTGTATGGGATGCACCCAAGAGGAATATGTGAGCTTGGAGATCTAGGAACTATGGAACATAGAAGTGGACATGTTGAAGACTTTAGTCAGACCATGAAAGAGATTCAGGAGCAGGTGAAGAAGACAGTCACCAAAGCTACACAAAAGTTGAAGGAGAAGGTAGATTTGACAAGGAAGGATGTACAATTTGTAGTGGGTGAGTATGTCATGGTTCACCTCAATAAATCTAGGTTGCAGAAGGGAGTGTCAACCAAGCTACAGATGAAGAGAGTAGGACCATGCAAGATCTTGGCCAAGTATGGGAAAAATGCATACAAGGTTGAACTACCTACTGACTTAGGAATCTCACCAGTTTTCAATATTGTTGACTTGGTCAAATATAAGGGATCAGTCAAGGAAATGGATCAGAACAGTCAAGAGATCTTCAAGGACATCAACAACATACCCCTACCTTCCCAGGACAGACACCAAGCTGAAAGGATCTTAGAATCCAGGGTACAAAAGTCTACAGGACACAAGGTGTACATGGAGCACCTTATCAAGTGGAAGAATAAGCATGAATCATAAGCTACATGGGTACAAGAAGATCAGTTCTAGAAGCTTGGCATTGACCTATCCTTGATCTCTCCTTCTTCTCCATAGTGTTTATGCAGGGAGGGGGAGAATGGTGCAGGAGCGCCTAGGAGAAACAAGAGAAACACCTAGGAACACTAGGAATAGGAAAGGTTTGTGAAGTTTTGTTTTAATTTGATAAGGTCATGTTCACCATTGCATTTGAGTGTGTCACTTACCACAATACCTTGGTCAGGAGCTATCAGTAGTGTTAAGCTGTGAGTTTAGACACTCAAGGTTGGTAAGTTCTAGTAATTGGAAATAAAGCCCAAAATGTTGCTTTAAGCAATTTTGGCCTAAGGCGGTGGTTATGTCTGACCAAGGGGAAGGATAACCACCTTTTGCAACTTTATAAGGAGTGCCTCAACCTGTTTGAAGGGTTGGAAGGCTTTGTGAATGTTTTAAAAAGTTTGTAATTTGACAATTCTCATGAATGCTAAGCGAAGAGAGTAGGAAATAATTGAATTTTCTGTTTGAGTTCTTGGTAGTGTTTTAATGGTGTAATCAAGTATCTAGATACATGTGGAATGAGATGTAATTTTTTTTCAAAGCTTCTTGTGGTCAGTAGTTAAGCATTTCAATTGTTTCATAGCTTGTTCTTAGTTAAGTTTTATTTTCTTTCCATTGTTGATCAGTCTGGTAACTATCAACCATGGAGTCTTAGACCTCTATCTTTCTCTATACCTGGTGTATATTTTTATGGGAATGAGGCTAAGCTCCATGCCTATGCATAGGTTAGGTTGAGGAGTCTTTAGGGGTCGAGTAGCTATGAGGACAGTCACTTCCTAGGTGAGCTTGGCAATGCCCGGCTAGGAAGGACAGTGCTAAAAAGCACATAACTTGCAGGGATGACTTATCCAGGACAAACCCCATGGTAGAAGTGTGGAAGGAGGTCTCAAAGTGGTCTGGTACCAAGGAGGAGGTTCCAATAGTCCATTTGCTAGGCAAACTCTTTGACAGTCCAACCGGGTGGTCAAGAATTTGCCCGGCTAGGAAGGACAGTGCTAAAAAGTACATAACTTGCAAGGGAGAACTCACCTTGATAATCCCCATGGTAGAAAGTTGGAAGGGGGTATTATGAAGGTCTGGTACCAAGGAGGAGGTCCTAATAGGCCGTTTGGGTGGTGAACTCTTTGACAGTCCCAAATTGGGTGGTCAGGAATTGGCTAAAAACCCTACATTTTGCAAAGTTTGAGGAAAGTTCTGTGTACAGCAAGACAAGGCCTAAGGGTTTATAAATATTGTATAGGTTGATATCAGGTTCAATAATCCATGAAAAATATTTGGGGTTCTTTGGACAATTTTTGTGAAAATTCCATTTTTCTCGGGCTAGGAGGGCTAAAAAGAAACTCTAGGCTTGTTGCTTTGAAAACCTAAGTGAGGGTTTGGAAGAAACAATGATGGAATGGAGTTAGTGGTTGTTCAAGAGACCAAATGGAATGCTAGGGAGTATTACAACACATCTTTACACCCCTACAAGTATCTAGTTGAGTATTGAGAGTATTTGGCCTTTAGGGATGATTAAGGGTCAAGGGTGAAGTAGAGGCAAAGCACAAAGTTTTGGTTGAATTGTGTGACATGGTTGGAAGAGGGGATGGCCAGTAGAACCAGGGGTAACTAAATTTGTGTTAGGACCTATAGGTTGAGTGGTGGAGGAAGCCACCAAAGGGAATTGCTGAGGTGAGACCCGGAGTATGGAATTGTGATTTTTCCATCCATTCCCCTTTTACACCAATCTCCTTCATAAATTCTTTCCATCTTTGTCTAGATCTATTTAGTAGTTTTTAGATTCATAAATTTTACAAGTTTAGTATTAGAAAGACCAATTAAAAGAGCATACCTTGCTTTACCATTTTTTTTATAGGTCGTGATCTCATCATGAATACTCAAACCATTTGTAGGCATAGTGTATCTAGTCACAATAGACTTCCAAACTATAAATCTTAGAGATAAGAAAACATTTCATCTAGATCTTCTAGAATGCATTATCAGATCTGTCAAATAGAGGAGCCTACTTCTTGTGCACATCCAAAATCTACCTCAAGAAGTTAAGCTTTCTTCTAAGGAACCTTGCTTTGATACCAATTATTAAATACATAAGACAACTGAGAGGGGGTGAACTAGTTGTACATTAAAACAAAAAAACCCTCATAAACATTTAGATTCATATTAACTTTGTTAATCCTTAATTTGTTAAGGTGAATTAGCATTAAAGAAAACACCACATGCACAATAGAACACCAGATTTATGTGGAAAACACAAGAAGAGTGATGCAGACCCAGGAGGCTCAATTATGCTGATTAGGCCTATTTTTCAAAGCAACATGCCTTTAAACCTATCATAGGACCATGAAACCTTGGTGCAGCAATTCATATGCCTTCAAACCTCCAAAATCACAAAAATATTCCATTGGTACGGACAAATACATGCCAAACTTGAAAAACCTTGTTTTAGGCACAATTCATGAGGGTTTATTGAAAATATGGGTTCCAAGACATATCATAACATTCCAATACATTAGACCTTCATAAAATGACCTGCAAAAACTCAAAACACTATCACATATAGAGTTCCAATCATATTTTTCCAAAACCTTACTTTAGTTCCTCAATTTCACTTGGAAAACTCATGAAAACACCCTAAGGCATCCCCCTAAAACCATACAACTTGTATTTTATGCCTCCCAAACCATTGGTACATCTAAAATTCCATGAAATAAGTCATTCCACCGAGTTACAGGGCTGGACAGCAAGTGGAATGACTAGAACATCATTTTTTACACCAATCAAACCCTCAAATTAGTTAGAAACAGGCAGTCCCAGAAAAATGAAGAGATCTCTCTCAAAAATCAATATTAGAACCTCTAATTGGATTCAGATGAAAGCTATTTCATTCCCCTACAAGATGATATAAGTCTCAGATCATATGGTGATGGTACAGATCCGTACAATGCTTGCAAAGTTCAGGAAAACAGGAAAAACATGGGATTTGAGACCACCCGGTAGTAAAACGGGGATATCTCACTCAATTCTCAATGAAATCACACCATTCCAACGCCAAAAGAAAGGTTATTTAATTATCTATCCAACCATAATAGGCTTGTAGTGTAAAACAATATGTACAGGTCGTACAATGCACGGGATCAGCAATTTCTTAATGGAAAACACAAAAAAACAGCAAACTTCTTATTAGAAACTCATTCCAAACTTCTCCAACAGCCTCAATTCGAGATCTTACAACAATATATCATGTAATAACATCCAAACCACCCCTTGAACCGACCAACTACCATAACCACCTTTTGTTAGAGTCTAAGATGACAATTTTTGCCAATTTTGCTCTTAATCACTACCCCATTACAACTTGATCAACTTGATTTTGCAAATACCACCTAACTGACCTATTAAGCCCTCCAATACATTTAAAATGCTCATTGAGACCTTATTTAACATGGAATAAGACCCTACTCCCCATATCCCTTAAAACTCATGATTTCACATGGCCTTGGCATTATGAATCAAACTGACAAATTCAACTAAATGATTCAAAACCTTTTCAAATTACATTATGACTGGTCCTTTAGACCTTATTAAGCATAAATTAACACAAGACACACCTAGCTATCAACTTAGACTTCACAAGGTGTAGGTGCTCTTGCACCAAAGAGAAAAACCATAGTGAGAATTAGCTCATAATAAAAAGTATTTCATGTTGGAAGAATAGAAAGAGGAATGAAAGTGTTGTCACTGATGTCAACTGATCAACTAGTTATCTACTAGTTGTTGTTGACTAAATATGTTGAGGATATTGAGAAAATTATGTAAAAAGAAGATTGCAGGTTGTCGACTATTGAGGTTGTTGGCTTGGTGCTTGTGAACTATGTTTTCTATATTTTGGTTGAGGTATGGAGGAATTTTTGTTGGTCTAGATTTCTCTTTATGGTTCAAGAGTTGTGTTGCCTTGGTTCTATTGAATATGGTTTTGACATTTGGAAGCATCAAGTTTAATTGATCTATGTGTTTTACACTGGTTTGGCCGACTATGTGTCAAGAACTAAATTTGAAGTTGATGAAGTGTGTTGGATCTATTATGGGTCCTGGTGAAACTTGTGTTTGGATTTCCCTCATTCTAATTTCATCCTAGGATGTTTGGTGTTGACCTAATTTGAATTTGAATTTGGATGGCTGAATTTGTATCTTTTAAAAGTCGGAGATGGTATAAAGCACATCTAGGATGTTTGGTGTTAACCTAATTTGAATTTGAAGTTGGATGGCCGAATTTGTATCTTTTAAAAGTTGGAGATGGTATAAATATAGAATGTGCTAGCAATGAGAATTTTACATAAGGAAAGAAGGAAGATAAGTGAAAAAGAAGACACAACTTTGATGCTATTCTAAAAGTGTGTGAGTTATGTGTGTGGTTGATTAGTGTGAAGCTTCACACTGAGTTTCTGAATGCAGTGAGTAGAAGGAAAACTCTATCATTCTTGCAAGTGGATCAGTGGTTGTGGTGGAATCCTTTGTTGCATTGGGATTGTTATCTCTCTGTAATAAGTCTTCTTTGACTTCTTTGTATCTCTGTGGTAGTGAGTCATCTAGGTTGTAGCCTTGTGGACAATGAGTCCTTACTTCAGGCAGTGAGCCTTATTCTAGGAAGTGAGCCTTTTTGTAATTGGTTTTGATATTCTCTTTAGTGTAAGTTAATACTCACTGTTTTTTTTCCCTCGTTGGGTTTTCCACATAAATTTGGTGTTATTGTGTTTGTGCATTGGCATTTGATGGTTAATCATTTAATTAGTTTATGTGTTAGTTCTAGTAATTGAATTTAAGGTTTAAATCTGTGACAACTGATTCACCCCCCCTCTTAGTTTTCCTATCCAACAATTGGTATCAGAGCTTGGTTCCTTGGTGATGAGCTTAACCACTTGAGGAAGGTTCGACATGGCTAGCAAAAAAGATCTATGATTATCCGAGGTTTGATGGAACTAATTATGGTATCTAGAAAGTATTGATGGAAGAATATCTAGAGTATTACATATATGATATAGAGAAAGATTATAAGGAACCCTACACTCCTCTTGCTAATGGTCTAAGTACACTTGAAGAAATCAGAGCACATGAAGTGAATAATAAGGAAAATTTCATCTTGAAGAATAGTCTGGCACATTCTGAGTTGATTAAGGTGCAGAATTTGAAGACAACTAAGGAAGTCTGGGATACTTTAAAAAGAGCACACAATGGTGATGAAAGGGTAAAAGATGAAAAATTGCAAAATCTAGAAACATAGTTTGATCTTTTACACATGCCTGAAGATGAGAATGTTAAAGCCTATGTACAAAGATTGGATGAGGTTGTGGCTGGAATGTGATCCCTTGGCGCTAATATAGATGAAACTAGAATTGTAAAGAAGATTCTCAAAACTCTTCCTAATTCTTACAGTGAAAAGGTGAGTGCTATTTAGCAGACTATAGATTACAAGACTTGTACTAAGGATCTGCTGCTAGGATTTTTGAAATCTTATGAGATGGGGAAGTCAAATCTAAGAAGTTGAGGTAAAACAAAGATTTATTTTAAAGCTACAAAAATCGAAGATCTCGGTGAAGAAAAATTTGATGAAATTGAAGCTAACTTTGTAAGGAGGATGATAAAAGGGTTTGGTAAGTATGAAGGTAAATTTCCCTTTAAATGTTTTAGTTGTGGAGAAATTGGTCACTATGTTGTGAAGTGTTCGGAAAGAGCTAAAAGGAATAAACAAAGATATGAAGAAAAAAAGAAAGGAAAAAATATTAATAGAGCTTGCTATGTGAATGAGAATGCTAGTATTTTAGATGAAGATTCATAATATGAAGATCCAAATGAAAATGAATTCTTGTTCTTAGTGATTAAGGATGAACCTAATTCTACTAAATTAGAAAGATAGTCAAAAGAAAGTCCTCTAGAGAAAGAGAAAGAGAAGGATAAAAATGAAGGTACGATTATATTTGCCCTACATGCTAAACAAGAAAATAATTTCTAGGTAGTTGATAATGGTTACTAACATCACATGAATGGTGACAAGAGTAAGTTTGTGAAAACTTGAAAAATATGATGGAGGTCTGGTTATGCTTGGAGATGATATTGGTGCTCAAATTTATGGGATAGATTCAATAAGTTTTAATGGAAAACATCATACTAATGATGTTTACTATGTTAAGGGTTTAAGGCATAATTTTTTGAGCATTGGTTAGATGTGCAGAAAAGGATATGATCTTGTGTTTAAGGATAAGAAATATGAAATCCAAAAAAGATTTGGAACATTGATTGCTACAGGGAATAAATTTGAAGGGAACACTTATCAGCTTAAAGGTGTTGATGGATAATGTTTTATGACTCAGATAAATGACAGTTGGCTATGGCATAGGAGAATTTGTCACATGAATTTTGATAGCTTGGAAAGAATCAATTTTGTTCAAGCTGTGAGAGATCTACCGAGATTTACAAATCCTGTAAATGTTATCTCCAGGAATTTCCAGTTAAAAAAGCAAACAAGAAGTCATTACAGATCGAGAGAACATACTACTAGATTATTGGATCTAGTTCATACACACCTTTGTGGTCCTATGAGAGTATGAAGATTACTTGGTGAAAGGTACTTTATGTTTTGAATTGACGATTACTCTAGATACACATGGGTTACATTTCTAAGAGATAAATCATATGAATTAGATAGATTCAAGGCATTCAAGGCTATGATTGAAAATGAAGTGAACTTGAAGATTAAATGCTTGAGATCTGATAGAGGTGGAGAATTCACCTCCTATGAGTTCAATATATTTTGTGAAGTGCATGGTATAAAGAGACAAATATCTTCTTTGAGAACTCCTCAACAAAATGGAGTTGTTGAAAGAAAAAATAGAACAGTTCAAGAAGTTGTTAGGTCAATGATCACTGAAGCTGAATTATCAGAAGTTTACTAGAAAGAAGCCATTCACACTGTTGTATATGTATTCAATCAATTTTAGGAAATATAAAATACTACAAAGATTCCCTATGAGCTATTGCACAGAAGAATCCCTATAGTCAAATATTTCAAGGTATTCAAAAGAAAATGCTATATAAAAAGAGATGAGGAAACGTTGGGTAAGTTTAATGTAAGAAGTAATGAAGGAATATTTCTTGGATACTCTACTAAGAGCAAGGCATATAGATGTTTCAACAAAATACTGAGGAAAATTATAGAAAGATCGAATGTTAAGGTTGATGAAATAATTAAGAGCTCTATTGATATTGATGGATATATGTCTAATGAACATGGTTGTGCAAGAATAGAAGAAGTTATGGAAGAATAGGATAAAGATAAAAAAGAAAACCTAAACTAAAGTGAATAAGATGCTCTGGTGATTTCCCCTAGGACATTGAAATATGTATAGAGGAATCATTCAAAAAGTCAGATTATTGGAGACAAGACAAAAGGTGTGTTAACTAGAAGCAAAGTTTTCACTGAAGTAAATTTGTGCTTATTCTCTGAGATTGAGCTGAATTAAGTAAGTGAAGCCTATAAGGATGAACATTGCAACGAAGCAATGAAATAAATTTTGTAGATTGAGAAGAATCAAACTTGAGAATTGGTCCCAAGACCGGTAGACAAAAACATTATTGGATCAAAATGGGTGTTCAAAAATAAGCTAAATGAGAATGGGAAAGTTATTAGAAACAAAGCAAGGCTTGTGTACAAAGGCTACTCACAAGTAGAAGGTATAAATTTTTAGGAGAATTTTGCCTTGGTAGAAAGAATGGAAGCTATAAGGATGTTCTTGGCATTGGATGCTTATAAAGATTTCAAAGTCTATTAGATGGATGTAAAGTCAACATTTTTGAATGGTGAACTAGAATAAGAGGTCTACATGGAGCAATTAGAAGGATTTCAGTTAATAGACCAACTAGATATGGTGTGCAGATTGAAGAAATATTTATATGGATTAAAGCAAGCTCCTAGAGCATGGTATGTAAGGCTAGATAAATACTTGAGTCAGAAAGGATTTAACAAAGGTACGACAAATTAGAACTTATATTTCAACAATAAAAATGATAGAATCCTTATTGTTGTATATATTGATGAAATTATCTTTGGAGGGAATGAAAAGGTATGCAAGATGTTTGTGGAAGAAATGTAGAAAGAATTTGAAATGTCTATGTTTTGGTGAGATGAATTTCTTTCTTTGGCTATAGATTAATCAATCAGAGGAAGGAATTTTCATTTCACAATCAAAGTATGTAAATGAGATGTTGAAAAGATTTGGAATGGATGGTTCCAAACCGGTAAGTACCCCTATGGTGACTAGATGTAAGTTGGGAAAAGATGATGATTCACCTAAGACTGATTAGAGCAAGTATAGATCTATGATTGGTGGATTCTTGTATTTGATGACTACTAGACTAGATGTTATGCATTTTTTTAATCTTGTGGCTATATTTCAAGAATATCTGAAGGAAACACATGTTATTGTAGTCAAAAGTATATTCAAATATTTGAATGGCACTTTGGATTATGGGTTATGGTATCCCAAGGATACTAATTTTACACTCAGTTCTTGATCTGGTGGATAATTTTTAGTGAAATTTGAAGTTTCTCATCTCTCTCCAAAATCTGAACCATCAGAAAGAGATCGATGTCTTGATTCCAATGCAACTTGAACGGAGCGAAAAGATGTCTATTTGCACAAGTTATGCTTAGTCAAACCTTGGTCAGCTATGGACCCAGGTAAAAAAAAAAATGGGTCAAAAATCAAAATTGTCAAAAATGTCCAAGACTGATGTCAATGCGAAGAGCTCGTCGTAAGCTTTCCGACGACGTTTATTTCACGAAAAACGGACCCCGTTTGTACAAGTTACAAATAGTCAAAATTTGAAGTTGACTGGTCAAAGGTTGACCAAATCCAATTGACTTTGCATTTTAGTTCAAAATGGATGGGTGGATTTGAACTCTCAACCTACCCACTCCAAAAACCCTTCACCTTACCACTACACCACATGCATGTTCTAGTATCTAAATGGCTCTAGCAGTATTTGATCGCATTTTTTTCCGCCACTTATAAATTAAAAAACAAAGAAACGTGTGTGGAATGGGAATGGAACCCATGATCTCCACCAAGACCACAAGTGCTAGAACCTTTCTCAATAACCAAACTGCCGCCCACAAGATTTGGAATTTAATTAGAGTTTATTTGATTTAAACATTATTGGCGGCTATTACCCATAGATGGTGGGCCAGTGGTTGGAACCACCGACCCTTCCTTGCCAAAACTTTCAGAATTCCCAACAAGCCACGGATTTGGTGGGGTTTGAGTTGGACAAAATTTGTTTTATCATATATATCCGACAGCCATAACGTTTTAAAATTAACCACAAAATATTCTAAGGGGTTATTTTTGTGGGATTTTTAAGATGCATGTTATTTTGAGGGGATTTGTTGTTAAAAAATGGAGATTAAGGATATTTTGTAAATAATATGGTTATGAACCATATTTGGTAAATTTTTTGTATAAAATGGGTAGAATGGGGGGTGTGAGATTAAGCAATTTTTGGTGAAGATATTTTTTTTGGCTAAGTGCTGGAAGTGAATTTTTGAGAGAGTTGTGAGAATATTTCCAAGTGATAGTGAATTTGATCCTTATGCATTTGAAGCTTAGATAAGCTTGTTGCATTTGTTGAAGGATTTATTTGTAATTCATTATCGTCCAAGGAGATAGAAATCTTGTAACAGGTGGAAGACCTTTTGTAATCCTTTTCTGGAGATTAATCGGATCGGTCTCACTCCATTGGAGCAGATCTGGAGACGTAGTCACGATTGTGGCGAACTCCATTATTAGATTGTTTGCATTTTCTCTCTCCTTCTCTCTCACATTCTATTTTCTTCACTTTATTATTTCCACTTAATTAACCATGTTAATGTGTTAATTTCGTTTATGTAATTTGGATTTTAAAGATTGTAAACATTAAGCATTCAATTGTGCAATTAGTCTAGATCCTAATCAGATCAGTTCTTATATAGATGTGGATTGGGATGGAAGTATAGATGAAAAAAATAGTACTAGCAGTGGTGGATTCTTTCTTGGATGTAGATTAGTTGCATGATTGAGTAAGAAGCAAGATTTAGTCTTTTTGTCAACTACTGAAGCTGAGTATATTTGTTGGCCTCCTATAATGATTTTAACAACTAAGCCCTTGCAACTATGATTTAGAGATTGGAAATCTAACCTGAATAGATATTTCAATCATCATGAAGGTGCATTTAAATTTTCAACTTAGGGATGTAGACTTGAAATGTGTCAGCGTTGTATGTGCACTAGGAATCCAAAGTAGCCATATTCATCCTACAACTAAGAAAGACAATGTTGAAAGTAAATTTCTTGGAATGAAATAACATAAGTGTTGAACATCAACCAATAACTAGAATAAACTAAATTGCATGACAAAAATATAAATCTGAGCGAATAAATAGAAACATAATTTGTTTGCTTTGGCTGCAAGAATAGTCATAGAATCGAATTCTAGTGGCTACAAGAATAGTCAGTGCCAGATTCTTAACTAATTACTGAATAGAAAATACTAAATAAGCTGAAGGATGGAATACTCACCAAGTGTCCCCCCTTGGATAAGTATCCCCTAAAACTAGGGAAAACTTAAATACACGAACTTATAACTTCATTTCATTTAGTAGAAAAACATGAGTACAATTGAGCAATATGATTGTATTACAAAAAACTAAGAATGCGAGTACATCCAATTAAGCAATCTCTCTATTAGACTATTAAACCTCCAAGGGAGCATTTGAGTCTTATTTATCTAACCACCTAGCAAGGCAGTCAACTCCAATAGAACCAAAGGACATCACATTAGGGAAAGTGCAGAAAGAGTGGAGAGGTGGATATGCATGCACAAAATTTGTCAACCATGCTTGCCTTAATGCGACCCTGACACAACAATAATGCCTAAATATACTCAACAAGAAATTAATAGAATTACAAGGTGGTTAAAATTTTATTTTTATGAGGATTATTTCCTCTGTCGAGAGCCTTCCCTCATTGAATGTCCACCTTGTTGTTCGATATGGCGGATGAGCAGCTAGAGGAATCTTCCTAAATTGCATGCCTTAATTATATTTGCATGACAATGTTAGTATGCACAACAACTACATATCCATAATCATCTTAAAGAAACATTCATTAATCACATGAAAAATTAACACAGATGGTTCCTATAGCGTGTCAATATCATTTGAAAGTTATGAAAATAAGTTCATGTCGAAAGTCTATGGTTTCAAGGAAATATTATAAAAAAATCAACTCCCAAGTATCAAAGTCTAATGGAAATTGCAATAAATAGACAAATCTATCAATAATTAGACCATAAACTCTACTCATCACTCCCCCAATTTAATGTATTGTTGGTCCTCTAGTAGAGGAAGAGCTGTTCTTTTGTTTGGTCAATACCCTGAAATTTGCAACTCCAAGCTATCCAACATCGATTTTTTCTATGTCTGAGTTAGGATCCCAATAGAACCCTTTTTGTCTATCCACTCTACTCCATCTCTTCATCTCATCAACTATGTCATACCTATAATACTTGAATTTTGGCACAAGCCACAGTAGGATAGTGTATCAGCATGAATTTGCACCCCTAATGAAAATTCCCATTTTCACCCCTTTACACTTTAGAAAACTGAAGACGGAGGCTTACTTCCACTTAAGCCCACTACTTGCATTGCAATTGGCACCTTGTTGGTGTGTAGGTGGGGACGTTCTGTCAGGGACACTTGCACAACATGCAGACATCCGCATGGTGCACTTATGTCCCTGGTAGATTCCTATGGCTGGAGACTGCAAAGGCGTTACATTTTCGATTAGAAGTCGAAGAGTAACGTCCCTCTTCCATTGGTGAACCCAAATATGGTTTTTTTTTCATCTTCTCCTTCATATTCTTGACCATTCCATCCATTCTCAAGTTTTGCGAGATATTGAGTTCATCACTTCACATTTTCTCCACTCTTTCAAACATCCATTCAAGCTTTGTAGCAACATTCTTTCACTCCATTGCAGAAATCTACCACTCCATCACTCTGATAGTGCAAGCATAGGAAAAACACCATGATAGTAGAGGCTTGAGCTCCTCTCATTCATTCCTCTACAAGCCTTGAGTTCTTTGGATGGAGGTGGTAAGCTCCTCTCATTCTCCTCTACTATATTCAGTTGAGTAAGCACATACTATTTTGTAGTGTTTATTGCATGCATAGCTTGTATTTCCTTTCTTTATCTTCATTCCTATCATTCCAAACTTGGCTATACATGGAGGTGGAAACACCAAGATAGGGGTCTGATTGAGGTAGAACCCTATACAGCCCCAACAATTTCTCCCTTTATTGTGTGCAGGTGGGGAGATTTTGAAGAAAGTTGGCGAGGAGGATATTCTATGAGATCATCTTCATCACCCTCTCAGTAATATACCTCTTTTATCACTTTTGTATTTACTTTTCTATCTTCTTAGTCTTGTTCTTTGCTTCTCAAAATTTTTAGACTCGACTATTAGTCCTTTCTTAGGATTCCAAATTCATCTTTTTGGTTCTCTAGCCATATGGATGCTAGCACACCTATGAGACGTCAGTGTGCCATGTTGTCATCCCAGAAATGTGCTTTTTTCCTCAGACAAAGAGCTGCCTGAGATGCAGAGTTGACTCTAGAAAATTGATTCATTTGGTCTTCCTGCAACTCCTAGGATCAAAGAGTGATTGAAGGATGCATAATCCTCATCATTCCAATCCTCTCCAACCTAACCTTCCTTGAACTAAGGTAAGTTAGGGCAGCCTTTCCGCTCTTGGCCTTTCATGACTTGGGGCCTTGCAATGGGTGGTCTCCCTCTCTTACATTTTTGGTGAACCCGATGTGAACCATTTTGGTTTCATTTTTTTGATAATGAAATTTCCTTTCCTTGTATCCTAGGAGTTTAATAGGTGTGAGTGTTATGAGGCTGTCACCTCGTAACCCAACCTACGACCCCTAGTAGGCATAGTTGGAAGGTTCTAAAGTATTGTATAATGAAACCTTAATTGGGTCACTACTTTATCTCGTAAACCTTAAGAGGCTCTATAGAAGTACCATCTGGTGTGCATGATGGCCTCTTTCCTTAATCAACCCATTCCATCTATGAAGACTATGAGTGGTAGTACTAGCATAACCTTCACCTCATAGGATTCGCCAATGGGCTTCAATAGAGATCCATCTCCTCTTTACATTCTTGCGAGGATAAATGTGAATACTGTAGCAAGTGTTCTCATTGACCCAACATCGCAAGTGAATATCATAACCGAGGAGATCATGTTGATTAAGCTCCTACATAAGGACATGTATGATGCACTTGAAAGTACCATCCACACACATGACAAAATTTTCATACCTCTTATAGGGAGTATTGTCCTATCAATCCTCGTTGGACCTAAATCAGTAATCCTTAAGAATGATATCATCCTGAGGTCAAAAATCTTCAGAGTGGAGCTAGGTATCCCATGGCTAATAGCTATGAACGCAGTTCCCTTAGTCATACAAAAATGTCTAAAGTTTGTTCATGGAGGTTCGATACACATTTTCCATGACACCAGCTATAGACCATTGGTTGCACGTGGTAACTTTACCTTGGATTAATTTTGGCCTACCTCTCTTGGTCCTCTCCCACCTAGGAAGGACCTCCTACACCGCACGTATCAAAACTATAAGAAGGGATGTGCTAGGCTGAAAGTGAGATATCCTCCTTCGACTTACACTGTTTCACATAGAGCCTACCTAAAGGCTGATAGTGATGTCATCAAGGTGTGTAGAAGAGAAGAAGAGAAATGGTCTCGAGGGCCTCCCTCTTCCTCTTCTGTTGTTTAGCTTGATGCTTCCTCTCATCCTACCATGGTACCATCAGCTTCTATCTCATGTTTGTGGGAGAATCCCATGGTGCCCGCTTGGAAAAAGGCCAAGCATCCTACATTTGAGCTTCCTATCTTACCCACGAAGCCCATACCCATTCGGTATGGAAGACAGAGAGCCTCCCATGGAGATTCCTCCTTGTCTTGACCTCTATGGTCTCCTATTGTTCTTGTTACTAAGACAGTGAATGGGAAGAGGCCCACTTCCAAGGCACCAGAGTCAACTCCTCCCACTGTTTTTGAGCCTGCCCCTCCTTCTCCCATTTAGGAGTCTACCCTTCCATTGGAGATAGTCATGGAGGACACTCCCATGGCTGAGTAGGATCTTTTTGTCCCTCCACAAATCCCAACTTCCCATTTGAAGATCCATATAAACTACCTTGCGTGCGAGCCTAAGGTTCGGCAAAAGTCTCTCCTAGTCGAGCAAGCCTCCTTACAAAAGAAGGAGGAGGAGAAGACCACACCTCCTATTGTGTCTTCCTTTTTCCTTCCTTTCATCTTTGAATCTCTTCTGGGTCCCGTTGTGAGTGCATATGCACCTAGAAGGGTGCAAGTGTTCACCTCTCCTTCGGCGAAGCCACCCTTGTTGACTTTCATCCTAGATGTCTTGCCTTTTCCAAAGCCTGTGGACATGGTGAACACTTTAGTTGTGTCTACTATAGTTATTTCCTCTTCTCCCTCGACCCTCATTATTTCATCTATGGGAGTTCACCTCCTCTGATGAAGAAGACGATAGAGCATGGCCCCTCTAGCAATGGAGGATGTAAGAAGAGCCCACCTTCTTTGAAAGGTGGCCCCAAATTGACTTGTTTTGTCTTAGTAATGGAACCGGTCCCGGCCTCCCCCGAGTTTGTCACTGCTCCTGAGTCTCTCAGTGAGCCTAGTAGTGAACCTCAAGTGCAAACTCCTTCATCTTCCAAGGTGAAACATGGCACTCCTATTAAGTGCATGTTTACCTCAGTGGATGAAGTACCGACCCTATCGGCGATCTTCGCTAGGCCGTTGACCTTGGACCCACAGGAGTTGGGTGACAAAGACCTCACAGGTCCCTTTGCCTTGGCCCTTATTATGGAAGGATCAGAAGCTCCCTCCTTAACATTGTGTGGTTGTAGGCTCACCATCCTTCCCCTACGATGATCTAGAGTGGGAAGGTGATAACCTCTTGGTCAACTAGTGTTAGGGGGAGACCCTCTTCTTGATTTTTATATTAGATGTGTGTGCGTGTTGTGACATGTGTTCCCCCAAAATCATGCTATATGTGTCTGGATGACCCTCATCATCCCTGTTGGTGCTTGGATATAGGCATGGTGTTTATGTTGTGAACCTTCCTCTATATGTCTCATCATTCTTCCATGTTTGTGATTGACTCTCAGTAAATTGGGGACGATGCAAAGTGTTGGGAGCATTTAGGCCTCCTTCCATGTTGACCCAATTTTTTATTTTACTTTGTCTTTCTTACATTCTTCCTGATTTGGTCGGGGATTGATGATCTTTCACCTCTTATCGTAGTTACCTACTATATATAAATAAAGGTCGATCTGACCCCGCAAAACTAGATCCCTCTGTGCCCTTTTGTGTGTGATCTATTTTCTTTACTTATCTCTTTATATTTCTCTCTTCTTTGCTTGAGTTGTCCCTTTCATGTGCGACAACACAACTTCTACATTACTTGATCTTTAGGAAATGCATTCATTGCCAATAAATCTTTCCTCAAGACCCTCCAAACACTTCTTTGCTAGAATTTCATTCTCGGCTTAAAGCCCTAACAAAACATGTTTCCTTCATCATGGGTTCATAAAGAAAGGACATGGAAAGCCTCCTCCAAAGTGGGAACGGTCTTAGTCTTCCCCTCACATGAGCACATCTCCTTCCTTTCGAATTCCTTGATGAAGTGAACATCTATCAAAAGGATTCCTTGGTGACAAATCAATTTGAGAAGGAAGACATTAAGCCTTTGAACAATGTGTCCCTTGAGTGGACCCCTTATTTTCACACCAAGTTCCGAAGGGACCCCTTCAAAAAAATTTCAACAAGTTCTATGGCGTCTAGCTTAGGGGTGCCCAACTAGACTGACTTCATGCCTTGACGTCTAGTTTGGGGGTAGCCTGACTAGACCATCTTCACAACCTTACGTCTAGCTTGGGGGCAGCCCGACTAGACCTTACCTTTCAAATAGCGCGTCCCTTGAGTGGACCCTCCTTCCTTTTGAAGGGTTCCCGAGGGAGTTGTTTGAAAGAATTACAAGTTAGCAATGGTCTACGTGATTGTTCGATCACTAGCCTATACAGCCGCTTCCTAATGTGTTCTATCTCTAGGTAAATATTTTTCCACCTCTGACTTTGTGGAGTCCCCTTTACTTGGTCTCCCTCATGTGAGAGTTCTTGGGGATACCTTCCTTGAGGGTCTACGGGTCTATAATGTGCTTTTCTCGGTCTCCCTCATGTGAGAGTTCTTGGGGGATACCTTCCTTGTAGGTCTACAGGTCTATAAGATTTTTTTCCTTGTTTCCTTCATGTGAGAGTTCTTGAAGGATAACCCCCCTTGCAGGACCATGAGCCTATGAGGAACTTTCATACTTTATCTTTGTAATTCCATGAAACTATGAAATCCTTTCCTGCACTTTCGAGTTTGCCATATCCTGCTTTGCTTCCTCGTCAGTTCAGGTATACATATCTTACTCTATTACTTTCTTACTAATCTAATTTATCAAAGCACTCATTAGTACTTGTGCTCGCTAAAGTGGGGAAAAATGTATGAGCCTAAATTTTTGCCCCTAATGCAAATTCCCCTCTTCAGCCCTTTACAATTTAGAAAACTGAAGGTGAAGGCTTAATTCCACTTGGTTCCTTGTTTGTGTGCCAGTGGGGGAATTTCTATCAGGGATTCCCTTGTGGTGTGTAGACATCTACACGACACGCTTACATCCCTTGTACATTCCTGCGGCTGGAGATTGTAGATGTGCTACATATTTGATTGGAAGTTGAAGAGTAACATCCCTCTTCGGTTGGACGACCTAAATATGGCCATTTTTCATCTTCTCCTTTAGATTCTTGACCATTCCATCCATTCTCAAGTTTGTCAAAATCTTGAGCTCATCACTTCACATTTTATCCACTCTTTGGAACATCCATTCAAGCTTTGTAGTAGCATTCTTTCACTCCATTGCATCAATCTATCACTCCATTAGTCTGATAGTGCGAGTGCAAGATAAACACCATGGCAGTAGAGGCTTGAGCTCCTCTCATTCACTCCAGCACAAGCCTTGAGCACTATGGATGAAGGTGGTAAGCTCCTCTCATTATCCTCTATCGTATTGGGTTGAGTAAGCACATAATGTTTTGTAGTGTCTCTTGCACGCATAGCTTGTATCTCCTTTCTTTATCTTTATTCCTATCATTCCAAACTTGGTTGTCCGTGGAGGTGGAAACACCAAGATGGGGGTCTGATTGAGGCAAGCCCCTATACAGCCCCAACAATTTCTCCCTTTATTATGTGTAGGTGGGGAGAGTTTGAAGCAAGCTAGTGAGGAGGATATTCTATGAGATCATCTTCATCACCCTCTCGGTAATATACCTCTTTTATCACTTCTATATTTACTTTTCTCTCTTCTTACTCTCGTTCTTTGCTTCCCAAAATTGTTAAACTTGACTATCAGTCCTTTATCAGGATTCCAACCTCGTCTTTCTAGTTGTCTCATCATATGGATGCCAACGCACCTGTGAGACATCATCATATCACATTGTCATCCCAGAAACGTGCTTTTCCTCAAACAAAGAGT
Organism: Sequoiadendron giganteum; assembly: GCA_007115665.2. Classification (NCBI taxonomy): domain Eukaryota; kingdom Viridiplantae; phylum Streptophyta; class Pinopsida; order Cupressales; family Cupressaceae; genus Sequoiadendron; species Sequoiadendron giganteum. The sequence continues at coordinate 268,065,049 of CM021105.1, forward strand.
TGCCTGAGACATAGAGTTGACTCTAGAAAAGTGACTCGTTTGGTCTTCTTGCAAGTCCTAGGATCGTAGAGTGATAAAAGAATGTATAATCATCATCATTCTCTTCCTTTCCAACCTAACCTTCCTTGAACTGAGGTAAGTTAGGGCAGCCTTTCTGCTCTTGGCCTTTTTTGACCTGGGGCCTTGTAGTGGGTGGTCCCCCTCTCTTATAGATAGGTGGTTGAAAAATTAGTGAAAGCCAGAACTACCCTTTTTTTCTTCCAATCCACATATATCTATCAACTCTTTTAGGTGTCGCAACATTGTTGTGAATGGAACAAGGCTCAACTTGCTTTAAATCATCAGTTAGGTTGTTCCACCTCTGTGACAGGTATCTCATTACAAATTTTCCTACAATTCATGTTATATCCTCATATTCTTTATAAACTGTCTCTCTCTAAGGCACAATCCTACTACCATATCTTGGTTGGTATAGAATTTTATGCCAATCCTTGAAAATGTCTCTTGGATGTCTAGATTCAGTCCTAATGGGCAGGGGAATGTTGGATTCAACCTACCTATAGGTCTTATACTACTTACCCCAACTAAATTCATTCTATATCCAGGACATGAATGCCCTCAATTGGACATCTCCAACATATAATAGTGGATTTCAATCATGGTCTTTAGTCACAAAATAATTATGTAAATAAAATTCACACAACAAATTTTTCATCTCAGGAGGAGCAATTTGATAAGCATAGAAAAATTCAGTAGGGGTCTCAATGGAAGTGTTCAAACCTGAAACAATCCTTGCTAACTTAAAAGAAAGATGCTTCTCCTTTAAATACAGATCATAGACCCTTAGAGGAGCCCTAAACTCTAATATTTGTGGTACTAAATTTTTCATGTCAGCCACCTTCTTCTTTAAAACAACAATTTCTTCATTCCTATCTTCAATCTCTTCACCTCTCTTTTCAATTTTCTTCTTTAGCTTGCATTTTTCTGCTTTCCATTCTTCTTCCCTCCTTTGTATTTCTTTCCACAAGTTCAAGACTACTATGCTCATTAAAAAAAATAGAGGGCCTATGTACTCATACCATCATTTTACCTAGCACTTGTGCTTGCTCTTGGTAGGGTACCAATTGCAGGGCTTCTCTTTGCTCAACCAATTCTAGCTACAAGGGCTCAAGTTCTTATTCTTGCTTATGCTACATGAACTCTTGCTTCTACACTTGCTATAGGAGTTCCTAATTTTCCTCACACCTGGTTTTCAACTTGTTCTACAATATTAGCAAGGTCTTCCAACATCATACTTGTTGCCTCCTCAAATATGCCATTTTCCTTCACATTCACTTGCTCCATTGGAGCTTCTGCATCCTCCCTTGATGTTTTTCTAGGTTTAGGGATTTCCTCCAGAGGTACACTGAAGGTAGGCCTTGTTGATCTTGATTTTCTAGGAGGGATTTCATGTTTTTATTTTGTTGCAGGAAGAACAGTGCCAACCTTCCATTTCTTCGAGCTTGGCCCTTCTTTCTCTACCGTTTTCTTTTTGGCTTTGGCTTTTCTTATTTTTTCCTTCTTCTTTTATTCCCTAGTTCTCATTAGGGTGCCAAGAGGAACATCATCATTAGAATCAGTAGAGGAACTCCCTTTATCAGAATACTCTACCTCAGAAGAACTAATCTTAATAGTTTTCTTGGCTACAAGAGGGTTTCCACTAGGGCTTGCATCGGAAGTTGAGGCACCAGGAGTGGCCCCAACAGTGCTCCTTCTCCTACCAACCCTATGAGGTTGAGGAAAAACCCTAGGCCACAAATGCTCTGGTCTATTTGATCAATATTAAAAAATTCTTCCCAAGAAATATTAGACACATCATGCAAAGACTTTTCAACTAATAATTTAATCAGACAATGGTGGGAAATGAAGTCCCTAACTTTCTGGGTCTCAGCCACCATGATTGAAAGAAGGTGGTATAGCATGTTGGGAACATTCATTCTCCTTTTGTGCCTCATGCGGTTCAGGAGTTTAAAATGCATGAAATATAAATTTGGCTGGCAACCTTCACAAGTGATATACTTCACAATATAAACTACTACCTACTTCCTTAGCTCGGACAAAGAAGTCCTCTTTGCACCTTATTTTTCCACACTCAATAGAGGGTCATGAGGTTCTATAAATTCAGCCCTAGATGACCTGACATCTCTGGTAGTAGATTAATTCTCACCATTGGTAGGAAACCCTATAAATTTTTCAATTCTTTCCTTTGTAGCTGTGACTTCCAACCCTTTTACCATGGCCTTCCCTTCAGACAATGTCTAGGTGAATTCTAATACAACATCTTCATCAAAACCATTTAGCTTTAAGAAACAATCTAGCCATCCACAATTTCTAAACTCGGTCAGGAAAGGTGCATCTTATAGTAATACATCATAAACTATGGGTTCATTTCAAATTAATCCACCTCCCATTTTCTGCAATCAAACATTCACTCTACAAAGATTTTCTTCCTATAATCCTCGTCTGAACGCCAAAATTCTCCTTCTTGCAACACTGCCGAATTTCCAATGTTGTTGTCATTTGAATTTTACCTTTTGGCTTAAGATTATGACAAGAGAAATTAAATTGATAAAGGAGTAATAAATTTAGTCTATGATTAAGGAAAATGGTGGTGGTGGATTGTCATTTAACACATATGAGTCGTCATCTCACTTAGAATTCAAATTGGCTCAATAACTTAAATTTTGCTGACATGAACTAGTACATAAAGACATGTGGATATGGAATTGACACACTCCCCCCCCAACCTAAATTTGTACATGTCCTCACATGTGAGGTGGAATGTTGATTTGACAGGGGTAGGGAATAATTACATGCTATGGTGAACACCCATATTAATTCACAACAATTAAATAAATGCATTAAGAGAAAATTAAGATATAACAATTGATGTGCATGTACTTGAATTCATGGAAGATTTATTGCAAATATTATGGAGAAAGTGCCAATCACTTTTCAAGAAATTAGTTGATCAATTAATGAAATTGGAGCAGAATGGAATGAAGCGAAATGATGAGGGTGTGATGGAGGAGTGAGAAAGGTGGAATGGATGGGTGGATGGGTGAAGAAGTGGACCCCCACAGAATTCCTATGGCTAGTAAATCTAGTAAGAAAATAAAAGCAACCCTATCGTCTTCTAGGGATTTCTCTTGGGATGTTGGAAAAGCTCCTATGTCCCCTCTTTTGGGGCTTGATTCCTTTTTTGTAGAAGAAATCCTAATTTCCTTTGTGGAAAATTCATTTGGCAATAGTCCTTTATCTAATAAGTACTCCAAGGCTCTAGGATCCTCGAAAGCGTTTTGTGTTGTGGATGGCCTCAAGGTGGAAGTACTAAATGAAATCATGGATGAGACTATTGTGGGAATCCAACTATCCCTAGTTGGTAAGTTTTTGTTCTTTCAAACCAAATATTGATCAAGTGAGGAAATGGATTGAATCAACTTGGAAACTTAAAGGAACAATGAGTATTAGTGCCATGTCTAGTGGTCTATTTCTTTTTAGTTTTGTGAATAATGAATATTTGATAAATACTCTTACTAGAATCCTGTGGGATTTTGATAAAAAATTCAAGAAATTTTTATCCTTGTGTAAGTGGAAGCCTAGATTTGACCCCGCTATGGATCTTGGCTTGGCTGCCCCCACCTGGATTTGGTTTCTTGGGCTCCCTCTGGAGGTATAAAATCAAAAGGTTTTCCTTGGTATTGCTAACTCTTTCTAGAGTCTTTTAGCTATTTATAAAGTAACTCGAAAATAAAGGTTCATTTTTACTAGAATATTTGTGAATGTGGATATTAAAAAAGTCATACCCTCATCAATAACTCTAATATCAAGGTTCAAGTTATGGAATCAAGCTATAAAATATGAAAATGTTATATCTTTTTGTCAGCTATGTAGGATATTTAGAGATCTTAGTGACTTTTAAGAAAAAACATAAATACAAAAAGATAAAGAAATTTGTGAAGTTGTTCTTCCTCAACCTAAGCAACCTTTATGTTAATGCATGAACAAGGACTTGAGGCCCCCAAAACTAATCTCTTAGTGTTGTTGAAACTGAAATAATAGTAAGATCAAATAGTGGTGAAAATAAGAAAGGAATGGAACCATCAAATTCCTATAAGTTGCTTGTCTCTCAGGCCCAATTTGATGTTGATAAGTCTAAGGAAGCTAAGACCAGTAAATCTGAAATTACCTATGCCATAGACTTTCCCCCCTCCCCCCTAAAGCCTCTAAGATGAAGGAACAAATAATTTTTTGTGTTTTCTTGGGAGGGGAAGATTTTTTACAATTGGAGAACCACAAGATTAATATGCTTGATTCCCTAGCCTTGTTGGGTTTTGGGGATTTGGAGTCCCCTTTCCCCATACAAATCTCTTCAAAGTATGTTCTAGAGGAGGATTAGATACAGGTAAATATAAAATCAAAAAGAAAAAATAAATCAAATGTGGGAGGGGAACAAAAGAAAGGGAGACCTTCTCAAAGGGACACTAAGGCTAGGGAGCCTTCTCGTGAGGTGTCTTCTAGGAAAAAAAAAAAGACCCTTGAGGGTCTTTCAGGTCAAACAAAAACCAAAAAATAGTGTTGCAAAGGCTAGACCTCTCCTAGTTAGTATTTGGTAGATACTAACTTCCCTTTAATGTTCTTCAATGAAGATAATGACATGGAATGTTCACATGTTGAATAGCCCCCTAAAACAATATATTGTTAAATACTATAATGGATCTAAAAGTGGGTGTTCTCCTTATCCAAGAAACTAAAATAAAACAAGTAACCTTTGAATATATTGTTAAAACATATGGCCCATGTTGGAGTATTGAATTTGCAATACAAACAGTGCCTCTGGTAGACTTTCTACCCTATGGCATCCATCCAAAATTAAAGGAACCAAAGGTTACAGTAGCAGAAAATGCTTAGAAACCATCATGGAAGATGAGAGGAATGTTGTTAAATAGAATATTTTTAAGATTTATTCCACTAACTCTATATAAAATCTCTAGAACCCCTTATCTTCTTGCATGTTTAATGATCAAAAGGTGCATTGGATACTGGCCAGGTATTTTAACACCTCTCTCTATCATTTAGACAAACAAGGGGACTTGGAGGACTATTTAGATAGTATGTTGGAATTTGTTGAGGTCATCTCTTCTCAAGGCCTTCTAGATGTTGATCTCTAGAGATGCAAGTTTACCTAGTCAAATAGACATCAAGGTAACAGTCTCATCCAAGTTAAGCTAGATACAATGCTATTTTTTGGTGGATAGGATATTTTTTGAAGATGCATTTATCTACCCTTCCAAGGTATAGTTTTGATCATTGTTGGATTCTTCTAGGATTTGAAGAGTTGAGGCCCAAAGGCCCCTATACCATTAGGTATGAGATAATGTGTAACCTTCACCCAAATTTTAAGGGATTCATTCAAACCTAGTGGAATATTCTTTGCCACAGTATGTCTATGTTTTTCCTAGTTAAACAATAAGAAGTATTAAATACAATGTGAAGGATGGAATAAAATTTATTTTAGAAATACCTTCCATAATAAGAAGCCCTTCCTTTCTAGTCTAAAAGACATTCAAGATGGAATGGAGAATGGTGCTATTGAGGATGGTATTTTCAAGAAAGAAAGAGAGTTGGGAGCATAATGGTTCAAAATTATTAAGAATGATGAAATTTTTTGGACACAAAAATCTCAAATTCAATGGTTGCAAGAAGGGGACATAAATCTAAATTATTCAACCAATCGACTTTGAGGCACAAGAAGAGAAATAATATTTGTTCTCTAGTGAAAGGAAATGATACCATTCTAACAAATGAAGATGGAATAGTTGTGGAGGTTGTTTCCTTTTCCAATGATAATGACGGAGCCTAGGATCAAAATAATGTTGTGATGAATTCTCTCCTTGATTTCATTTTGAAGGTGATTTCAAAGAGGGAAATTAAGAATATGGGGAACCAATAATGATTGAAGAAGGTAAGAATGTGATATTTTCCTTTGGAGCTTTCAAAGCTCTAGATCCTGATGGTTTCCCCCGAACATTTTTTCAAGATTTTTGGGATGTCATTTCTTATGCTATTTTAAATTTTACTAGATATATCTTTAGATTGAGAAGACTACTAAGTCAATTAAATTTAACTTTTATTGTGTTAATCCCCAAGAAAGAGGATTATTCCTCCTTACAATATTATAGACCCATAATTCTATGTAATGTACTATGTATAAATTTGTCTCTAAAATTATTATTAACAAGTTAAAAGGAGTCCTTGGTAAGCTAACTTTTGTGAATAAAAAAGGCTTTATAAAAGGAAGGAAATTTATCGATGCTACCATTGTTGCCCATGAGTATATCCACTCTATGGAAAATTGTAAGAAATTGGGTATAGTTTTAAAATTAGATATTTTGAAGGCCTATGATAGGGTTTCTTCGAAGTTCATGATTGCAATTTTGGAGAAATTTGGTTTTAGTGGTCAAATTTTAAAATTTATTAAAGCTTGTATCACCAGGCCAAGGTTCTTTGTTTTAATAAATAGATTCCCTAAAGTAATTTTTTTCTTGTGGAAACTATTTAAGACAAGGTGACCCTCTATCTCCTTACCTTTTCATAGTTGTTGTTGAAGCCCTGGAAAGTAAATTTTAGAGAAACCTAGACCAAGGAGTCCTCAAAGGGATTAAATTTGCTTCTTCCCTTCCACTTTCTCCCCACTAGTAGTTTGTGGATGATACCATCCTTTTTGGTGCCACTTTGGTCATTGAAGTAGCCAACCAAAAATCTATTCTTTAAGAATTTGCTAAGTCTTTAGGATAGTGTATTAACTACTCTAAAAGCAAGGTTTACTTCTTCAATTTGTATCAACTACTAAAAGACAAGGTGGTGAGAATTCTTGGTTGTCAAGAGGTTGTTTTACCATATGCTTATCTTGGTATTCCCCTAAGCACTATAAAACCTCTATCTCCTACTCGAATGGCATTATAGAAAGAATCCAAAAATTTAGTTACGTAGAAAGGTAAGTTGTTAAGCCAATTTGGAAAGCTCTAGCTTTTCAAATCCTCTCTCCAAAATATCTTCCTTTGGATGGGTACACAAGATAAAGCTAGGATTTCTCTAGTAAGTTGGGACAAGGTTTTCTCACTCAAAAAATTATGGAGTTCTAGGGATTAGAAGATTAAATCTATTTAATAAAGCCCTCCTCTCTAAAAATGGTTGGTAGTTTCTAGAAGGTAATATGGATTTGGTTGATATCCTAAAAGTTGAATATCTAGGAAATTTTGTTTCAAGATTTTTTTTGTTATCTTAGAACTAGATTAGGGGTTCGATTGTCTAGAATAATATTATATGAAAATATGAAATTCTCTCAAGAAAGGCATCTGAAGGGGATTAGGGAATGGCAAGAAGATTATATTTTGGGATGATGCTTGGAGTAGGGGCCCAATGTTATCCTTGGTTAATGAGCTAAATCATATTAAGTAGGAACTTACAAGATTAAATAGGAAGTTCTTATATGATTATGTGGACTAGAGTGGAGATTTCCTAAAATAGAAAAAAAAATAGTGATCAGTTGATTGGCTTAAGGGTCCTTAAGGGAGATAGTCAAAATGAGAGGCTTGATCCCTCTCTTCTCATATAATATCTAATTGGATATTTCCTTCTCATGTCTCATAATAGAGAAGATGAAAAGATTTGGGGTCACAATCTTTCAAGTTTTTTCTTAATAAAATCTACCTACACCATGATGGAGCATCTTAATATCCCCCCTCAAACCTTTGATTGGAACAAAATATGGAATGCCAAACTCATCCCAAAGATAAACTACTTTTAGTGGGTTACATCCCAAGGATTTTCTTAATTTAAAAGATGGTTTAAGTCTACTAACATGTGCTTCCTATACTTTGAAAAGGTTGAGAATATTAACAATTTTTCTTCCATTGTCCTTTTACTAGAGAGTTATGAACTTATGTCTAAGAATTTTATTGACTGATTGGGTGTTTCCCCATTCCCTTAGGTATTTTATTGAACAATGGAATAACTACCCTTTTGGCCACTCGATCACAGTGGATTTATGAAATATAATTCCTCTTTTTGTGTCATGGAACCTATGGAAAGAAAGAAATAATGGGATTTTTAGAGATTAGAGGAGAAGCAACATGGAAATTTTATTGAGCACAAAATAGAAAATACAGGAAAATCTCAACTCAACAAATTTTGGCTTCTCTAAAGTAATGCAATCCTATAGAGGGACCTCAGAATTAAATAAAATTGGGGGATCAAAAAGGATCTAACAAAAACCAATTGAGCCAAGATTTTGAGAAGAAGGATTACAATTTGGATCCCTCCTTGTGATGGTTAGATTAAGCTTAATTTTGATGGCTGTTCCAAATTAAATCTGGGATCAACTACTATTGAAGGACTTAGAAGAGACCACAAAGGCCTTCTTATTGAAGGATACACTAAATTATTGGGTATCTGTACTAGTAATGAGGTAGAGTAAAAAAAATTTTTGGTGGGGTTTGAAGAGGGTTAAGGAAAGGGGATTTAACAAATTTTTTATAGAAGGTGGCTACAAATTCATCATAGAAATTCTTAAGGGGGATTTTTTCACCCCATGGGTGATTAAGAATCTATTGGAAGATTAAAAAAAGATGATTGGTAACCTCAACTAGGATAGGTTAATTGATACTTATAGGGAAGAAAATAGAGCAAAAAATGCTACTCTCCTGATCATCATGTTTAAGCATAAGATTCATTTTAGAAGGAATATTTTGGGTCTTATTGTAAAGGACAAGTGGAGTGATTTATTGAAGGCCCATTTAACTAAGTTGGCTCAATCATTGAAACATGTTTTATCATTCTTTTTTATATAGTTACAAAAAAAATTAGCCGTGTCTCCTTTCTGGTTTATTTCTACTAGTGTGGCGAGTTTTTGATGCCTTGAAGTCCTTTGCGAAGGTGGTGGAAGGATGTTGGGTGGAAAATGAGTGGGCCAAGGAAGCACTCTGAACCCTTATCATGTGTCCCTCTCAAGAAAAATATGGATCTATGGAGACTTTTTGAGGAAGTTGGAATTATGGCCTTCCTCTCGGCCATGAAGGGCTTCAACAATGAACTTACCTCAAAATTATTCAACTCGTGGAAGGATGGAACAATGTCTATTGAAAATATTATCTTTGAGGTGACCCTAGGGTAATTTCAAAGGTGATGAGTCTTGAATTTAAGGAAATAAAAGTGAGAAAAATAAGTAAAGGGAACTACCAAAGATTCATTGATAGTTTCTTTGATAAGTATGAGAAGCTAAGGAGATTTCAAAATGGCTATGATAGGGAAAAACTACCAGCTCCTTTTGATCTAGTAAGTTTACACATTATGAAATATTTCACCTTAGAAGGAAGATATACTACTATCAATGGTTATCACTTTCCTTTCCTTAATCATATTGGGCATAATGAAAGAATCATTATCCCTTTCTTTCTTTTGTCATCTCTAAATTAATGCATGGCTATGGGGGTCCCCTTCATTACACATGGGTCTCATTTTAAGACTCTATAATCATGAGCTGGCTTTAACCCCTTAGTTGTGTCTGACCAAACCTATGAGTCATGTGCAATTTAAGTCACTAAAGGTTAAACCCCTCTTGATTTAGCATAAACCTACTCCTAGAAAAAAATTAAAAATTTCTCTCTCATTTAATGTTGTTTCCCAAACCCCTCCCATAGAAGAAAATTACTATACCCCTCCCTATCAAAAAATAAAAAATCCTAACAAACCCTACCAGATCAAAATGAAAGTTCTTGGGCTCTTCAAGGAAGAAGGAGATTAAGGATGATGCAATTGAAATTCTAGATGAGGGGATAGTGGTTAAATTGGTGACTCAAGTAGTGTAAAAGGTGAGGGAAGGTCAACCCAACTAGCTAAAGTGGAGAAATAGAATAAAAACTAGGATTTTAAAGATTAAATTTTTGATGGGGAAAGTTCCAAGTCCTCAAATGAAGACTGTTTCCCTTTATGTGGAGGAGGAAAATTATAAAAGTCAAAAATAGGTTGAAGTGGTTGAAGGAAATGATACCAAGGAGGATAAATATAGTGAAGACGAGGTAGTAGAGGAGGAAAAAAGAGTGGATGAGGAAGGGGAAGATACTAAAATCAACAAGATAAATATTGGTATTTACAAAGAGAAGGGACAAACCCTAGATAAAAGGAGGATAATGATAATAAGCATAAGGATATGGTGATATCAGAGGATAAGGGGGATTTGGAGCATGGTTCCCTCTAAAATTTTAATCACCATATTAAGAATCTATAGTGGAGGATTAAGCGAATTGATTCAAACAATGAAAGTGATTTATTGAAAGAAAAGATGACTAGGATGGATAATGGAATGAGTTGTATTATCTCTATCACCTATGGGATCATGAATCATGTTATTTTTAGTACTATTATTGGGTAGTCTAAAGTTAGGAAACTAAAATAGAAAAGGGAGAAGAACTGGGATGAAGACACTCCAAGGAAGGATACATCCAAAGACACAAAGATTACCTAGAAGAACAACCTAGAGTTACTTAAGAAAGAATGGGATCTCATAAGTAATCCTAAGGATTAATTATCTCTATTGGATAGGTTAAATTTTTGTTATTTCTTTTATTTTTCTCAAGAATTCATGCTTGTTTCTATGAGGCTTACATTTCATTTTGGTTTTAGTTTGTATGACTAGTTTAATTATTGTTTAATGTTATTTTTTTGACTAGCTTAAAGGCCTCTATTTCTTCTTGGAATGTTGGGACTTTAGGCCTTTTTTTTATACTTTTCTATTTTATTTTGGATTAGGGCCCTTCCCCTACTTTTTAATAAAAAATAATTAAAATGTGGCATGTAATTCCACATGTTAAATAGTGGCATATAGTCACAATTTTTTAAAGCTCAAAAGTTTATAAAACTATGATGTCTTGAGAGAATGCGATGCAATAAAATATTGATAGGTGGCTAATAGATGGAATGTGATAGGGACCATTCACAAAAATGAGTCATGAATTTAAGTTAAATTTAATAATACACATAAATTAAAGGTCAAATGCCACTTTTTGTAAATCCAATGGCTCTAGGGTGCTTTAGGAGGTTTTATTTTGCAAGTCTAGAACTATATACATTTCATTCTAGAATGCAACTTGTGGATATAAAAATCTGCAAATGGTTAAAAATCTAACACACACATCATTAGCATGGTTAATATTTCAAAACAAAACAAACATTCAATATCCCTATGAAATAATACATCGTGCTTCAAAATGCAAACAAATGACAAAGATGATCAAAGCATATAAAAACATGAAGTATACATATTCCATAGTGGATTGGTGCTAATTTTTGTGTGGAAATTAGCCCTTTCCCAACCCTTGGCAAGCCAATGATGATGATACAATTCTATGACAATGGACAAAACTAGTTCTCAATGTGAAGAGAGTAACTTTGCATGATGTGAAGGATAGCCTCTCCATTTATAGAAGAGTTTGATGAGAGAAGAAGAAAATGGGATGAATGTGGGATCAAAATCCAACCAATAGGAATAAGCCACTTGTCACCATGTGAATGGGCCAAGGATGTGCAAGTTTTGATGAATGTGCCAATAAATGAATTTAGGTGGCCTTTTCAAAATTGAAATTTGGATTGTTGGAGGGAGAAGAAAGGGGTCTTAAATTCCAAGTGGGGGACACGTAAGAGGGGAGTTAATGCTATGTTTGAAGGGACAAGTCATATGAGAGGGAGATTCAAATTGGAAGAATATTCCCTAAAGATGCCATGTTGAGGGGAATTATAATATTTAATAAATCAATTAAATGATTTATTTGTGCAAGTGGGAAAAGCTAGAGGATGTGACAAGAGTTTAGATTAAATTAATTAGGATTGGATTAATTTAATGAGGTATTAGATGATTTGACCTATTTTATTTAGATTTATTGATTAAAATAAATCAAAAGGAGATGGAAAATGATTTAGACATAGTTAAATAAATATTTTAATTTATTTAGCTAAAGGGGATGATGTTAGTATTAAAGATGAATTTATTTAATTTAAATGGAGGACTTTAGAGATTAATCAAATAAACTTTATTTATTTGATGAATGGATGAATATGACCTAATTAAATGCATGATGCCAATTTTGCATGTCTACATTTTACCCCTCTTTGAAGCAATGTATTGTTGCATTGGTTCAAAGAATGATGTCGTCGACATTGAAATTAAAAAAAGAATCTGATTTTTTCGGATGTTCCAGTGGAAAGAAGTACGTTAGTACATTGCCCCCTCATGAGATCAATTGAGAAGTTCAATTTAAGGTCGATCTCATGAAAAAGAGGTTCAAAATGGATGTATGGATGGTTAGACTATATGATAATGATGATTTAAATGAGATGTTTTTAAGATGCTTAGAATAACAAATCTGTATTATTTTAAACAACTTAAATGATGGTGCAATGCATGTGAGATTGGATGAGATGGATGATGTTATCTTATGATGATATGACATGATTATGCAAGATGAGAGTGCAGATGTAGGATAGATGCATTGTTTGCGTGGAAGAGGATAGAAGAATGAGAGGGATTGACCCTTAAATCCAAGAAGATGCAAAAGTCCAATAAGTCCATTAGTCATGGAGACTTTATTAGATATGATGATGAATGATGATGATGCATTTCTTATCTAGGGATAGGAGAGATAAAAGAGCATAACTTTCCTTATGTTTGATAACACACATAGGTACAATGCATCAAGGTATAAAGAACCAAGATGGCATTGCACCTAGTGTGATGGACTTTGACTCAACAATCAGATAGGAGTACTCTTGTTAACACTTGATAAATGAAACCTTATTCAGAGTGTAGTTCAGATATTCTAGACATCTCAAACCAAAACATAAAAAGGCAAGCCTTCTTATGTGGTCAACAAGACACCTAAAACACCATCCATACAAACCAAACAAAGCACGCATGATGAAGTTATTTTACAAGAACGTCCAACAAGCATAGCAGATAAAAAGATAATGATTGTTTCCCCATTCCTTTCCCTCTAAATCTTTTTTTTTAGACATCATCGAGAGGTCCTTGGAATGGGTGCAATATGATAAATCCAAAGAAAAGATAAAGTAAACAAGCAACCTAATGTTCTTCATACCTCTAGCCAAGACTAAACTACAGTGATGCCTAATGTTGATGTCCATTATAGGAAGATCACATCCAAGTAAATGTTGTGATTAGGTGATGATGAGATTGATTGGTTGATAAGCTATTGATACTCTGAGTTGATCAACTTGTTGATTTACTGATCTAGACTTGAGACTTTGACGATTAGGTTTGCACTTTTGGACCTGCTAGACTTGCTTCCGACTGACTTACCAAAGGATGAAAGCGACGATGATTTATTATGAATGATGATTATTGCGGGTGAAAGCGAGATGAGATGGATGCACGATTTTAGGTTTTTTCAAATGTTTTGAGGCTGTTTTTGGAATTTGTTTTGAATTTTTTGAGGCTATCTTTGGAATTTTGAGATTTTTTAAATTGTTTTGGTATTTTCGAGATTTAACCAAGAGACTAACTTAAAGACCTATCCTAGGGGTCTCGAGAGCTAATTAATAGATTAGATTTTCCTACATTATATACATAGATACCACATAGTTTGAATGATGAAATAATTGATTACTGATGAGATTGATGGGAAAACAGATTGCCATTGCGACAGACACCTAAAGGATTGACTTAAAATGTCTCGGGGGATGATTAAAGATCAACCTTTCCTACGGTCAAGTTTAGAGATGACGTAGTTAGGTTGGATGACTCTATTTTTTGATTTTTCAGATTTTGACATGTCTTTGGATTTTCAATGATTTAGATGTTTTTTTATTTTTTTATTTTTTGAATGTTTTTGGGTTTTTTGAAGGATCTTTTGAATGTTTTTGGATTTTTTGATTGATTTTTTGAATGTTTTTCTATATTTTGATGTTTAAGGAAGATCACAAGAATATACATGAATCCAATCTGATGCAGGTACATGAACATGCCCCCAACATGATGTGATAGACTACTTTGATACAGGCGGGACAAACTGACCTTGGGAATATGCCAAGTAGTACTATGGTGGAGCATGATATGAGCACAAGATCTAGCTATGGTATAGATGTGAACATATGGTGGAAGGATAGACGTAATGTAATGAATAAGTGAGTCGTGAAGTGAAGATCCTGGTGGATGGAGAATGCTTTATTTATTCTTGGCACCTGTTTTCTAGGTTTTCACCAAGGTACTTGTCCAAAGCGCCACTGAAATGGTTTTCACTAGAGGACAATTTTTTTCTTTGCTGTTTTCAATCCTTTTTCTGATTTTTTGGATTTTGTATTTTTGTATTTTTTTTGTTGTTTTTAAGATGCATGTTTACTAGGTTTTCATCAGGGTGACCATTTTTCAGGATATTTTTTTATTTTTTTGTCATTTTTGGTTGTATACCTTGCAAGATTTTAGGCATAATTTTTTTTGAGATGCGAGCTATTCATGGGCTCTTGCAGAGGTTTTTATTCTAGTGTTGATAACTGATATGCCCCTGATTAATAGATTTTTGTGATAATGAAAGGTCCCAACTAGTTGGGCTCAAATTATGGCTTTGCTTTCTGGGTTTGGCATGTTCTTTTGGTTCTCTTTCAGTACAAGTTCACTAACTTGGAAGGTTTGCCTCTTGATCTTCTTGTTATAAATCCGCTTGAGTCGGTTCTGATACACCTATATATTATTTAGGGAATCCATATGCCATTCATCTAGTAACTCCACCTCATTCAGTCATGAGACCTTGTATTTTTCATCTGTGATGAGGTTTTGCAATGATATTCTCAGGGATGGGAGCTCAATCTCAATAAGGAGGATGGCTTATGATCCGTAGACCAGGGAGAATGGGGTGGCACCTGTTGGTGTGCGAATGCTAATGTGATAGGCCCATAAGGTGGGATTTAGCTGTAGATTCCAGTCATGACCAATGTCATTGATTGTATTCTTAAGGATTTCCAAGATGGTTTTATTGGTAGCTTCCACTTGGCCATTACCTTGGGGATAGTATGAAGTGGAAAAGCGATGTTGGATATTGAATTTTTCACATAAGTCATAGACGTCCTGATTCTTGAAATGTGTCCCATTATTTGAGATAATGGCTTGAGGGACACCATACCAACAAATGAGGTAGTTCAAGATGAACTTGGATATATTCTTTCTCATTAGGTAGGTCATGGGAATGGATTCGACCCACTTTGTAAATTAATTTTTGGCGATGATGGTGAATTTGTGACTATTGGATGAGGTGGATGTGATTTTTTCGATGAGATTGATCCCCCATTGTGAAAAGGGCCAAGGTGTAACAATAGGGTGAAGCTCTTGAGTTGGTGCATGGATAAGGTCCCCATGCTACTGACATTGTAAAAATATTCTAACGAAGTCATATGCATCGCGCTCCATTGTTAGCTAGTAGTATCTAGTTTTTAACAAATTCTTAGCCAAGGTCATACCACTTCAGTGTGATCCACAAATGTTGTTGTGTACCTCAGTTAATGTATTCAGGGCTTCCTTAGTGTTTAGGCAACACAACAGGGTTCCTTCAATGCTCGTACAATAAAGGGTTTCTCCTAGGATGACAAAGCAGGTTGACTTCTTGACAAAGGCCCGTTTAAGGTTTAGGGTTATATCAGTAGGCAAGACTCCTATTCTTAAATAGGTGTAAATGTCATGATACCAGGGATCACCAAGACCAATGAGTTCACACACGAATTTAGACTCTAGTACCTCGAATGCTGGTACGAGAAGCTACTCTACAAGGAATTCTTGCTTTCAGACTTTGTGCGGGATTTCCAAGAGTGATCCAATTGTAGCCATTATGTTTATTGCTTTGTTGTTTTTTCTAGGTAGTTGTTCAAATGTGATATCAATGAATGACTCTTTGAGGTTCTCAACCAACTTCTTGTATGGAGTCAATTTATCATCCTTTGTCTGATATTCATCGTTTAGCTAATTGATTACGAGCTGAGAGTCCCCATATTCCTTTAGAGCCATGATTTTCCATTGTACTAAAATCCTTAATCATATGATGAGATCCTCATACTATGCTATGCTATTCGTGCATGGAAACGACAGTTTATAAGATTTGGGTATGCAATCTCCTTGGGGAGTTATGAAGAAAATGCTTGCCCTTGATCCGTGTTGCATGTAAGAACCATCAAGATACATCTTCCAGTGGTCCGTAACACTTAGGTTGAAAATTGATTCATCAAGGAATTCGGAAATGAGTGGGTATTTTGCATATATAAGATCCTTTGCTAGTTGATCTAAAATTACTTGTCCCTTAATGGCCTTGCACTCCACATACTCAATGTCATGTTCTGTCAATATCATGACCCACTTGGTTTTTCATCCTGTGAGAGTGTCTTTAGAAAGTATGCATTTGAGAGGATCTATTTTTGCAATCGGCTTGATTTGATGGGCGAGCATGTAGTGTCTGAATTTTTGTGCCGCAAATACAATTGCTAGACAAGATTTTCCAATAGAAGTATAGTTTATCTCATGTCCCACCATAGTTTAGCTGATATAATATATTGCTCTCTCTCTTCCATTTTCATCATGTTGAGCTAATAGAGCACCAAGAGCTACCATGGTTGTTGAAATGTACATGATTAGTGGCTTTCTTGGGATTGGTGGCATAAAAAATGGTGGCGTGAGCAAGTATTCTTTGATTTTGTGAAATGCCTAGTCGCATGTGTCATCCCACTTGTATTCTACCCCTTGTGGAGTAGATGAGATTAAGGGATATGCTTATCTTCTAGTTACACTATGAATCTGCAGATGGACTAGAGCCTACCTTGTAGACCTCTCAACTACTTTAGTGTCCTGTGTTCTTCCATATCAAGGATCACATTGAATTTGGTGGGATCCACCTTGATTCCTTGCATTGACACTATATATCCTAGGAGCTTGCTTGATTGCACCCCAAAGACAAATTTCTTTGGATTGAGGCATACCTTATATTTTTCCAATCTATCAAAAATAGAGCTCAAGGTTGCTATGTGGTCTTGTCTTTTTTTGGATTTTTCCAATATTTCATCTACGTAGTCTTCCAATGTCTTATGAATAATATCATGAAAGATTAGTGTCAAGGCTCTTTGGTATGTTATTCCTACATTCTTTAACCTGAAAGGCATCATGTTCTAGTAGTAGGTCCCCCATGGACATGCGAACATTGTTTTGTGCTGATCTTCCTTTGCTATCATAATTTGATTATATCCAGAAAACCCATCCATTAGAGATAGAATTTCGTGTTCAACCGTCATATCCACTATCATGTCAATATTTGGTAGCAGAAAGTCATCCTTAGGACATGCTTTATTTAAGTCTCTAAAGTTGGTGCAAATGTAGATGCCCCCATTTTGCTTTGAAATAGGTACAAGATTTGACACCCATTCGGGATAATCAATTGGCCTTATGAATCCTACATCCATGAGCTTATGCAATTCCACTTTGACTAACAAGGCTATCTGGGGGTGCATCTTTCTCAACTTCTATCTTACTGGCTTTTCCCTTGGATAGACAACTAAGTGATGAGCCATGACTTACGGATCGAGACCCAACATGTTGGCGTAGGTCCATGCAAATTTAACTTTTCTTTCCTTCAAGAATGCAACCAAAAGTTCTTGTTCTTCCTCTAGAAGTGATTCAACATATAAGGTGATGTGTGGCATTTTTGTTCCCAGATTGATGGGGTTACACTGTTCTGCTCAGACTGTTGATTTTTCTTGATGAAGTGCAGTAGGGAAGAGATTGAATCCTTCATCCTCTGGCACCTCAGAGAGGTTGTCACCATTGGATGCATCCTGTATTTTTACTATTTTATGGTTAGAGAGTGCCACAGTGTGGTTTTTACTCAATGACCTTGAGATTATTCTCAATTGTTCATTTTTGTGATTGAAGGACTCAATCGTCTCCCTGTAATAGGCCTATGTGTCTAGTGTGATGTCAAATTCATCTTTGTGATCTCTGCATGGTACTATATCCCTTAGTCCCATGAATTTTGAGAGAGCCTCATCATTTTTGAATGTGTCTAGAACTGGTGGTCCTCGTTGGTCGTAGTTGATGAGTTGGGGGTAAACTAGGTTTATTTTGTGAGTTTGACAATCTGACTCAACAGATGAGGTACTGATCATGAGTAGGGAGGAGTCTTCAAAAAGAATGGGTAGGCCAGTTATGGTATCCCCGTCATCACTACTACTATAGATGTTAGTTACATCAAAGGTGAAGTTGTCTAAGGGAAGACCTATGGATACTGGTAATCATAGGAAAGCTGCTAATAACTGAGGGGGAGTCTTGATTGCATTAACTGGGGGACCTCAACCACATATGGTTATACTCGAAGGGGTACATCCAAGGCCAAGATTCTTCATTCACCTCTCAACAAATATGGGCTCCAAGTGACCATCGCTATCCCTTCCAAGGCTTTCATTTCTATTGTAGCCCATACAGAGCATCATTTGTAAGCCTATGTTTCTTTCATCCATGGGAAGATTAGGTGCAAGTCTTTCATCTTGGTATAGTGAGTTTGAAATGTCTCCTTCATCCATGTGCTTGTGACTTAGATACCCCAACATCAGAATCTAGAAGGGTCCGCCCTAAAAGTATGAGAATGTGTCTCAGCTGGTTGGGGTTGCCCATGTGATCGAGGAGATTGAGGTAACTCTCTTATGGCAAAAGAATTCTTTTTCATTCTATATTCCCCACACCCATTGTCTTGGATCATGAGCTTAATGTCGAATATGTTAGGAATGAAGGGTGTCTTGGTCCCAGAAGTGGAGGTGATGTTGGATGGGTCTATATATGAAGTGGAGGGAACTTCATCATATTTTAGGACCTGAGGGACTTTGTAGAACTTGGCTTCCAAATTCTTGCAATAGGCGAAAGGTTCAGGGTCACCATGAATTGTGACCTCTTCATTTTGGTATGAAAATTTGACGCATTGGTGAAATTTTGAGGCGATTGCCTTCATCCCATGGATCCATGGGAATCCTAGGAGGATATTGTAGGGAAAATCAAGGTCGAGGACCTAACATGTGGTTTCCATAGTAGCTGGCCCTACTTGGATTGGGAGTTTGATAGTGTCTTGATACACTCTTTCTTGGTTATCATACTCTTTGATTGTAATGCCTTTGTATTTCTTAATGGAATCCTCAGAGATTCCCAAATTTTTTATGAGCTTTAGAAAAAAAATGTTGAGGCTTGAACCTCCATCCACCAAGACCCATTTGACTTTACTTTTGTGAATCAAGACTGCAAGGTGTAACACATGGTTATGAGATGGTTGGGTGGGGAATTCCTAATTGGAAAAGGTGAGGAGATTCAGAATGGTAATGTTGTTGACCATAGCTTGAAACTACTCCGTATGAAGGTTGGGGGAGATAGTAGATGAAGCTAATGCTTGTTCAAGTATTTCCCTGTGGGTGGCTGAAATCTTCAGTAGCTCAATGATGGAGATCTGAGCAAGGGTTCTCTTTAATTGATCTAGGATGTTGTAACCATTAGGGAAATATTTTTGGTTTGCAGTAGAGGTCTTAAGTGGTTGTGATACCCCAAAAATAGTGACCTTGTCACCACATGTGGTGACTCCACAATTAGCATATTCTCCCTTGATGCTAACAACAATGACCAATTCATCAAGACATGCAACAACTCCTTCGTATACATGGTTCACTTTGCCAAAAAAAATCTTGTTTTTATCATTTCCTTGATTGTGGCTGGGCATCGGATTTGTGTATATTTTCAGATCTTGGTTACTAGCTGATTGCTTAACGTTTATGATTTTATCATCAATGAGATCCTCGATGATGTTTTTCAATTTCATGTAGCTGGTAGTTGTGTGTCCCTTGAGTTTATGATAATCACATAGGAGATTTTCGTTGTACCAGGGTGGCTTCACCTAGGGTTCATTGTAATTATCATGGGTGGGGACTTTGATGAGGCTATAATTAAACAAATTTTTCATGATGGATTCAATTGACTCCTTGAGGGCTATGAATTTTTTCTTGGGGATATACTTTTTTCACGGAGATGGTCCTCCTTGATTGTTGAGATTATTGATTTGATTTTGGGGTGGTTGTTGGTTTACCACATTTGTTTGTGTGCTATTTCAATTATTGTTCTATGGTTGATGACAACCTTGGCATCCACTACTCCATCATTGGTGACATTTTGGTTCTTCACCCATGTGTGAGGTTTGTCATTGTAGATAGTAGATGGGCGATTGTCCTGATGTTTAGGGTAAGTAGGAATGCCCCCTTGTGTAACAAGAGCTTGCTCAATATTGAGCACCTTGGGGATCAGTTGATCGTACATGGTGATGCATTACATCTTCAGATATAATGCCAAGGTCTTGTCTATATTGGCAATGATGGTACAAGCTTTTTGTTCCTCTTGCATGACCCATTTGCTTTGATTTGACTTGGCTCACCGTCATTGGAGAAAGGCGGTGAATGATTCCCCCTTACACTATTTGAGCATCGAAATTTCTTCCAAACTAACATCCACACAAATTTTGAATGCATAATTTTGGATGAATGCGTCTTTAATTTCTTGAAATGTTTTAATGCTTGTAGGTAGATGAGAAAACTATTCCATAGTGTCACCAACCAAGCTTCAAGGGAATAGCCACATTAGATGTGTCATTGTATACGAATTCCATGCAATGTTCCTAAAACTCCCTGATGTGATCTTCAGGGTTTCCTATCCTGCGATATTTATGAAATTTGGGGATTTTGAATCCTATTGGGAAAGGTACCATTGCCAAACTTCTATCAAACAGATAGGGGCACAAGTTTCTAGGTGCCTGATTGTCTTTCCCAATTGAAGATCTAACACTTGTTGTGAGAGCAGTTTGATCTATGTTGTCACATCACCTTGTAGATTAAGAGGTGGGGTGAATACGTTCTAGGGTGTGGGATTGATGGGTGGGACGTTGGTGTGGTTTTTTTGCAAGCTTTGTTGAGCAAGTGATGCCTACGTTTGTTGTTGAGCCAACAACGCTTGTTGTTGGTCGTGTTGTTGTTGTGCTAATAATGCTTGTTGTTAGTCATGTTGTTGTTGTGCCAATAATGCTTATTGTTGGTCATATTGATATTGTAATTGATACTTGCAAGGCTTGTTCATATGCTTCTTGTTGCGCTTGTAATTGCGGTTGGTATTGTGCTTGCGCTTGGAATTGGGCTCGTGCTTGAGCATGCGCTTGTTGGATTTCCTATGCAATATGAGTGGCATGTGCGACTTGTGCAGCTTGTGAAGCTTGAGCTGGTTGCACAACTTGGGCAGCTTGTGCGGCTTGCTATTGTTGTAATAAGGTTTGGGGTTGTGCAACCTATTGTGCCTATTGTGCTGCTAATTGTGCCTATGCTTGCTGAGCAGCTTGCTGATTTTGGAGTGCTTTTTGTTGGGCAGCTTGTCGAGTAGCTTGCAATGTCATGGTGAATGAATTGGTCGTGTTGTGCTTTGGTGGTAATGGTGGTGGATAGGAAGAACACCAACCATTGTGATGAGAGAAAAAATTGTGTTAATGATCAAGTGTTGAGCTATGGATGGTATGATCGAGGTGCTTGATCCAGGTATGTGCAGGATCATGATAGGCTAAAAAGTGGTGATATGTACGTGATATGATGACTCATGTGGCTGACAACTTTTTTTTTACCCAAAATTGATGAAATGAAAAGGGTTTTTAAAGGAGATTCTTAGCTTTCCACCAATATAAATTATGCTTTACTTTGAATTTAATAAATAATTATTATTCAGTTTCTATTTTAATTATGACTAACGTCCTGATTGATAGGCTGATTGAAAAAAATCTATATCTTTCAAACGATATCACATTTTTTTAAATCTAAAACATGCATCACATTCTATGCTTTACATACTATAGGATTAAAAAAAGAAAAATTGAATTTCATGAAGTTTTGACCAAGTTAAGGTGGTTAGACATACGAGTTTTTATATTTTTTAAAATTTGTAATAAAAAAATCATAATTAATTATTTATTTGGAAAAAAAATACAAAAAAAGATGCATCACATTGGGACATGAGTCCTCTACTTATATCTAAAATCTTATAAAAAAATATTATCATTTTATTGTGTTTAGGGTGGTCAAACATACACCTACTTCTTATTTTTTCCCTGAAATTTAAGTACTACTGCATTGAAATTTCAAACTTTCACCAAATAGATTTTTTTAATTTTTAAATAAACCTAGTAGTTTAGAAACTACATTCAATTTGCTACAAATTTTTTTCTTACATATTTTTGAAATAATATAGATAACTTATTCAAATATTTTTTCCATGATGATCCTGCAAATACCCGTTCCTGAGAAACCATTATTTGAAGAATGGTGGATGTGTTGATCGCTTTGGTTGCTTCGATGGTTGCCATATGTTGTTGTGATACAGATGGCACAACTAGTGGATTTGATAAGGTGTTCTGACTTGATTGATTGATGGCAAGAAGAGGAGGAAGACCTAACCTGAGGAATGATGTAGATGTTAGTAGTAGGGGTGGAAATGGTGGAAAGATAGGTGGTGCAATCCTTGGAAGTGATGATGAGGGATCCAAGATTCCCCCTACTACAAACAAGTCATCCTCTCCTTGTGAGATAGGGATAGAGGTTTGTGTGTCTAGAGAATAGATTGATGTTGAATGAAAGGAAGTTAGGTTGCTGGTATGATGGAATGTGAGAGGGACATACAAGTGTGACAAATTTACTAGGATGGATTGATCCATTGTGATACTTGCATTCAATTCTCGGTTGGCCACAAGGCGATGCTTTTGGAGTTCGTGAAGCATGGCACTTCCCTTGTTGGCAACCGGTGGGATTGAAGTGATAGATAATATGATTTGGGGTATATCTTGAGTGACACTTTGAAGTGGAAGTGTGGATGCAGTTGAGGGCATGATTCCAAGAAATCTCTCCATAATAGTCCTTACGCCAAAGTCAGGAGGGATTTTAGCCCCTTTTTTTGCTAACTCTAACATGTATTGGGATGGGTACAAACTTAGCATGGAACTAACAATTCGGTGATTCTTAGGGTTTTGTACCATTTCTAGAAGTTCTTCTTGTGTCATCCCATTTTTAGTGATGTCCTCTACATGACCATCTTGAGGTATTTTAGGAGGATTGATTGGGAGGTCAATAGTTATTGTCGGGTCGAATGTTGTTTTGGTTTGACTTAGATCATTCAAAGTGGATGTTTCTTTGTTTTGCTCCATATTCTTCTTGTGTTGAGATCGATTTTGAACCATAAAATAGAGATGAATTTTAAGGAATGTAAGAGATGAACCTCTAACCCCTTAGATTGGTCTAAACCTTAGGCTCAAAGAAGAGAAGAACTAGGATAATTTAAGGATCAAAGTGCTGATGGGGATGAGATAAACGAAAGATGGATGATACAGATGAATGAAATTCTTGAGGAACCTTGAAGGAGATGCTAAACGTTAGGACTTGATCTGATTGGTATTTAGATTGGTTGATTTTAATAATGAACTTGTAAACTCTAGGAGATTGTGTTGGCCTAGAATGAACTTGTTCACAAGAGGATAATTTGACTAAGTGTGTTAAGTCAAAAAAAGTTATAATGCACTTGTAAAATCTAGAAAGTTCTGTTATCCTAGAGTAAACTCATACATAAGAGGATAGTTTGACTATGTGTGTTAAGTCAAACAAGGTGATTTTGGATAATGAACTTGTAAACCCTAGGAATTTGTGTTGTGGGTATGTGTAGGATCATGATGGGCCAAAAAGTGGCAATATGATGGGTATGTGGCTGACGACTTTTTTTTTACCCAAAATTGATGAAACGACTAAGGGTTTTTAAAGGAGATTCTTAGCTTTCCAACAATATAAATTAAGCTTTACTTTGAATTTAATAAATAATTATTATTCATTTTCTATTGAATTACGACTAAAGTCTTGATTTTTAGGCTGATTGAAAAACATCTATAGCTTTCAAATGGTATCATATTTTTGAATCCAAAACATGTGTCACATACTATAATATTAAAAAATAAAAAAATGAATTTCATAAAGTTTTGACCAAGTTAAGGTGGTCAGACATACGAGTCTTTATAGTTTTTAAAAGTTGTCATAAAAATATTATAATTAATTATTTACTTGGAAAAAAATTATAAAAAAATATGCATCACATCGGGACATGAGTCCTCTACTTATATTTAAAATATTATTAAAAAATATTATCATTTTAATGTGGTTAGGGTGGTTAGATCGACACCTACTTCTTATTTTTCCCCTGAAATTTAAGTACTACTGTATTGAAATTTCAAATTTTCACCAAATAGATTTTATTTTTTTGTAAATAAATCTAGTAATTTAGAAACTACGTTCAATTTTCTACAAATTCTATTCTTACATATTTTTGAAATAATATAGATAACTTATTCAAATTTTTATGTCAAGTTACCTAACTCTAATTTTTCTGAATTTTTTTCCACTTAAGGGCCTGTTTTTTCCATGATGATCTTGCACATACCCTTATCCTAGAGTAAAATCATACACAAGAAGATAGTTTGACTAAGTGTGTTAAGTCAAATAAAGTGGTTTTGATTTTTCCTAGAAGTTTAGCATAAATGATGTTTACAAAGTTTCCAAGAGTTTTTGGTGAGATGATCTTTGATTTTGATGGTTGAGGGATGAATGAGAGTGATTGATTTTGATCTTAGACTTTGACCTAGATAAAAATCTTTCTTACAAGACCTCAGTTTTGAAGAACACGCTTGATACTCCCTATGTGAGAAAATAAAACCTTGAAAAAGATTGGGATTTTGTTGATAATAAAA
Source organism: Sequoiadendron giganteum (assembly GCA_007115665.2). Classification (NCBI taxonomy): domain Eukaryota; kingdom Viridiplantae; phylum Streptophyta; class Pinopsida; order Cupressales; family Cupressaceae; genus Sequoiadendron; species Sequoiadendron giganteum. Next base: position 268,089,966 of record CM021105.1, read on the forward strand.
CTTGTACAAGATACCTAGGTTGTTTCTCTAAGCTTTCTTGTAGAAGTTGTAAGCCAATATTTCTCTAACTTGGAGGAGTCTTTCAAGATGCTCCTCACGAGCTTTTGGACTAAGACTTTTGAACTTTGGTTTTTTAGATTTTGATTTTGCGGGAAACAATCTGAAAGAACAAATGTGTGGGGTTCAATTGTCTTTTAACTTTGTTTAATGAGTTCTTTTTACCACAAACAATTCTTTGATTAAAGTTTCAAACTAGATGTCTAATGTCATAATTTCTTCTCATCCCATAAAGTCCATTATGTGGAAAATCAAAGAAATTAAGGCAAAAGTTTCCTATTGTTGACTTTAGTGAAAAAAAATGACGGTAAAACCCAAGTACTTAGATGCCTCTAAGGATGAAATCCCTAGGGCAAGCAAGAGCTCTTGAATTCACCAAAGGTATTTGCTTCCCTAAAGGGTTCAAAATTTTGAAGATCTTGTGAATGTTTGTTTTCCAATATTTTCTAGATTCAAGCAAAGTTTTTTGATTCCAATGACATGCACAACCCTAGGTTGAAAAGACAATATTTGTTGGGTTCCCACTTGGATAAATTCAGCTACACATATTCAGTGTGGATGATTAGATGCTTGACCACACTGGCTCCCCTCCATGGCACACACTTCTCGGGTCAGCCAAGCATCAGTACCCATAAATCTCCCATGGAATACTTTACATCTCTACAACAAAATCACATGTATATGTGGGGCGGCTTCAAAGGACATGACCTTTTGCACCAACATATAGTTAAGAATTTTGGCCTTTGCTAAACAAGGGGTTTTAATGCGGGCATTCCATTCGTGGGGGACCATCCATTCGGTGAGAGACTATTGCTACCCTTCCCATTAGAACAATCCTTATGATATTGGCCTTTGTTCCAATATCCACACATATATCCCAGGTGGAAGTCGATTGGCTTTAGTGTGTTCTGGTTGGGTCGTTCCCTTGGGTGATTACTTTTTCCCACAAGGCAGGCCCTCTAAGATAAAAAAAGCAAGTAAGAAATATTTGTAACTCGATCAATCTTTGTTGCAATACAAAGAGAGAGAATGTGCACAATATCCTCCACTCACACTCACAAGTTTTGTTCAATTTTAAGGTACCCAAATTGAAATGTGGAGGCAATCTTTTATGCAACTTAATGTCACCAAAAAGGTTTTTGATTCTCAAGATCGACGTGAAACGTGAGAGAAGTGCATACGCCTTTTTAAATGGGATTAATTTGCAAAAAACATTACAAGACACAAAAGGACATGTTCATTTTAATTTCCAAAGGAAAATTTGAGTTCTTTTTAAAGCCCCAAAATTAAAATGTGAGAGTTGTTTTGTCAAATTCTTAGAACCCAAATTGAAATTTAGTAAGTTTCTAAGGTTCAATTTTAATCCAACTTTGAAAAGATCAAATCAGTGATTGATTTTAAACCCCAATTGAAAAGTGAGTTGGTTTAAAATAGAAAATGAAAGCAAGAACTGGAGCCTCGGATTATAACCACAAGCATTAAAAAATGTTTTTTTTCAAGTCTTAATTTCAAAAAATTTCCAACTCCAATTCGTTCGCCTTTATTTGAATTCTGATGCCCAACTCCAATGCGGACCTAACCTATCAAACATCACAAAGTAAAATATTAGAAATAATATTTATTTCAAAGATTTAATGACAATTTATCATAGCGAATACACTTTCAAACAAAATGAATGCATTCAATGATATCCGTTAATGCAATAGTTCCTCCTCTGGAAAATTTATAAAAGAGGTCTAAATCATGAATTGATAATCACCTAATTTGGGAAAAACTATAGATTCAATGCCTATGAGTTGATATTTTCAATCTTGAATGTATTCTAGCTATGACAATAAAGGTAACATGGGCCACTTACAATCTGAGATTTTGATTTTCAATGCAATATTGGTGAGACAGCAATATGGATACACTCCCTTAGCCTAACCTCAAAGGTAGGAAAACAATATTAATTCATCCACTACCATGCTAGTTGAAAAAGACTAAAAATATAATATCCTTAAACTTTCAACATTGAATCTACATCAATTCGTTTTATATATATATAAAAAAAGTTGTCAACTTTAATATGTCAATGCAAATGAAAACGAAAACCAAGCTTTCAATTGTAGTGCATAGTTGGGAATGATCAGATCTCCATCATAAAGGACAAGCATAATTATCTTTTGGACAAGCCACGCCTGAGGCTAGTAAAACTCCATACATATTCCAAGGACAAAAGACAAAATACTAATACGAGCTGATCCAAACCGTGCAATGCTTGTTAACCTTGAAAGAAATTAATGACTTCAATTACTATTAAAGATTAATGTGAGAAGTTGTAACTCTATTGTCGAATAGAGGGATGGTATCGGACATCAACTGGAAAAGTTATCGGCCTTTATTGATGGATTTCGTAAGAAATGACAGTTGATTTTGTTAAATCTGTTAGGGCTATGAAATTCCAATAAACTAAATCTACATCAAAGATTTTCCCCATTCTACTTGCATTGATGTTAGTCCTCTATGCCAGGTTTCATAAATGATATGGTAAGTTTATCATAAATAGACTGCCCACCCAATCTTAAATTCTTTTCATAATCCTCATGGCTAGAAAATCTTCCCGCCCTTCAAATGACCAAGTTATCAATCGTGGTGTCTGGATTGACAGGGAGGACAAACTCTTGTCGGAATATGTCAAATTTAAAAGCTAGACCTCCATTTCCTGAAATATCTACATTCTAATAGATCTTGTCACTTTCATTTTGTGCAGTGCATGTCCTATTCCACTGTCTATTTGGCAAGTTTAGTTCTAATTCCAATGTTCAGTTTCACCACTAGAAATAACATCTTATACCAATTAACACTATCACACCATTAAGGCATATCATTTGTGTTGTTCCATGATGTGACTAATTGCATTTTGGAACTCAACTTGTGATAACCATTGAACTGTTGTACTGACCCACAATCTAATAAAACATTGTAAATATAAAGAAAATGAATCAGATATTATGAGCATCTAGAGAACTAAACTTTGTTCGATGAGACTATTTGACAGTGTGAAACATCGAACTAGGCATGCAATTATTTGAGATGGATTAAAAATGCTTGAGAAATTTTTGAATATAATTAATGGTAGTTGTAAAGAGGTGTTCCAAAAACTTTACCAGCATCCTTCCTGCCTATGTTGGAAAGGGGGCTTTTGAATAGGGCAGAACAATACATCAACGCATAATGGAATGAATGTTTATTATCATATGCTTTGTTAATCATGTATATAGAATGTGGAAACATACATAAACTGCACAACTAATTGACAAAGTGTCATCTCATGGAATGAAACAATCACAAGGTGTGCAAAAAATGGTTGAAGAGGGGCTTGGATGATCTCTAGGAAAATGAGAATTGACCATTTTGAACTATGAAATGCCAAAACCACTGCCAAATTATTGATTAAAATAACATGCACACAATTTTCAAAACATGAATGATTCAAATCCATCAATTTAAACATAGACCAGACACAAACTATTGGACACCATAATGAAGTTAAGATGATCTGACACCACATGCTTATTTACTCAGAGTTTGGCTTAATATCGGCCACAAAGTTAGCAAGATTCCAAAAGTGATGCTTTATGTTGATATTTCAACCCAAAGAAAGGTTGGCCTACAATATTGTTAGGAATTTAAATTCTACAATAAATTTTCATAACAAAAAAAAATTCTAATGAAATTTGCACAAAGATCATACACAATGAAAAAAAAAAAAAAATCTTGGGAAGAAAAAAAGGCAAGGATCCCGTCACAAAGTAGACACAAAGATAGTGCCAAAGGCAAAATATCTGCAAATATCTATCAGTTTAGAGAATAGTTGATTGAACAAAATATCAAAAGAAAAGTTTCCCTCCTTCTAGCGCCATTATGCAAATATCAAAATCTGCAAATGGTTAAAACTCTAACACACACATCATCAACATGGTTAATATTTCAAAACAAAGCAAACATTCAATATCCCTATGAAATAATACATCATGCTTCAAAATGAAAACAAATGACAAAGATGATCAAAGCATATAAAAACATGAAGTATACCTATTCCATAGTGGATTGGTGCTACTCTTTGTGTGGAAAGTAGCCCTTTCCCAACCCTTGACAAGCCAATGACGATGATGCAATGCTATGAAAATGGACAAAATTAGTTCTCAATGTGAAGAGAGTAACTTTGCATGATGTTGTGGATAGTGGATGATTGAAATGAAGGATAGCCTCTCCATTTATAGAAGAGTTTGATAAGGGAAGAAGCAAATGGGATGAATGTGGGATAAAAAAACCAACCAATAGGAAGAAGCCACTTGTTACCATGTGAATGGGCCAAGGATGTGCAAGTTTTGATGAATGTGCCAATAAATGACATTAGGTGGCCTTTTCAAATTTGAAATTTGGCTTGTTGGAGAGAGAAGAAAGGGGTCTTAAATGCCAAGTGGGGAACATGTAAGAGGGGAGTTAATGCTATGTTGTAAGGTAAAAGTCATTTGAGAGGGAGATTCAAATTGGAGGAATATTCCCTAAAGATGCCATGTTGAGGGAAATTAGAAGATTTAATAAATCAATTAAGTGATTTATTTGTGCAAGTGGGAAAAGCTAGACGATGTGACATGAGTTTAGATTAAATTAATTAGGATTGGATTAATTTAATGAGGGTTTAGATGATTTGATGTATTTGATTTAGATTTATTGATTAAAATAAATCAAAAGGACATGGAAAATGATCTAGGCATAGCTAAATAAATATTTTGATTTATTTAGCTAAAGGGGATGATGCTAGTATTAAAGATGAATTTATTTAATTTAAATGGAGGACTTTAGAGATTAATCAACTGAACTTGATTTATTTTATGAATGGATGAATATGACCTAATTAAATGCATGATGCCAATTTTGCATGTCTACACAACTAGAGTTTTCCATCAAGCATAAAAAAAACTTGAAGGTTTGGATGCAAATTGAGCAAGGTGGGCTACAACCTTTTATTGATAAACTCCATGGTCCTGACCCTAAGATAACTGAGTATTTTTCTAAACACTGGAAGAATGGTGAAATTATTCTCTCAGGGAGGAAGGCTAAGGTGGACGAGATTCTTATTGGGGAAATCATGGGTCTCTCGACTGAGGGGGTGAAGTTCTATCATGACAAAAAGTTTTCAGATGAAATTGTTATCAATTTTCCTAAATCTAATGAGGAAAGAAAGGAGTTGGTTAAAATCTCTAACAATTATTTTGATGTTGGGACGATTTTAAGAAGATTTGGAGGGAGGTGCTCAAAATTCTTATGGAGTACATTACGTTGGACAATAGATTTACCAGAGTCTATGGTTACCATTTCGCCCTCCTCAATCATTTTTGACATAAGGTAAGGGTCTCCTTTCCTCATTACTTGCTATGTTCATTGAATAACAGTATTGAGGAACATAGAAAAAACCCTAAGAAGAATCTGGTCTTGCATTCTGGCCTAATTTGGCTTATCCATGAGCATTTTAAAAATATGTCAGCCTTGTCTAACCCTTTATCGGCCTCGGCCTCAGAAGGATATGACACTGAGTCTAGTATGTCTAAGGGAAAAGATGACTTAGACACTAAGTGGGTTGAGGAAGACACTCCCCTCCCAATAAGAAAAAGAAGAAAACCCTTCAAGGAAAGCCTTTGAACAAAAAATATTGCCTTGTGAATACCCCCATTGGTACTTCTTAGGTGGAGAATGTCAAGATGAAGGAGCCCCCCATGATTAAGTTGGTTTCTTATTCTGGGGATTCTCCAAATGAGAACTCTGCTGCTCCCAAAGCCATTGAGGACTCTTATACCTCTTATCCTACCACTGACAGAGAGAAAAAATCTAAATTCCCTTGTGACCTCAATCCTGATGACCACTACTTCAAGCCGGACCGAGAATTTCCTAATGATATACTGGCTATTGCCAGAAATGATGTTGTTGACTATTTTAGAATCATGAAGTGGGTAATTCATGAGATAAAGGACATTAATTTAAAAAATAGGGCGGTCACTAGCAAGCTAGATGTGATGGAAGCTAAAGTGGCTTCCCAAAATTTTGTTGAGATTTTATGGACTTTGGAAGAGAAGATGGTGATGGTTGAATGCTTTCAAATAATGGTTGAGCTCATAGACAAGATGGAGAAGGAAAATGAGAACAAGGTTAAGCACCTGGAAAATGAAATTGGTAAGATTAGGGATACTATGAAAACCATCATGGAGCATAACCAAAGAGTTGTGAAATATAATGCTACAATCCTATGCCCTATGGTGGAGAAAATGGAAAATACCCAATAGGGGTCGTTGATTGTGGATCTGGAAGCTGACACTTGAATAAAAGAAAGCAAGAGGAATTTGGCCCCTCGAAGAGAACAAGAGCCAACCTGAAGAGAAAATTGGACTCTTCACCTTTGGAGATTTAGGACCTGAAGAAGCTGACCCAGGAAATGCGCAACCTCAAAGTTGAGGTTGTTGAGACTTTAAAGTCTCTTGGTTAGTTTTGGTTGTGCTTGTTGTTGGATTCTTGTAGGATTTTTGTTGGCTCTTGGTTGATGGTTGTTATCCTTTTTTTCCTTTTCCTTTTTGTTTCGCAGCCTTCCTTTCTTTGGGTTCTTTGATTGTTTATTTTTATCTAGCTTGTAAACTCTGTGGTTTCGGGTCCCTGTAAAACCTATTTTTTCCTCTATCAAAAACTATAGTTTTCCATCAAACATTCATTGAATGGTTGGCTTGAGAGAATGTGATGTAATAAAATCTCAATATTTGGTTGAAGCTAGTATTTGGTAGAAACCATTTACAAAAAAATGAGTCATGACTTTAAGTGATTTAATAACACACATGAATTAAAGACCAAATATCAATCTTTGTAAATCGAACAGCTCTAGGGTGATTCTAGAGGTTTGATTTCACAAGTCTAGTGCTATGTACATTCCATTTTGGAATGCAACTGCAACAATCCATCGAACATTCATTGAACGATGAAATAGTTTTGTACATTAATTTTATTTTCTGAATATATTGATGTTATATTAAATTACTAAATAACATAACTCGTTAATTTGGACTGACATCTAGCTTCAGATTGAATTTATAAAACATTTTGATTCTACATCCCATTATGGTGAAGCACAAGTTGTAGTTAAAAAATTTAATGTAAAATATATTGCATAATCTAATCAAGGATCTTCATCATGTTTTGATTATATGGGAAAAATAGGTTTTTGAAGGACCCGAAACCCTTTACAACTTTAGGCAAAAAAATTTTCTCAAAAGATACAACACTAGATTGTCAACAGCATCCAAACACCCAAAAATCGCAACAGATACAAAAAACTACTCCAAAGATAAACAAAGACGAAAAACAACCAAATAGCCTCAAGAAATAGTGGATATAAAGTAGTTCTAAACCACAAATGCAACCTTTCGACCACCATGAAAAAAATTAACAATGGACTAAGAGGAATGATTATGCTTAGGGAGACCTCTCTTCCTTCTTTGCACAACCATCCAAGAAAGATCATCATTTGAAGGAATAGAGCAAGGGGAAGTCAGAGGACAAGCCAACAAAGGTAAAAGAGTGTCACTCCCACAACCAACAACAACAATAGGAGTTGTAGATAAACTAGCTATCACATTAACAACAACAAAATCATCAGCAGTAATAGAAACAAACCCACCAGCCACAACAACAACTATGGACAAACCAACCATATTAGTAGCAACTATAGATGAACAAACAACTACAAAAGAACCACCAATACCAACAACAACAATTTTAGATCCAACAAAAACTATAGGAGACCTAGGAGAAACAACAACAACAATGGATGGCAACTGAGAACCATCAACAAAAGAAGCCACAACATTAGGGACCTAGTCATCATCCCTAGAATCATCATAAGATTCACCCACAATAAGATTCCCACAAAGAGCATCTTTTCATCAAGTAGCATAGCTCCAACAAGATTTTTGAGAGTTTGTAGCTAAATGACCTGTAGAAAAACATCTCCTACAATGGAAGGAAGACCTTCATAATCAAGAATTTGAGACCATGGTCTAGTCCCAACAATCAAAATAACCTCCCCAAGTAAATATTTTGAGGTATCAATATCCACAATAATGCGGGTCAAAGTAGGATGATCATAGATAAGAGAAGATGAATCAACCACAACAAACCTACCAATAGCATTCCCAATAGACTCAAAGCAAGGAGTCCAAAACTAGAGAGATAGGTTAGGAAGTCTAACCCAGGTAGGAACAACACTAATAGATTCAAAATGAGGGTTGAAAGAAGGGAACCAAGGCCAAAGAGAAAGTGAGCTCTTTCTTCATCATGTTATTTCATTTCATCAGAAGAATAATTAAATTCGCATTGGAAAAGGTATTAAGGGTAAGAAAATTGAAGGGTGAGCCATACAATTTTAATTCACCACAAAAATATTTTATTGGTTTAATTATAAGTTTAATTCATTGATGAAAATATTTTATTGGTTTGAAAACACTTTTAATTTTCCAATAAAAATATTTTATTGGTTCAAGATTATAGTTTTAATTCACCAAAAAAAAAATTATATTGGTTTTAACATAGTTTCAATTTTCTAACAAAAATATTTTACTAGTTTTAATACAAGTTTAGTTCACTACAAAAATATTTCATTGATTTGCAAATATGTTTGTTTCACCAATGAAAATATTTTATTGGTTTGAAAAAAGGTTTAGCTCACCAATTAATTATATTTTTGGTTTCAATAAAAGTATAATTCACCAATATTTTCTACAAACTTGTAGTGATTACAAAAGATTTTCCAATTGAATTTAAATTTTTTTCCAATAAATTTTTTTCTAATAAAATTAATATATTTTCAAGAATAATACGATATTCGCCATGATTTTATACCTTTTCATAAGGGGGTTTCTTAAAGTTAGCCTTGGAGTATGTGCGCTACTATATTTTCCTTTAAGATCCTTATTAGAGACCTTAGGGTTACTAGAACTTGTAAGCATATCCTCGATCATTTAATTTTCACATTAGAAATTTTGGCTCTAGGGTTTTTAGCAAGGGTAAGAGTCAAGGAACATTGATACAACACACTTATCAAACCTTGAAAAAGGAAAGGATAAGCTACCTTATTAATGTATTTCTCTAATGAAGACAAAAAATAAAAAGGTAAACTTAGTATGGGTGATCCCACAATAGTGGTTTACAATTTTTGGCCAAACTGGACACTGGAATTATTATTTTTAACTAAATCTTCACATTCGGGCACCTATAGTGGCTAAACTGTGAGGAATTTGAAGATGATGCAAACTAGAGTTTCATCAAATTTTTTTTGTAGATTCTAAAAATATATTTTTCAAAATTTTTGGAATAAGATTTCACTTTTTTTTCCATCTCCCATGAAAACTAGTTTTTTTCAGAAAACAACATTTTTAAAAAGTGACACTCACCATATACAACATAAATTGTTTTGTATGAAGAATAAAATTATAATTTTTTCAAATTTAAATTTTTAATTATGATATCTAGAACTTTCATTTGGTCTCATAGTTTTTTATTGAATATTTTTTCCTTAATAGAGTTTCGAAGTCAAACCAATTGCAATTCAGACATAGGCAGACTGTATACACCATAAGTTTTTTTGTATGTATCGAAATTCAATTTTTCTTTTAATGGATCAAGGACATGAATACCTAGCATGAACATATTTAAAAAAAATTATTTTGATAATTTTCTATTTTTCCACATGTGCAAAACAAAGAGCTTGATTTTCGGTGATAAACCTATGTTTAATAAAACTAAAAAAACACATACATAATAAAACCAAAACATATTAAAATTATATTCATGGGATAGCTCATTTTGAGGAATACCATAATAATTTGAAATAAATTTTAAATGAATTCATTTGATCCCCTAAAAGGTAAATCAAAAGTGATTTTTTATTAGCATTTTGATAGGTGTAAAAGAGACTCATTTATAGGTATGGTTTAAAACTAGCAAGGTTCTATCCAAGGGGTTTTGATCTAAGGTGGTTTGCTCAAACCCTTTTTAATTGGAATCCTTAAAATGGAACTTTTAAAGGCTTAAATCATTATATTTTCTAAAAATATGTGATTTTAGCAAAAATCAGTTCCTCTCAGAAATTGTAAACCAACTTTGTGGGATCACCCGTTACATATTTCCATGTCTCAAATGAGAAAGAAGGGGAAATGATAACCATGCACTATTATAAACCTTTCTTCCCAAGTAATGTACATCATAAATATGTAGACTTGCCATTGGCCAAGGCATGGGAAATTCCTCTCTAATATAACCATTTTGCAACCTCTTTATCTTTTCTACTTTCTCTAGAAGACATCAATGTAGCTTTGATAGCTTATTTTTTCTAGTTCTCTTCACCTTCATTCCTTCACAACTAAAAACAATTTCCTTAGCTATAATATTCTCCATGATAGTTAAATTAACCCCACCAATATTAACAACTTCCTTCTTTCATGAATTTACAAACTATGAGGTTAAAGTATCATTAAATCCTCTCATTGCATAAAAAAACAAGGTTAAACCCTTCTTTCAAAGATTTCACATAATTCCATATTATATTTTAAAGCAACACAAGATAATAGTTCAAGTCTAGCATGAATATTAATGCAACCATGTATACATGGAATAACTAAAGTACATGCAAATCAACATAAAAAAGAATGGTTATGTTCTTGAAGTTGTTGTTTAAAGGTTATATAAATATGCATGACCAATAAATAATATGTCCTTACCATTAGAAGAATAACTTGTTAATTATGGTGGCTATGCAAAATGACATGTTCATAATATGAGTGCTTGGTTAATATCTATTCAATCTTTGGAAAGCAACACCAATCAATCATTATAGTGATCATCCATGTAGACAAATCATGTTTAAAAATATGTGTGATAGGCTGAAATCATTATTATGAGACAATCAATATTCCATACAATGGCTAGACAATTGAGAACATTAGTATTCTATGAGGACATGTCTTAGATATTATATAGCTACTTGAATTTATAGAAAAAAGGTTACACACAATAGATTATGATATAGTAATAGATGTTAAATATGATTTTTTTGTCATGATATTGAGGTCATCTAAAAATACAATTATAAAAGAAGTGTAAGTTATAAACCAATAGATTGAGACTTTGCTTAAGATATTTTTTATTAAATATTTGTATTTTAAATAAGATAATTGTAACTATGATGGTGGGTTTCTCTCTATAATGTGTTTCTTGTTTTTTGCATACTATTTCATGTGCTTCTTTCAGTGTTTCTAACTATATTGTATAACCATTATAATAATAATTCCATATATCACATAACCCTAAATTATTCCTCTATCTTATTTTTATCCGTCAATTATAATAGGTATCAAAATCTTAGCACAATTTAATTGAATTCTTTATGATTTTCATATAAATTTCATCTTTTGAAACTTAGTTTTTATAATTACAATTTATAAAATAAAATTTATAGAGTTTCAATATCATGCCACAACAACCTTCAAGTATCTAATTCATTCATAAGTTCAATGGTATATATGAACCAAAAAAAGACAAAGAATTACCCAATTACATAAAAATCAATACACCTCTTTCACATAAAAAATAATAAATTCATTATTAACCAAATTGAATTATTTAATAGATACTTTTTCATTAATTAAGTTTGAACATTATTCAACAAAAAAAATTAAAAAGAATATGTTGACAAAAAAAAATCTTTGATTTTTACTACAAAACTTTAACTCTAAGCACTCTAATATAGTATATGATTTTTTTCTAAAGAAAACTCTATTTTTTAAAAAATATTTTTTTATATTTCCAAAAATATCAATTTAAAACCAAAAATTATTTTATAATACTTTTATTATATATTAATAAAAAATTAATTACAATAATTATCCTCTTTCATAAAGATTCCTATACTAAAACATTTATTATCCAAATTATACTTTTCAAATAAATTTTCTACTAATTTTAATAAATTCATTATTTTGAATTATAACTAAAAATTGAATATATTTAATTATTCTAATATTTAATTTTTTATTAATATAAATTGTACATACAATATATTAAATAAAATAATATTATGTTTATTATTTTCAAAAGAAATTGGTATAATAATCCATTTATAATTGACTATTTTATGAATTTATTGATGAAACAAGAATTATTAATTTATTGCATTTGATTAATTAATTAATTTAATTTAGTTAATTCAATAACATTATTTGATATAATTGAATCATTGGTTTGCTAAACTTAAAATACCAAAACCTGCTTTCTTCAAGCCATATTTTAATCAAATATCACATTTCAATAAAAATAATATTTCAATATTCTAATATTAACATTTAATTAAGTTATCATGTCTAATCAATTTTTTTATATTTCTATTTTTGTTATAAGAATTTTTTTTTAATTTTTAATAATGAAATGAATTTAGACTTATAGATTTAATTTTCTCCATAAATTTCATATATATTAAATAATTTATTTTAAAATATAATATATATTAATATGAATTTTTTGTTAAGCAATTAAATATATTGAATTCTTTTTATAATATTATTATTTATTTTTTAATCATAAAATGTAAATTTATTATTTAAATTTTAAATTGTTTGATTAAATAATTAATAATTTATTTTCTTAAAAAATTATATTATAATTTAAAAAAATAATAATTAAAATAATAAATATTGATTTTCAACTTTTATTCTAATAGAATAAATATTAACTTAAAAGATTATAATATTAAATTACAATCATCCTAATCTAAGTAAAATGATAATCTAAATTGATTATGCATTTCTTTTTACATTATTTCAAAAATAAAATTAAACTCTTTCAATATGTAGGATGTTTTTTTTTCCTTTTTAAACTCCATCAACGTTTTATGGTGATAATCTCAAAATTGATATCTTGATGAGTTGTATGGATTGGAAAATTAACTCGATTGTTCCTCATATTTGGCTTTTTCTTTTCCAGCTGTGGGAATCATCTTTATTCTAACTCGATTGCACTTTTCCAAATAGATTGTCGCCATCTATTTATTCTAACCTTGCCATTAAGTTTATGAGATTTCATTTTACTTTAAAAAAATAAAATCAAAATGGCATCTTTGAAGGTGCATGTTATCGAGAGAATGAGAGTTCTTATTTTGTAAGTTGCTTTATTCTATATTGTCATTTTCTTGTTAAAAGTGTGGTGTATTTTTCATGCTTAATAATTTAATGGGTTAATCATTTAAAGTTTTTTAATTTTTAATTTTGTTTAATATATTTATTAATTAGTTTTTATGTATCTATTAATGACTATATATTTAAGGGTTGAGTAATATTTTTATTTTTTTATTGTGAATGGTTGAATTTGTAGACAAGAAGTATAGTGCAATAATGTGATCAAAGAGTATTAGAGTTTTCTAGTGTTTTTATAGTTGAATGTAGTCATTGCAACAAGTTTGAATGGGGTTATGTGTTTATATGTGAGAAAATCTTCTATGATTGATTTTAACTATGTTTATGAAATTAATAAAAACCGGAGATCTTTTGGTGGTTGAATTTTTCCCTCACTAAAGATTTTCTTAGGATAAATATGGTGTTATTATGATTTTTCTTTCTACTTTTGTGTTTAATTATGTAGGTTGCATGGTTATATGGTACTCTTTGGGACCCTCTAGCCATGACTAAATTAAAATGATGGCAAAGCAAGGTTGATCTAGTATTTGTATTGGTGTAGGACTGAGCACACCTAGGTGATATAGTTTTTCAAAATGAATTTTTGCAAATGAAGTGGGGATTTTTGTTTAAATTAAGGAGTAAGTAAAATATTTGGAAGTGCTACATTATTTGACATATATGTTTATTTAATATTGACATGAACTTCAAAGTGGGGGGAATTTTTAATGGTAAAATTTGTGCACCTATGGGTGACCCCACAAAGTTGGTTTACAATTTTTGGGAGATTCTGATTTTAGCTGAAATCACATATTTTTAGAAAATATAATGATTTAAACCTTAAAAAGTTTCATTTTAAGGATTCTAATTGAAGAGGGTTTGATCAAACCACCTTAGATCAAAACCCCTTAGATAAAACCCCATTAGTTTTAAACCATACCTACAACGAATCTTCTTTACACCTATCAAAATGCTGATAAAAAATCACTTTTGATTTACCTTTTGGGGGATCAAATGAATTCATTTAAAATTTATTTGAAATGATCATGGTAGTCCTCGAAACGAACTATCCAATGAATATAATTTTAATATGTTTTGGTTTTATTATGTAATTTTTTTTTTAGTTTTATTAAACACAGTTTTTTCATCGAAAATCAAGCTATTTGTTTTGCACAATGTAAAAAAAATAGATTATAAAAAAAAAAATTAAAAATATGTTCAGGTTGGGTATTGATGTCTTTGATCCATTAAAAAAATAAAATTGAATTTTGATACATACATAAAAATTTATGTTATATACAGTCTGTGTATGTCTAAATTGTAATTGGTTTGACTTCGAATCTTGATTAATGATAAAATATTTAATAAAAAACTATGAAACCAAATGAAAGTGCTAGATATCATAGTTACAAATCTAAATTCAAAAAAATTATAATTTTATCCTTCATACAAAAAATTTATGTTGTATACAGTGAGCGTCACTTCTTAGAAATGTTGTTTTAAAAATAAAGCTAGTTTTCAAAAGAAATGGAAAAATAAGTGCAATCTGATTCCAAATTTTTTGAAAAAAATATATTTAGAATATGTAGACAAAACATCACAAATCACTAGTTTTCATCATCTTCAAATTCCTCACGGTTTAGCCACTATAGGAGCTCAAAAGTGAAGATTTGGTTTAAAAAAATTATTTTAGTGTCCAGTTTGCCCAAAAATTGTAAACCAGTATTGTGGGATCACCCCTATAGTATTCCCTAATTACATTTTTGTTTATTTTGAGGTAATATCTTAACACACACATATAATTAAATGAAACAATGTTGTATGAATTTGCATCCATTCCCCTAGGCCCTTTATCTATTTACAAATATATGCACCCCTATGTATTTAGCCTTAATCTATCCATTTGCACACATAAAACCTTCTAGTCACAAACTTGCCTCTTTAAATTTAGAATTAAAAATTCAAATTAAGTCAATCAAACCCTTTAAATTTCTTATATTGAGCTAACCGAACTCATTTTTTATCAATGATATGTGCTAGTATTCAAAGATATTCACTACACTAATTTTAATCATCTTCAAATCCATAAATCAAGAATTCATGTATTTGGTGTATTAAAAATAGTAAATAATTTCCAAATTAGACACTTGTATATTGTATTTGATATTATTCAATTTCAAATGTTTGATTAATGCCCAATGTCATCGTAGCTCGATTGTATGACAATCTAACATGATATTTATTAATACAACTAGTCAACTCTCAAAAAGTTAAAGCAAAGAACTAGACATGAGATCAAGGATATAATGTTACAAAATGCTAAGACTAATCTAGAGATCAAAAATATAGATACATCACTATGATAAAAAATATAGATACATCATTATGGTCACAAATCTATCCCAATTATGTGAACTTGCTCTGTGATATGATAAAGATTTAAAATAAAATATAAAAACAACTATATTAAAATATATTATTTTCAAAACTATTTTAGATTAATATTTATTTACTATTATCATTGAATTATTAAATTAAATTCATATATTTTCCTCTGCATTTCCATTATTATATATCTTTTAATTTTCAACTACTCATAATTCAACTATATATATATCCTAAGCATTATTAAGAAAGAGAAGCTACTTAAAAAAGAAAAACTTACTAGAAACGAGCTCTTACCAAGCATGAAAGATTCAGATGTCTCTTTATGATGAAGAGTTGATTTGTTTTACTAACTTATTTTGTTGAAATCTTGACAAATCTTAAAAGAAGAGAAACAATTATAATTTTGTTGCTAAGATGGTTTGGTGGTCCTTTCTGCTTAAATCTGTAAGCCACC
Organism: Sequoiadendron giganteum; assembly: GCA_007115665.2. Lineage (NCBI taxonomy): Eukaryota > Viridiplantae > Streptophyta > Pinopsida > Cupressales > Cupressaceae > Sequoiadendron > Sequoiadendron giganteum. Next base: position 268,106,112 of record CM021105.1, read on the forward strand.
TTTTCTTTGAACTAATGCTTATCTTCAAGGCAAAGTTTTCATCGATTATTTTTGTCTCAATTTTTTATGATTCTTATGGAATCGGTCATCTTTATTTCCAATAAAATTTTAAGCTGAACAATCTTGACAAAAGGTAAATTATTTTAAAGTCGATACTTTGCTTGGTTATATGGATGAAAAATGAACTTGATTGTTTCTCATCTTTAGCTTTTTCTTTTCAGCATACTTTAAAGTTTATTAATATTAAAGTTTTTATCAAAATCAAAATGGCATCTATAAAGTTGCAGGCTATCATGAGGATTAGGGTGTGCATGCTCTGATTTTTCTTTTGAGCCTACCATGTCTGTTCTTGTTTGGGAAGCCATGTACGCGGGAAGTTATTCAGCGCGGACTGCGTTGCAAGATTTTGCGCTGCGTGTTCAAGTAGAATGGTTGGTACGGATTTTAGTACTACTAGCATGATGTTGCAGCTTGTTTTGGTTGTTCTGGGTGCACGCAGATATCTTAGTTCAAGTGGAATTTTGCGTTTTATGGTTTGGGGAGCCTACATCTCTGCGGATGCTGTGGTCATTTCTGCTCTTGGGACCATGATGCATAGTGATCGGAGCGAGATCTACGGAATATGGGCTCCAATGTTACTAATGCATTTAGGAGGACCAGATGCCATAACTGCCTATTCCATGGCTGATAATGAGCTGTGGTTAAGACATGGATTCAATATGGTTTATCAAGTTTCCATGGCAGTGTATGTCATATATGCATCATCTCTGAAAGGATACCCATTGGCTGCTGCTATTCTTCTGCTGCTTGTAGGGTCCATTAAGTATGGAGAAAGGACCCTTGCTTTGAGGCATGGTAATTATCTCCGAATTGTTATGTCAATTTCTAAGTATATGGAGATCAAAAGTGTTACAGAAAAATGGGAGTATGTTGTTATGGGAGAGGATCAAGGGGAGAGAATGATAGAACAGAAGCAGGCCTCATCTTCACGGAAAGGAAAAGGGATAGAAGAGGAGTTAGAGACGTCTTCAGTGAAAGAAAAAGGGATAACAAAAGATTTAGAGACATCTTCACTGAAAGGAAGAGGCATACAAAAAGAGTTAGAGACGTCACCTCTAAAAGGAAAAGAGATGGTAACTATTGAGAATGTCAAGAACGCTAATATTAATGATAGAGGCTACGGTCTCTGGCTTTCCTACGCGTTGTTCAAAATGTATAAGAAAAGGTTCGGGAGTTGGTATTCTTTTCAAGGGGAGCAGCTGCAGACCAGAGCTTTTTGGGTTGACCGTACCGGGAAGGAAGCATTCAGATTAGTAGAGGTGGAGTTAAAATTCATGTACGATGCGGTCTTCTCCAAGTACAGCAACACAAGGTTCACGAAGTGGGGGATGGTAGTGCGCTTTCTCAACTCCATTCTCTTGGGAGCGGCGGGGTATCTGATTTTGGGAGAGAGAGAATCTAGACAAGCACAGCGGACGGTGACATACGTTGTGATTTCAGTATCACTTGTGGTTGAGGTCTTTCAGCTATGGCGAGTTATAGTGTCCGACTGGACCAGAGTCCAGTTAATTTGTGCTTATGTTGTGGCATCTAGTTACAGAGGAAGCAATATAATTTGGTGGTGCAGATCGAAGGTGATAAAGATTACTATGCTTGTGCTAGACCGAATTGAGAATGTTGTTCGAGGAAAGAGATACTGGAGCAATCAAATTCCGCAACACTGCCTGATAGAGACTTGGCTTAATTCGTCTCCTCTAATGTGCAAGATGGCTGGATTTTTCCCGAAGCCAGACGGTTTTATTGTAAACTGGTACATCAAACAAAGGCATACCCACCACAAGCATGTCGAAGACGATCTCAAAGAGTTCATTTTTGGCATCCTAAAGGAGATATGTACTGAGAAGAATAGTAATGAAAAATGCAAAGAAAATGTTTACAACTTTGGAAAGAATCTGTTTAAAGGAGAACCTGAAATCCTGGAGGTCATGGAGTCGCATGGCAATCTGGAGGAGGTCATTCTGATGTGGCATATAGCTACCACTTTATATGACAGGCAGAGAGAATTGCCTCGACAGAATGAGACTGAGAAAGAATTGTCCCAGCAGAATGAGACTGAGAAAAATGCTAGTCTGAGTAGAATACTGTCGAGGTACTGCGCATATTTGCTGCTGTCACGCCCCAATCTTTTACCTCTCCGCCCCGAGATGGCAAAAATTGTATACATGCAACTTGTGAACCGACTTCTGGACACGGTTACCTTGGGCAGTATTCTTGAGAAAATTTTTGGAGATATGTCAGGCTGCAAATACAATCTGTTAAGGTCTGGGGCAAAACTAGCTAAGCTGCTGCGGGAGAAAGGAGAAGATGAAAGGTGGGAGTTATTAGCGAAGTACTGGGGTAAGTTGGTAATATACATGGCGGTGTACAATAAAGCAATATTTCATGTAGAGTGCGTGGCTGCTGGAGGAGAATTTCTGAGTCTAGTGTGGGTTTTATTGGGTCATATGGGATGTGGAGACCAGTCTGATTCAGCTGCAATGGAGAGGACTTTGAGTGATCGTGAAAAAGAATTAGATGCAGTGAAGAAAATATTGAGTGATCGTGAAAATGATCTAGCGGCGAAGGAGAAGACTTTGGGTGATCTTCGAAACGAATTAGCTGCAGCGAAGAAGATTTCTAGTGATCCTGAAATTGAACCAGCTTGAACGAATTAGGTTTTGGGTAGTCCTGAAAAGGAATTAGCTGTAACGAAGAAGATTTGGCATGATCTTAAAAAAGAATTGGCTCCACTCGTAAAGAAATTTATGAATAATTGTGAGGAAGCAATTAACAGAATAATGAAGCGGTAGTATGTATTTAGGGGACTAAAATAAGAGTTGAATCTGAAACAACTTGGTTTTAAGAAGAGAGCTTTAAAAATAGTACTTCAACTTTTTTTTAAATGTTGATGTTTTACGTAGCATGTGTATATTAGGAATAGCTTAAATATTATATAACGATAAATGATATGCATGTCTTATGTGATATAAATATGGAAAATTATTTTCTGCAATATGTTTCCACACAAATTAAGTTACATTATAGTATCAGATGCTGCTTACATATATTTTTTATCATCATATCATTTGAGTTTCTTAAGTTTGTTTATAAAATTTATCTTTTTAATCTAATTATTTATGCGTTGGTTGATAGAGGTGAAATATAGAAAAATAGTGTAGGTTCATCAAAATATAAGGTTTTATATTAAATTTGGAATGTTTCACCAAACTTACTATAAATAGAAAGGGCGAAATGGGGTGTAATGATCCTACCTATTTTCTATTTCATTTAGGAAATGAGATCCTCCAAGATAGAATTAAATCTCAACCTTTAGGTGAGTCAATTTTATGGAAGATCTAGCAATTTTTTTAATATGTGTGGAAGGGGGATACAGTTCAAACAACACTTTTGGGAGATGAAAATACAATAGTAAATGATCTCAAATATGTGACCTAAGACTTGATTCATATAGATGAAGTCTAGATCTAATAGAATCAAACAATTTTATACTTTTTGGATGAATGGAAGACACTTAAAACTTACCTCAAAAATCTGTTGCTAAGTGTCATGTTTGGCTGCAAAGTGTTCTGAGACAACTTTTTGAGTTGAATTTTTGGGAGCCTCTCAAGACAGATTTGAAATGCAATTTCCCACTGGTTTCACTTGAGAATGATGGAAAATAAATTTGAGATCCGAGTTTCTCTAATCTTAACAACTTTTCTCACAACTTTGACAACTTTTGCAATTTTGCACTTTAGAGATCTTCAATCTTCAATTTTCCTTCAACCTAAAATGCACAAAACACACAAGAGGGAAGAATTGTTTTTTTTTTTTCGTGAATGGGGGTTTGCCTTGGTTAAACCCTATTTTGGTAATTAAACCTTGAATTGAAATAAAACATGAAATGAATGATGAATGAACAATGCAATGTTGCAACTCACCAAACCCTTGAATAAACCTTCAGAATGTTGGAATGTTAATCTTGATCTTGCATGAAATGACTTCAATGGATGTGGATTTTGATGCTTGAATCTTGAATTTGAATACTTCACTTAATCTTTGAAACCTACATCACAATGTCAGCTCCAAAAATATGCATGAATCCGCATAAGCTTTGACATGATGATCTTGATCTTGATTGCTATTGTAGATGCTTGATAAATCTTCCCTTGAATGCTCTTGACAATAATATTTCCTCTTATGAAAGTTTCCCTCTTGCTATATTTTTTCTTAGATTTGATTTGATCAAAATAACCTTGTATTTATAGATATTTATCCTTAATTTCTCGAAAATTAAACATTACAAGCTGAAATTTGATAATCAATTTGGGATCATTTAAATAACACCGAAAATATATTTAAATTTTGAATTTATAACTTAAAGGGGACCCATTCGCCCATGGGTGAATGGGTCTTGACCTAAGTTATTGGGATTTTTGAATTTTGAGGTGTTCAATTAATTAAATGCATCAATCAAATCACACTTCCCCCTTCAGATTTGCAATTAGTTAGGCTTGTAAATGCAATTTTGGGCCAATTAAAGGCTTAATTAAGTCCATTTAAATTGAGGGACCCAAACAATGTGTGAAAATATAAAGTACTTTTTTTTACACTACATGTAGCCCCCACTTTACTAAGAGGATGAGCACAAGCACAAACTCACACTAAAGTAGACAAATATACGTCAAGAGGGGTCCAAGTGCACAAATATGGATGGGATAGGATTACAAAGATCAAGGAGGGTGATAAAGCCCCCAGGATCTAAGATCCCATGGAAAAACAACATAAGCACAAAGGGACACACACAAGATGTATGATATGAAGCAGCAAGACAAGATACACAAACATACATTGTCAAAGACTTAAAGAAACAAAGATAAAAAGAAAAATAAAAGTGGTGGATCAAGTCTCGACTGTTTTTCCAACTCGATGTGGATCAAGCCTTAGCTATTTGTCCAAAAATGTTTACAAGTGAAATCTATTGTTCACTATGCAAGCAACAATGTGCTCACATGAGCTAGTGAAATCTATTGTCCACTAGGTGAGCCCCTAGAGAGTGGCCAATGAGAGAGTCTATTAGCTCCCATTGAACAAACTATACCAAAGTTATACCTCCTGATAACTTTGATAAGGTGCCACACAATATGAACTTTGAGCTTCATAAGGCTTAGCAAGCTATGTTATGCTAAAAACTTATGAACAAACATGGCCCTAATGGTAAGCAAGGTGTGTTATGCTTGGTGGCCATAAAAAAGGTTGTAACTTTGAGCTTCATAAGGTTAACAAGTTGTGTTATGCTAAGAACTTATGAACAAAAATGAAAATAGGATAAGACATGTTCAAAGGGGTTTTGCTTAGTTCATGAAAGGTCTCCTCTTAGCGAACATCGTGCATAATGTTTCCAAGAGAGGACAAGTTGAGGATAAAATATTCACAACTTAAGGAATGCAATGTGTAGTATTACCACTAAGAGGAATATCATATTATCAAAAAGGTCACAATCTTGAAGGACATCAAACCCAAGGGTGCTGGCAAGAAGTTGAGTCCACTTTTTGGCCAAAAAGTGGAAGTGTTTTCCCTGATTTTCAGAGTTTGACACATTTGACCTTAAATTTGAAGCACTTAGAGATGAAATCTTCAAACAAGTCACTGATTGTAAAATGTAGTACTCAAAGTCTAGTTTCCAAATATGTAATTTATTTCAATACTCAGATTGTACAAATTGAGTTTCAATAGGATTTTGTAAAAACCACTATTTAAAAGTCCTTTTTTTTACCATACCATGCACGTGTACGACATCCATATTTTGACCTAAATTATCATATTTTTCTAAATCCTTTTGGGAAAAGACTTGTGACTCACTGAAGCGTGCCCTAGATATTTTTTTGTAATTTTTTATTGAATATATTTTTTTTTGTTAATTTTTTATCAGACATATTTGACGTTTAGAAAATTCGTCGTGTACGACACGCATAAGATGACCTAAAGTTATCTTTTTTTGCAATTTTTTTTTTTTAAAATTGAAAAGAATTGTCTGAAATTTGCCCTTGTGAAATCCGTTTGTCAAAATGTTATGTTGATCAAAAGTTATTAAAATAGTAAAAAACTCTGATATTTAAAGTTTATGGACCAATTTCATCATAAATTAATTGAAAAATAGAAAAAATAATCCAATTGTAAAAAAAATTACATATTTGGAATCTACATTGTCTCATCTAAAATGGGTTTTAATTTCATCAAAAAATTCTACAAAAAGAGTCGTCAGCCATATGCCCAAACTCGATATTTTTCTTTGACATTGTTAGAACCTTCAACTTGCAGGTCAAACCAGGTTGAAGGCCTAGGTTTGGACTCCCAATCCTTTTTCCTAAATCCAAATCCGAGGCAAAATCCCGACCATAAAGCAAAACCAATTTGAAATTCTAAAAATTTATTAAAAAATCATTTTTTATGTTTTTACAAAACGGGAAACGGGATCTTGTTTACAAAAAGCGGGATCCGTTTTGGCGTCGAAAATGGAAAATTTTCAAAAATGGACAGTTTAAAACGGAGATGATCCTGTTTTGAAAAGATAAAATTCCATTTTGGAAATTTTAAGCAGGACCCTATTTTCAAAACTTACAAAAATGGAAATTTTTAAAACGGGATCTCGTTTTTTAAAAAGCGGGATCCCGTTTTAAATGAGATCTCGTTTTTTAAACAACGGGATCCCGTTTTTTAAAATACGGGATCCCGTTTTTTGATTTTGAGGCTCGGGATCCCGAACCTAAACGGGATCCCGTTTTTGCAATGTCAATTTCATTTTTTTGGCTAAGGCAAAAAATTCCACGTTTCATGGACTCAACTTCTTGCACTTACCCCCAATGACAACACTAAGAATAAGACACATCACAAGAAGTAAGAAGACCAAAATTTGAGTAAAAATTTCATACTTCCTAGGAGATGTATACTATCATTGCTAAGAAGGCAATGTGCAAAAAATGAACGGGGGATAATATGCCCCCCACTGAAAATATCAACATAATTTCTATGTTTGTATTTTAAGTAGAAAGAAATGAAGAGGTGATCCTTGAAACAAATGTACACCTCAAAAAACTAGTTATCCTTGCTCCCCAATCATAGAGACAAAGACAACAACAAAGAACTATCATGTTTCTACGAAGAGAGATATGGCTGCACCTAATATTGTACCACCATAAATGGCAATGAGACAAACACATAAAGCTACTAATGCCACATAGTGATAAGTAATATGATACTTGATGAAAATCAATATCAATTATAGGAAATAGGTGCATCAACACAAGGAAGAGCACCACAATCTTAAGATGTTGAATTTTATCACTCAAAGCCTTACACTCATTAGTAGAATGACCATGAAATCTATGATATCCACAAAAATAAACTTTTGTTGTAAAATTTATTTCGTGTTATTGGAAGGAGAGATATCAAGTGATCTTAGAGAAGCTTCGACAAGGTACTCTCTTGATCAATATTATAATATGTTCCTTTCTTTTTCAACAAAGACATCTCATGCTTAGTACAAGTTGTCATACATACACAATAATCTTTAGATTGTGAGATTTTATACTCTTTCGTAAAGGAGGGTATAAAATCTAATGAACCCCAATCATTACTAAGACATGTGTTTGAAGATGTCCTAGGAGTGTTTTGCATGATGATATTTATATTAAATGAAGATTTATTTGATTCTTTCATTTATTTCGAAGGACAATAACCAAGACTACTAGTTGTTTCTATCAGTTCAGGATGCACCAGGGTTAAATTTGTCTTAGAAGAATTTTTTGTAATAGTGTTGCTATTGAGTAAAGGATTTTTTGAGGCGTTTGTTTCTTTTGAGGGAAAATAACCAAGACCACTAGTGGTTTCTTGTGTGTTAAGTTCTATAGGGACACAAATACCATGTTCTCTAGCACGACATCTTTTTCCATTATAACCAAGTGTTTTCAAAAGTTTGTAACCTCTTCCATAAATATTTTCGATTTCTTTTGGATTTAGTGGTTGTTAATAATCAACTTCATCAAAGTTTGTTGTGTAATTTTTTTCTTATTCTAATGTGGTTGAAGTGGATGCTTTCTATGGTTCTTCCAAATTTTGTGTTGACATTACCATTGGTTATTTTCTCTTTTCAAACACTTTTGTTATGATCTTGTATTCTCACATGAATGTAGGTGTAAAATCTAAAGAACCCCAATCATCCTCCAATAACTTTGTGACTTCCTCGGTATTCTTTTCTTTTTCTTCCTCTTGCAAAAGTTCTACTTTTGTAGTTGGTATCAATGTTTTCAAATAACTTTCCTCATCTTTCTCAGTGTACAAACTTTTGGTTCAAGGTCAGCTTCGATTGTATACACTTTGTTGTTGTAGAAATACTTCATTATATGATGAAGATTTGAAGGCATTGCATGCATTTCATGAATCTATGATCTTACCAAAAGAAGATTATATGAAAGATCTTGAGGCATAACATGGATAGGAGTTTGTAATGTGACCTTTCCAGCTATAATAGGTAATGTGATCACACCAAGTGATTATTTTCCTACGTTATCAAATACATATCTATAGATAAAGAGGTTGGTTGTATTTGGCTTTTATCTATTCCAAGTCTATCCAAAAGGTTTATGCTACACACGTTAAGGGATAAGCCATTGTGAAAAAGGGTTCAATTTATCCCACGTCTATTAATGTAAGCCACTATCATGAAAGCCTCATTTTGTTTATGCAATTTTAATGGAGGTAACTCATCTTGATTGAAAGTAATGTCTAAGTTGACCAAATCCATACCTTTAATTAGGGCTTCCACATCATTTGGTTGCACATCAGGAGGGATAATGACTTGTTGCAAGGCATTTTGAAGCATGTTATGATAATTAGGTGATGCTTGAATAAGTTTCCATAAGGATATATTAGCGGGAGTATTTTTACGTTGTTCAACAAGGTCATACTCCTCACTATGTAAAGGAAAACGAGGAGCACTAGGCAAGATAGGTTGAGGTAATGGTAATGAAGCAGGAGTGGTTTGTGGTTTTTTATTGTTCCTTGTATTATATGTGTGAGCAATAGTATTATAACTTGGTTGTTGTGAAACATTGTTACTAGTAATTTGTATTGTAAATTTCAAAATATCTCCTATGGATAATAGTTTCTTTTTAGGTGTTCCTATGATAAGAACAGGTTTATTTTGAACTTGGTGTTGGTGTGAGGGTGGATAAATGGTAAGAAGTGGCTTAGGAGATGACGAGGGGGGTCCAATAATTGGAGGACCTATAGGAGGACTCAAGGGATGGGTAAACACATGAAGTTGAGTCCACAAAAGATGGAAGTTTTGGCCTTAGCCAAAATCTCAAAATTGGGTTCAACAAAATGGGATCCCATTTAGGTTTGGCGTCCCAAGCTGAAAATCTAAACGAGATCCCATTTGGTAGAGGTATTTATTTAAAAAAAATGAAACACAACATCATTTTCACTCTATGCATACGAGATCTTAGTTCAAGCACACCAACAGTGACCTCTAGGTAAGCGATCGACCCCATTTATTTGTATTTTTTCACATTTATTTGGTTTTTAGATATGAATTTAGAATTTTATTTGTATTATTTGAATTTTTATTGATTTTTTAAATTTCTATTTACCTGTGATAAAATAAACCCTCTTTTATAGAAATCAAACAAAAAACATGAAACAAAACCCTCACATGTTGAAATGAAACAAAAAAATCAATCTTAAATTAAAATCCAACATTAAAATCAACCTTAAATCATAATCAAACAAAGAAATTAACCTTTCAAAACCAAAAACCTTACCTTTTGAAACCCTAAATTGAAAAAAAAAATTGCATTTGAAAATAAAATAAAATTCAAGGTGTAATTCAAGCATTGCTTTACATGTTTTAAATCTAATTGCTTGAATATTTGAAAATGGAAAAAAAATATTTGCATCACTTTATGTTTTAAATTTTATTTCTTGAACATTTCAAAATGGAAAAAATTCAATTGAATTGTCAATATGTTTTAAATTTGTATGCTTGAATATTTCAATTTATGGAAATTATATTTCATTCACATATTAACAAATACCTAGTCTCCAACATATTAACATACAAATAGTTTTCTACCAGAGTAATCTTTGAACCTCAGGTTTATGATTTAGGTTTAAAAACCTTGCAAGGCTCACCTAAAACTTGATCAAATCAGTCAATTTGGAATCAAACTAGTTAATATAACCTATTGAAGATAAAATTTGAATTTAGACAAAAACCTCCCACCTTCTTAGCCAATAACTGAACCATTTTTTCTATTGGCATATGCAACGTACATTTCAAAACCAAATCCAAATGGTGACATTAGTGATCTAGAGTCAATGAAAAATTTAAGAATAGTTTCCAATGACTTAAAATTAATCCATATCTACCATGAAACTAGGATTCATTATTCTAAATAAATTCATGAGTTGAAGCTAAAAGAAAACTAATGAGAAACAAACCCTTTGGGAGAAGGGAGATATAGGATTGAATTATCTTAGGCTAGATTGATTTCATCCAAGTGTTATCTTAAATAGATACAAAAAAAATTTAAAAATTAAAAATTGTAGAGAAAATAAAAACATTTTAAATAAAATTTATAATTCATATGTCCATGAGTGTGTAATAAATATTTAATATATCTAAATAAAATATTTAATCTAGTTGAAATGAATTATGTTTCACCTCTTCATATGATTATGGTGAGGTTGATTCAATCAATTTCTCCCCCATAAAGAAATAACTTTATCCTTCTTTAGGTGATTTCATTACAAATACTCTTAAAATTTTAAGTGGTGCCTTGTATTTCTCTTGTAAACTCTACACCTACATTGACTCATCTCTGGTATTTTTGACCTTACATTCCCAAGAATAATGTAACTAGTTTAGGATCAATGAATCATTTTTCCCTACACTCATGCTTAACAACCCTAAAATTTACTATGGATGATTGCCTTGATCTATAGAAAATCAATCCAACTATGGTCATAGGTTATCTTTCCACCCCTTTTATTCATAGACTTTGAAGATGATTAGGGAAGGAATAGAAATTACCAATACTAATCAAGGATTCAATAACCATTTTAAGACCTAGCTCCAACAACTTGTCAAGACACATTTTAATTTTCTCTAAATATGTGCATTTCTACAAATTCAAGGGTAGACCATAGAGACTATCCTAAATTGTCAAAGATGGGCTAATTTATAGTTGTGTGCTTAATTCCTTGATCATAGAGTTTATCTAAGGAAATATACAATCTATTCATAAATTCAAAAAAAATCATAAACTAATGTTCTTGCACATGTGATGAATCAAAAACATTGACCCCCTTAAGCCATCCTATTACCCTAAACCCTAAACTGATGTCTTAAGGGGTCCTAATATGACATGTCTTAAGGGGATTAAATAATTTCTCAAAATTTGGGGAAGTTGCCCAAGGAAACCAAATTTAAAAATAATATGCATTCAATATTTAGTGATTGAACTATAGCCTAGAGCCTTCCCACCTTCCTCTTGTTAGGGGTGTTAAGGCCTCAAACATGTCAAGAGAGGCTTCTCATGCAAGGAGAGGATGAAGGCTTCTCATGATAAGATCATTCAAGATTATTATATGAATGGGATTTCATGAGAGGTTGGTCAGTCGAAACAAGAGCTATCTCAATCAGTTGTTCCATAAGAAAATGTTGTTCTATGAAGAAAAAATGGTTTGCTAAATGATTCAATGCCATTGCATAGTATGGGTATAATTCAAAGGCTCTATGCATCTTTTCCATTCTTTCATGAACACTACCTTTTTCACTAACTTGCAAGTCCATTATTCCAAGGGCCACCCAATCTTCAACATTTTCAGGTTCTAGCAAGTCCATTGTTTAGAAGGAACTCATTTTTGAAGCCTTTTATGTTTCAAAATGCAACTAACATTGTAGTTATATCATGAGTAGCTCAACCAATAAAAATTATATAGAATATTGCAACCTTTCGATAACCCTTTAAAATATTAGCTTATAGTAAACACATAGAGTTGAGAAAGATAGTGCTTCATGATTTACCATGTATTTAGTTTGACATTGATGTAAAAAAAATTAGTTAAAGCTAGAAGCACTATCTTGAACTTCACCAAATTTTATCCCCTTAAGCCATCAAATGTTTTGTCCTAGGACCTTACTTCATAGATCCCCTTAAGCCATCCTATTATCCTAAACCCTAAACCCTAAAACCTAAACCCTAAAGGCATCATTTTGTCCTAGGACCTTAATTCATAGATCCCCTTAAGCCATATATTATCCTAAACCCTAAACCCTAAAATCTAAACCATAAACCTTAAAGCCATAATTTTGTCCTAGGACCTTAATGAAATTTTTTTGCCTTGGGAAACTTCACCAAATTTTATTCCCTTAAGCCATCATTTTGTCTTAGGACCTGAATTCATAGTTCCCCTTAAGCCATCCTATGAGGACCCCTTAAGCCATCATAATTTCTTGTAATTTAATGTAATTTTTAATGAGATTTCACATCACATTAAAAATTATTTATTTTTTCATCTGTAACATTCCTTAGACATAAATGAGCCCTACACATTTTTTCATTTGTATTCAATTAGGTCATTTATATTGAACGGTTTAAGGGAATTTTTTAGCATATATCTTACATATTTGAAATTACAAATTTAATGTAGGTTCTGATGTAGGAGCATCCAAAGTTTAAAGGCAATCTTGTGTTACCAAAAGTATTTTAATTTGCTTTGTTTGATTTTAATAAAGTCTTAGGGGATAGGAAAATAATATTTTCATTTGCAACAATGCAATTTTCCTTTGTGTGAAAATGTAAATGTAAATTTGATGGGAAGTAGGTCCTAGTAAAATGGTAAAAACATCTTGGAGAGGAATATTCCTTTTAGGCATCCGCTTTTGGAGGAGGTTAGAAAGAGTCTTGTTTGCATGTACATATGTCATAAAATATCATAAAGTGGGCTGCAAAAGAATCTTGCATGTTGCTTGCATGTCTTTGCATGTAAAGTGTAACCGACAAGCTATAAGGAATATGTAAGAGGTTGTAAGATGCCATAAACAACCAAATCTGATTGGACAAGAGTTTAGGCACCCAAGAGAAGGTTGGCATGCATTGGACCTCATTTCTTATTGAAGATTTTGAAACTCCCAAGGTTCTGCATGGATTTTTCAAGGTGGTTTTAGGAGGTTGTTTTGTGAAACAACAAATGGTTTTCTCTAAGTACTTTCTCTACTTATTGATGTATTTTCATTTGGAGAAGGAGGGATTGGAGAAGTGAAGTTTGCATACCCAGATGCTACCGAAATTATTTTAGATTGTTGAAGAAAAATTTTTTGTAGGTGTTGCATGTAGGCTTGAAGGGGAGCCCATGAGCTTCAGTTTGATGTAACATTTTTGCATATTTGAATATATTATAGCTTGCGGATTTATCTTCCATATTTTATTATTTTTATGTATTTGCAACCTTCTTGTATTGTGTTTAGTGAGGTTTTGTGATTAGATTTAAAAGGGAGAGTCTCCCTTTTCATCAATGGTATCAGAGTGGGTCATCTTGAGCCTATAAATAGAGTGTCGAAGAGAGGCAGTTTGTAGCAAGACTTGTGAGTTGTGGGTTGACATCAAAATGCTTGCTAGAGTTTCCCAATATGGTAGAGGTAGAGGCAGAGGTGGTGGAGGAATAGACCCTCCTACAGATGAAATTAGAGACCTTAAAAGGAAAATAAAAACTTTGTAGGAAAAGGTCCATAGAAGATAAGTGCATAGAGAAAGAGATGATAGTGAAGATGAAACTGAAGAAGAATTGAAAGAGGAAGAACAAGATCAAATAGATCCTAGATAAATTATATTGTTGAGAGGTATGCCAGAAATTGGAAAGAAACTAAAAATGGAGGTTTCAAACTTTAATAGAATTTTAAACCTCGAAGAATTGATAGACTAGATTAATGAAATGGAAGAATATTTTGAGTTTGAAGAGATTGAAGACCCTCACAGAGTGAGGTTTTAAAAAACAAAGATAAAAGGCCATGCAAGCATTTGGTAGAAAGACAACCAACTTGAAAGAGGAAGACAAGGGAAAGATAAAATTTTCAAATGGGATAGGATGGTAGCAAAAATGAAGAGGAAATTTATTCTAGTAGATTATGAGTTGGAGCTACTTAAAAACATGTAGAGCTTGAGACAAGGAACGAGGATTGTGAAAGAATACACAGATGAATTTTGTAAGGTTTTGATTAGAATAATATATTCAGAAGAAAATAAGGAGAAGGTAGCTCGTTACATTAATGGGCTAAAACCTAGTATACAAGAAGAATTGGCATTGGTGAGAATGACCACCATTGAGGATGCTTATCAATTTTCAATAAAAGTTGAAGAAAGACTAAACAATTTTTTTGAAAGTAAATAAAGAGGAAAAGATCGTGGAAGAAGAATTGGAGGAAGAAGTTATGATGGAAATCAGAAAAATTAAAAATTTGAAAACCAAGGAAGCAACAAAAATTAAAAATCAGAAAATTATCACCCTCCCAGAGATCAAAATCCAAGAGGTAGAAGAAGATTGGGTAGAGGATTCAAAAGAGGTGGATTTCATAGAATCTATTTTCAATGTGATGAAGAGGGGCATAGAGCTTATGACTACCATCATTATTAATTAAGAAAGGACCAGTAGAAGATCAAAAAATCAAAATAGAGTATAAAACATCAACGAGGAGGATGCATACTTATCGCATTCCGAAGAAGAAAAAGGAGGTGAAGTCCCGATGTAGTGCCCCTCCAGTTGATACAACTTGATTCAGTTTGCTTTGACCATTGTTAGTCGTTTAACTACTTTGGATACCACATTACATTATTTCAGTTATGGCGTTAATGTTATGTTGGTTGTTATACTTTGTAGGTGATACATTTGACATCATGATCATTTGGTTATGTTCATATGGTGGCATTATGATTGACACGTGTGTGTTATGGTTTATGATTTTTCTAAGTTTTAAATGATGTTATCATGATGTAACTAATGTTTATGAATTAATGATGCTTATCAGTTTGGGTGAAGGAGACAATGTAGCATTACTCACTTGTGAGTACCCTGCTATGCTATGATTTTCCTTCATGGTGTGTTTGTCAATATATGTTGATATGTTTAACCATGTCATTTTATGCAGTTTGCAAGTACAGGCATCGACTCCACCTGCTTCATCAGGTCTGAGCATGCCAAGACCCAATGAAAATATGTTGATCAAAGATAGTGTCAGGCTCTCTGTCTTAAGCCATCGTTCTTGACAAAACGATTACCTGTTTGTTACTCATCTATGTTTGTCATCTATTTCATCATTTTGTTCGTATGCTCATCATGTTGAAAATTGATTTGTTTAAAGTAGATAAATGATTTAATTGGAAATTATTGATTCTATTATGATTTAATTGTAATATTAGATTAAAATGATTATGTATAGATTACTTTGCAATTAAAGTTAATTATTGTTTTATAAAAGTTGGATTAAATATTTTAAAGGTTTAATAAATTGAATTATTAAAATAGAATATTAATTTAATGTTAAATTGTTTTTTGATTGTGTAACTTAAATTTTATTGAAATAGATATATTGTAAAATAGTTGTTTTCAATAAATTTTGCAAAATATCTGTGAATTTGAACTGGTTGTCAGGAAATTGTTAACTTGTTCATTTAATTAGTTTAAACTGCTTGTTCTATTATGAATGCATGCAATCTATTAGTTAAGTTTTGTGAATTGCATTTAATTGAAAATTGATTAAACACAAGAGGAGGCAAGTTTTATTCACGACAATTGGTTTTTGGCAAAAAGTGGTTTCACGATAAATATTTTTGGAGAAGAAGTTTTTTTGTTTCTCTGTGTGTTTGTTTGGAAAGATTGAAGATTGTGAATTATGTGGCTTTTCTCGTGTTTGGAAGGATTCTGAGATCTAAATTCTGTGTTTTCCTTCACCACTTGTTGGAATTCGAAGAAGAGCACCAGGTTTTCTTCTATGATTTTTTTTCTATTTCTTGAATTCAAAACATTAAATAATGTTTATAGTGTTGGGTTTCTTTATGTTGAGCTTGTATGTTGAATAACCTACATAAACAATAGAAAACAAAAACAACATTAACTAATTTTGATCAAATTGAAAAGAAATTTTTGTGAAATGTTAATCTATGGAAACCTAGCATTGTATTTCCAATTCTTCATAAAATTTTCTTTTATCTCCTTTATCAGTCTGGGTATTGAACGACTATTTCAGTTTTTTAGATTGTTTGTATGAAGTAATTATTCTACTATATGGGTTATGAGTATGAATCTACATATCTAAAAAAAAAACTTCCACTACATCTTATCGTCGCCCCTGTTTGATAGTTTCTATTTCTTTATGAAATTGTATCTTTTTGGTGAAATGTATATTCAGCCGATCTTCTTACCGGCTCGCGCACAGCCTTTACCAAGCCATATTTCCTTCGTTTAGGTCAAGCAAGTTTGGTATTGTTGTCTTCGTTGTTTCTCTATGACACCTGTGGTTAATTTGAACTTTTGTAATTTCCTCAATCGAATACATGTAGGATGTCTACTGTAAATTCTTAGGTGGATGATTGACGCATGATTACTCTATTATATTGACTGCTATCAGATCAGAACCTTGGCAATAAGGAAAATAGTTTGATTTTATTTGTATTCACATTTTATTCAATGCAGGCTTTGTCACTATACATCGTCATTTTTTCCGTGTCTCCATTTAGTTATCAGATTTTGTGTTTCCAAAACGTCATTTCTACCTTTCTCGTATTCATAGTTGTTATAATATTTTGCTAGCATATGTGAACGGTTGAACATTATCATCTCTTCATTTGATTATCATTTGAATGGTTGTAATAGTGTTGGATTCTAATCTCTTAAATACCCATGGGTATGTGTTCTCTTGTCCTCTGTGTTTTTATACAAGTTATCACCAAGGTCGAGAAAATGATAACCTCTAGAGTTTTCCTTGCCTTAAGTATTCTATTTCGGTGTGATCTTTAACTAGTTTGGAGTTCTATTAATACCAGTGTGCTAAGTATATGTTCTTTTCCTGTAACTGTTAGCGCTATCTCATATCTTTAGTCTCCTAAATGCATGAGATGTGAGCTTAATCATGTAAATGGTTTACATGCAACATAGTTACGTCGTCCATTGATTTACAATTGTAAACGACTATTGGTCTTTGTTTATATTCATTTTTTGATATCTGGTACTTCATTATCTAAGACTGATAGTTGTCTTTATTTCTTACGGCTCTTTTGTTTGTTGAATTTGCATAGCAGAGTATGATTTTTGCTATATATGTTGTCCTTCATATTCAATTCTATCTTTTTATGCGCCTATTTGGACTGTCTGTTGACTTATGATTTAGCACTGTCTAGGCTCACATCCAAGCGCTGGCTCTCAACTTATCTTTGGCAACAGTGTTTTATGTCTTAATTGTGCATTTTTTTTCAATTTATTTAGATTACTTGATGTTCACATGATTATGGTTCGCGCCTTACATGCGCTCTTTGTAGTAATCGAAATATAGCCTATAATTTTTACGCAATTAAATACAGATGAGTTGTGTAAGTTGTTTTGAAAAGAATTTGTTTGGATTTAACATTCGGTAATTAGAAATTATCCGAATTTAGATTTAAGATTTACTAATATATATATATATATATATATTGGTTTAGATTTTGGGTAAATTTATGGTGATGATAATTATTCTTTATATATATATATTTATAGGTTTGAGTTTTTAACCTTTAAAAGTATAGAATGTCCAAAATGGATTGTAATGAAAGTTTGATTTTTAATTAAATTGGTTATAAATGTATTCATTTAGTTTTTAAATATTCTCATTGGAAATAAAAGGTAAAGATATGTTTAGTGACCTAGGTATGTGCAGGATCATCATGAAAAAAATAGGTCCTTAAGCGGCGATGAAAATTAAAAAAATCAGAGTTAGGAAACTTGACGTAAAAATTTGAATAAGTTATTTATATTATTTCAAAAATGTGTAAGAATAGAATTTGTAGCAAATTTAATTTAGTTTATAAAATATTAGGTTTATTTAGAAAAAAAAATCTATTTGGTGAAATTTTGAAATTTCAATGCAGTAGAACTTAAATTTCAGGGAAAAAATAAGAAGTAGGTATCTGTCTGACCACTCTACCCACAATAAAATGATAATATTTTTTTATAAGATTTTATATATAAGTAGAGGATTCATGTCCCGATGCAATGCATATTTTTTTGTAATTTGTTTTCAAGTAATAATTAATTAAGAATTTTTTATAACAAATTTTTAAAAATATAAAAAATTGTATGTCTGACCACCTTAACTTGGTCAAAACTTCATGAATTTTTTTTTTTTTTAATCCTATAGCATGCGAAGCATAGAATGTGACACATGTTTTAAATTCAAAAAATGTGATACCATTTGAAGGCTATAGATGTTTTTCAATCAGCCTATCAATTAGAACTTTAGTCATAATTCAAATAGAAAATGAATAATAATTACTTATTAAATTCAAAGTAAAACATAATTTATATTGGTGGAAAAATGAGAATCTTCTTTGAAAACACTTTTCGTTTCATCAATTTTGGGTAAAAATTTTTTTGTCAGCCACATGGACCATCATATCACTTACATATCGCCACTTTTTGGCCCATCATAATCCTGCACATACCCACCTATAAGATTGGATTCTAATATATATCTTAATAATCTTATATCACTAAATATGACATTTGATAAGACCAATTGTATTATTCTTTTGAACAATTAGGTTCAACATGATTTGAAGTAGTGAATAATTAGTTATGTTTGGAAACTATGCATATGTTGTTGTGAATTTTAAAATGGTACTATTGAGTTGTGTTCTTTGAAATCTTCCAGAGGTTTATGTAAGTTATTTGTATTGAAAAGCATAGGATGCTTGTTTATCATCATTTTTTGTATGATTTGACTTTTGAATTAGCCATTCATGATGTATTATCTTATTGAGGTATTTGAAATGAATATGGTATCGTCATGATTATAATGGGTATATACGAGATGTTGTTTTGTATGCATGTTGGCTATACTTGTCATTGTCAGTGGTATGTTTTGTACATAGGAGTCCAGTAGCTTTCGTTAGTGGTCGGAACCCTAAAGAAGTTACCCCTAGGGTAACCTATCAAAAGTAGATAACTCGGTGAAAACTATAAACTTAAAGTATTAGGCGTTGGGTAATAATCATTTAACAACTCAGATAATGTTCGTTTAGATTAAGGGTAGGCTGAGATGGTCTAGAATGACTTAGTCAGTTAGTTTGTCCTCTCGAAAAGTGTTTAGATTCCACATAAGTTCATTTAGGGGCTAGGAATTAGTAGAGATTGCTAGGGTAACTCGGGATGAGGGTCAGTAATCTAGGAAGATTCACCAAGGTAGCCTAGACTAACTATGTGATGACACTCTTATCTTTGTACATGGTTGTGGTCTCTTGTGTAGAGTCACTTGTGGTTGTGTTTTTTCTTTTGGGAGTTTCTCTATACTGTCTTATGGTTTTGATGTCGTGATGTGGTCATGTGTATGCCATCCATGTGATGTATGTTCTATCTTATTGTATGTCTATTTGACTTGTGGACCTAATACTATCTCCTAGCACGAGGGGTGGGATTTCGAGTACCACATGGTTGGGAGGAACGTTCCTTTTCCTCCATTGGGTCCCCTTGTAGGTGATACAGTTTGAGATGAGATTGTTCTTGGTAGGTTCCTAGATTCACATCATTCATGGAGTTGATCGCTGGGCATACTCATGGATGAGATAGACAATTGTACTTGTTCATCATCTATATTGTATTTACTCATGATGATTACATGAGACTTTATTATATTATGAGTCTAGATGTATCAAGATTTGTCACAATCTCGTTTGTTGTATCTTGAACTTGTAATTAGCCTCTTTATGATAATGTAATCGGGATATGACATATTCATATGTTTCTTGTATTTAGATCTATGATGATTTATTCTTCTTAGTTTATTTCAATAGCGTTGTTGTGGAACCCTGAGAGCATCCATGTATATGTTACTTTGTCATATGTGATATTAAATGTTTAAAATAAAAATAATAATTCTGTTATTTAGTTGTTTAACGTGCAGTTCTTTGGGTTCCATGACAAGGTGTTACACCTGATAACAAGAAGACCACTATTGAATGAGGAAAATGAACTAGTTCAAAGAAAGAGGTCATTCAAGACAAGATGTAAATGTGAAGGGAAAGCTTGTAATTTCATCATAGATAGTGGAAGCACAGATAATTTGGTATTTGAAGAAATGGTGGTAAAATTGAAGCTAGAGAGGAGGAAGCACCCAAAACCATACCAAATATCATGGGTACAAGATAATCAAAAGTGTAATACCCCCCTATTTTGGCTCTTTTCTTCAGACGTTGTCCTTTCTTTGCTATGTTTTACTTTCTGGTTACTCATATTCTTTGATATACTCTATCATGTTGTTTATTTTTTGATCGCTATTTATAGAGCGATGTGGACTATTTGTGGTAGTGTGATGTACTTTCTTTGATGTTTTATTTGACATGTTTTGATTAGTATAATGATAGTTTGGTATAACATGATTATTGCTTATGAGTATTTTATTTATGTTAGAACTATCAGTTCATAATAAGTGTATTGGTGAAGGGGATGAAATCTCATCACTTGCTTGTGAGCACCCTCTAATTCCATGATTTCCTCTTCACGGTGTGTTTTACTATGTTGTTTATATACATTTGCTATTGATGCCTCGTTTACAAATTTGCAATTACATGACATCGACTCCACCTGGCTTCACAAGTTTGAGCATGTCGACCCAATGGTAAAGTTGATTGGGAGATAGTAGCTAGGTTACTTGTGTCGGGTCTACACCCTAGTCTCAGTGTCTCATTTGGTTTAGTCAGTTGTGTTTGTTTAATTGTGTTTATTATTGCTTTAAATTACTATGGTAAAATTCTTTAAAAGAGATTTAGTGAAATTCTTTATTAAAAGTTGAATATTAGATTATGCTTATTTTAAATGTTGAGATTTTAGCATTAATAAATTAATTAATTTAATCTAATTAATAAAAAGATTAATCTTTGGTTTATTTGATTTATTGATTAATTAAATTAATTAAATAAGTTTATATTTGAATGGGAAATGTTTTAATTAGTAAAATATTTAATTTTGATTAATTAGAAGATTTTATTCCAACAGGGTTGTTGCAAGATATTTTTGAAATTGCCAACAAGTGTTAGAAAAATTAAATTAAGTTGTTGGGGAAATTAATTCCTGGGAGTTAATCTTAGCTTTGGGTGAGGAAGTGGAAAGCTTCTTCATGCCAAGGCTCAAGATATTTTGCATGTTGGGAATTTGTGGAAAAAAGAATTTTCTTGTTGTGATCTGGAGATTTTTGGAAAAGAATTTGGCTGTAGAAATTGTTTTGTAATTCTTGCATTTTCAGAAGATTGTTTGGAAATTTCTTGTTGTGTTGGGATTATTCTTGTGCTCGGGTAATCAAATTTCTTGGAGGAATCCATTGTTTTCTAGAAGCTTTGCTTGATTCTTTGGAGGAGGCTCTACACCAGAAACTTTATTTACTCAAGAAGCGTAGGATACAAGTTCTTTTCTTTATTCTTGTTTTGTTAAGTTTTAATGGAAAGGGTTCTAGAATACAATTCTCTGTGGAAAAAGATTGCCCGTGTAAGAAATTTGTATTGTTGTAGTAAAAATGCTTTGTAGTTTAATTACTCTGTAAGATGCTATTTCTTCTATAAGTTTCTTCTATAGTTGAAATTAATTGTGGAAAAACCTTAGTAAGTGTCTGTCTGGTAATTTAGAGAAAATTAGTGAGACCCAGGAGAAATAATTAGTAATCTGGAAATTAAATCCCTTTGGAAGAAATTATAATTTTCCTATAGCTTGTCTTTTCTCGGGAAAAACTTCTCTATGTTTTTAAAATGGTAGAAACTTTATTATAATTCTTCAAAAGTCGTTTCCTCTATATTTCAATTTGAGAAAGTAAGAAATAATCCTTTGTTATTTTTTTGGAAAAAATTATGGTAGAAAACCTCTGTGAAATTTGGATTTTTTTGGAAATTGCATGATTTGCCTGTAGAGTTGTTTTCTAGAAATATTCTCCATATTTTAATAATTTAATATCCAAATTTATTTTAATATACATATATATATATATTGTTGAGTATATATATATATATATATTGTATACTGCAAGAACTTATTAATGTTATGTGTTGGGCACAGTCGTCGTACGACGAAATGTTAAAAAAAAGCAGTGATAAAATTAAAAAAAATTATTTGTAAAAGTTTTGGTTATATAAAGGGGAGGTTGGGGGAGGCAATTCCCCCACAACCACCCCCATGAGGGGACGGTGTGTGGAAGAAAAGCCTCCACCGCTCCCCCAAATCCTTCATATGGTAGCGAAGGGGGGGTTGGGGGTGCGACTGTATACAACTGCCCCCCTCCCTCTAGTATATGTTGCGAGCTTGGAAATAAATATTGTTTGTGGTTTTTGAGATGCTTCGATATAACCCTTAAATGCATTTCGATATTTGCAATTTGATTTTATATTAAATAATATTATAATATTATATATATTATATATATATAATTATGTATTATAAAAATATAGGGCATATATTTAATAAATATATATAAGGTACATGTATATATTTTATGTATATATATTTAAATATAATATATTTTAATTATTTTATTATTTTTGTAAAATAATGGTAGCATGATTATATGTTTTAGCAGGGAAATTGATTGAGTTGATTTTCAGTGAATTTTTATATTGTTTTTAAAAGTAATTGAGGAATTTTTTTCTCTGAGAAATTTAGTATTTTCCTTCTGTGTTACTGGAGAGGCTTTTAGTTTGCTTGATTAATTATTTTATTAGGGAAATTGTTATTTTACTATGAATTCAATATGAAGGGAAGTGGATTTAAAATATCTAAAAAATAGATTATTTCCTTGTAATTGCCTTTCATGATTATTTCCTCTATATTTTGGTTTGGGGAAGTTGTTTTAGAATTGTTTAAGACTTCCAGTAGTAAAAGGAAAATGGGGGTTGTGTTTTATTTTGAGTCAACCCAATTATTGTACCCTTGGATTAGTGCATTGGTTTTGTCAATGCTACTTGTTTTCCACGAAAGGGGATGTTTTGTGCCTCCTAGTTTGGAGTGGATTATGTTACAAGTTGCCTCCTAGGATTGGAGTGGTTTCTTTATCTAGTTTGGTGTGCATTATGGTACCTTTGGTGGTTGGTTTCTTTGGTATGTTGTCAAGTAGAAGAGTGGCTTCCATTAGGGGCCAGAGCCCAAAGAGGTAAGACTAGGTAACCTTTAGAGGTAGTTTAATCAAGTGAGAAATTAATTAATGTATTTAGGGGTTTGGGTAGTATATCATTCTAAATAAGATAAGTAGCCTCACTCATAGACACAAGTGCTCATTTAGCCTTGGGATAAGTGGGAAGGCCTAGAATGGAAAAGGTCATCTACCTTGTCTTTACGAGAGGTATTTGATTCTGCATGAGTAAGTATGAGGGTCGGGGATCAATTGAGGTCTCTAGAATGTCTCATAATGGGAGTCGTGGCCTATGAACATCTGCATTGGGTAACTCATGATGAGTTATGTGATGAAACTCTATCTATGACAATGATTGGTACTTGGTTTTATGTGTATGGTTCTTTTAACATATGTGATTCATTATAAATTTGGAAGCAATGTAACCTATGTTTAGTGTTGTAGTGTTGTACTTGTGTGTGTTTGGCTCATGAGTTTGGTTGAGTCGGTATGAGTCAACCTATGTCTAGAGGTTGTAGGTTTGGCCATGTATACTTGTTACTATCTCCTAGCATGGGGGGTGGGCCTATGGGTACCACTTGGTTGGGAGGAACATGCACCCTACGCCGTAAGGTCCCCCTTGATTTATAGATCGTGATGGCGAGACTTCTAGTTGGAGAGCTCATGGTTTCCAGTTATATTTCATGCTTTATATTTATTTCAGTTGGTTCTTGTAATTATTACCCATCAATTGTATTTGAGGTGGATGATTGTATTATGTAATCACATTATATGTACTACTTGATTCGGGGAATCAGAGATGTAATCATATTCGATAAGTTAATGTAAATATAATCTTATTGTATCTCTTGTCTTATGATGTAATTTATCATGAATGGAATGTATGAGTACTTAATTCCTTGAGTAATTAAAATTATATGGTTGTATTTATGATGTATGTATGGGTTTAAAGTAATCTCAGTCTCGTGGCCTTAGAGGTTGTTGGCAATAGGAAGTGAACCTATATGTTAATTATACTTCAAGTTAAAAAATATATGTGTTTAAGTAGTTAATTTCAACTTCCTCTAGGGTTACGTGGTGGGGCATTACAAAAAGCTTTTGATCAGCGAACAATGTTTGGTAAAATTTAAAATAGGAGGCTATTTTGATGAAATATTGTGTGATATAATTCCTATGGATGTATGCCATATTTTTTTAGGAAGGCAATGCATGATGGTTGTGCTAATACATATACCATAACTAATGATGGTGTGAAGCATAAATTGAAACCTTTGAAAGAAGATTTGGTTCAATTTTTTGGTAATGCAAGAGTTTGTTTAGTGGATGCAAGAAAATTCCTAGATGGTATGAGGCATGAATTTTTTTTTTTTGCTTTGATTCATAAATCTAACTTTGAAAATATGGAAGATGTTCCTGTGGAGGTTGCAAATTTGTTACAAGAGTTTCAAGAGATTGTTTTAGACAATGCACCTAAGGGGCTTCCACTTATGAGGAAGGTATGCAATCAAATTGATCTAATACCAGGAGAAATTTTTCCTAACAAAGCAGCCCATAGAATGTATCCAACTGAGAGTGAAGAGTTGAACAAGCAAGTTCAAGATTTTTTTCAAAAAGGCTTGATTCGTGAGAGCCTAAGTCCACGTGCAATGCCTGTTTTTTTGGCACCAAAGAAGGGAGGAGATTGGAGGATGTGCAGACATTCAAGGGATGTCAACAAGATTACGATCAAATACAAATTTTCATTACCCAAAATGGATGATATCATGGATTGTTTGAGTGTGGATAAATACTTCACCAAGCTTGACTTGAAGAGTGGTTATCATCAAATACAAATCCAAGAAGGTGATGAGTGGAAGACAACTTTCAAGACCAAGGAAGGTTTGTATGAATGGTTGGTGATGCCTTTTGGACTAAACAATGCTCCTCATACATTTATGAGGTTGATGAATGAGGTATTGAAAGAGTTTTTGGGTATATTTGTTATTGTTTAGCTAGATGATATATTGATATTTAGTAAGACACTAGAAGAGTATTTGATGCATATCAGATTTGTTTTTGAAAAGTTGAGGGAAGAAAAGTTTCTCATTAACTTAAAAAAATGCAACTTTATGAAGAGGGAATTGGTATACTTGGGTTTCATTGTTTCAGGAGGTCTCAAGATGGACCCAGAAAAGGTGAGAGCTATTTTAGAATGGCCTACACCTAGAAGTGCTACCGAGGTGAGATCATTTCATAGTTTGGAAAGTTTTTACATAAAGTTTATTAGAGGTTTCAGTAGTATTTGTGCACCAATAAATAAGACCATGAGAGGATATAAAATAAATTTCAAATGGACTACAAGAGCAGCAAGAAAATTCAATTTGTTGAAGGAAAAAGTGGTTGAGCAACCTATTTTAGCATTTCCAGATTTCAACAAGGTATTCCAAGTTGATTGTGATGCAAGTGGTAATGTGATTTGAGTTGTCCTAATTCAAGAAGGTAAACCCATTTATTATTTTAGTGAGAAGCTAAATGATGAAAAAAGAAAATATTTAGTGTATGAACAAGAATTTTATGGTATTGTACAAGCATTGAAAAAGTGGAGACACTATCTTTTACATAAGGAGTTTTTCTCATTTACTGATCATCACACACTTTAGTATTTGAGTAGTCAAGGAAAGTTAAATCAGAGGCATATGAAATGCATAGAGTTCTTGAAAAGTTATACTTTTGTTTTGAAACATAGGAGTGGGAAGTCTAACAAGGTTGCAGATGCTTTGAGTAGAAGATGAGGTTTGTTGATTGAAATGCAGGTTGAGGTTGTTGGATTCAATGAGTTGAAGGAGTTGTATGAGGGGGATCCAAATTTTGGAGAGGCTTGGAAGGCTTGCAAAGAGCATGTTGCTGGTGATAGGACCAAGTGGTTCGATTATTTAATCCAAGATGGTATGTTTTTCAAAGGTAATAAGTTGTGTATTCCTAGAAGTTCAATGAGAGTAAATTTGATTAAGGAAAAACATAGTGGAGGACTTGCAGGACATAAAATTTTGGTTTTGATAAAACTATAGCACTTGTTGGAGAGAAATATTATTGGCCTCAATTTCATAAAGATAACAAAAGAATTGTTCAAGGTTGTAGGATTTTCAAGGTAGTAAAAGGAACAAGTTAAAACATAGGTTTATATCAGCCACTACTAGTACCTGAGAGGCCATGGGAAGAGATTAGTATGGATTTTGTTTTGGGTTTGCCAAGGACCCAAAGGGGACATGATTCAATATTTGTTGTAGTATGTAAATTTTAAAAGATGGATCATTTTATTCCATGGAAGAAGACTAATGATGTTGTGAATGTTGTAGAGTTGTTTTTCAAGGAAGTTGTGAGGTTACATGGTTTTCCAAAGAGCATTGTTTCAGATAGAGATACAAAGTTTGTGGGGTACTTTTGGAGGACTTTATGGTAGAAGATGAAGAATGATTGTAAGTTTTTTTCAACCTACCATCCACAAATAAATGGTCAAATAGAGGTGGTAAAAAAAATCTTGGGTAATTTGTTGAGATGCCTAGTTGGAGATACGCCAAAGGGGTGGGATTTGATCTACCTCAAGCATAATTTGCATATAACAACTTGGTGAATAGAAGTACTGGTAACTCTTCATTCCAAATTATTTATGGAAGCATCCCAGGAGTTGTTTCAGATCTAAAATATATTGATAATGTTGATAAGAAGAGTGCAAAAAAAGAGGACTTTGCTGAACACATAAAGAGCATACATGAGGATGTGTGAAATCACATCAACAAAATGAATTTTCAGTAAAAGTCCAAAATCGATTTGAAGAGGAGACATAAGGAGTTTCAGATTGGTGATGAGGTAATGGTACACTTGAGAAAATAAATATTTCTAGTTGGTGCCTATAACAAGTTAAAAATGAAGAAGTTTGGGCCTTGCCAAATTGTGAGTAGACATGATTCAGGTAATGCATATGAAGTAGAGTTGTCCAGTGGACTTAATATTTCACCTATATTTAATATTTCTGATCTAAAAAAATTTCATGAAGCTGAAAGTGATGAAGGTACAATAGGTGAAACAATTCATATATACCGGCACCTACTTCAAAAGAGGGGAAAATATAGGCAATTTTGGACAGTAGTGTGAGTAGGAGTACAAGGCACAAACAATACTTTGAGTACTTAGTCAAATGGTTTGGGAGGCCTATTGAGGACTCATCTTGGCTATCAGAAGTTGAAGTTGAACACCTTGGTTACCCTCTTGAGAAGTGACAGGGTCACTTTTCTTCTACCCTAAGTGTCTGATGCAAGAGCATCCAAGGTGTAAAGGTAATCCTATGTCACCAAAAATATTTTAATCTTCTTTGTTTGATTTTAATAAAGTCTTAGGGGATAGGAAAATAATATTTTCATTTGCAACAATGTAATTTCCCTTTGTGTGAAAATGTAAATGTAAATTTGATGGGAAATAGGTCATATTAAAACAATAGAATCATCTTGGAGAGGAATATTCCTTTTGGGTGTCCACTTTTGGAGGAGGTCAAAAAGAGTCTTGTTTGCATGTACATGTGTCATAAAATATCATAAAGTGGGCTGCAAAATAATTTTGCATGTAAAGTGTAACCACCAAGATGTAAGGAATATGTAAGAGGTTGTAAGATGTCATAAACAAGCAAATCTGATTGGACAAGAATTTAGGCACCCAAGAGAAGGTTGACATACATTGGACCTAATTTCTTATTGCAGATTTTAAAGCTCCCAAGGTTGGGTGTGGATTTCTCAAGGTGGTTTTAGGAGGTTGTTTTGTGAAACAATGGATGGTTTTCTCTAGGGAATTTCTCTACTTATTGATGCCTTTTCATTTGGAGAAGGGGGGCTTGGAGAAGTAAAGTTTGCATACCCAGATGCTGCCAAAATTATGATAGATTATTGAAGACACATTTGTTGCAGGTGTTGCATTAGGCTTGAATGGGAGCCTATGAGCTTCAGTTTGATGTAAATTTTTTGAATATATTATAAATTGCATATTTCTCTTCCAATTATGTTATTTTTATGTATTTTCAGCCTTCTTTTATTGTGTTGAGTGAGGTTTTGTGATCAAATTTGAAAGGGAGAGTCTCCCTTTTCATCAGGTTCACTTATATCTATATTATGGATCAATTCAATATTGACAATACCCATAATTTGCCTCCACGCCCTCCATCTCCACCCCCTCCACCTCCACCTCCACCCACTCCACCTCATAACTGCTCACCTCCATCACCTGCATCAAATGGTGCTAGCTTGCAAGCACCAATCAATGTGAGTGTTAGATCCATTCAGGATCAAATCAATGCTATTTAGAATGAAGAATGTATTCCACCACAATTGAGGCATTTTGCACCTACGATGAAAAATGTTGTTGATGTCGTTAGGTCCATTGATGTGGACATAGACTATCATCAATGATGGCTAGAGGACAGTAGACAGTCCTATTCTGAAAAGGAAAACACAAAGAAATGAAGAGATGCAACAAAGAGCCACAACACTTTATTAAGACAATGATCTTATTGAATTTTGCAGTTCACACTAATAATGATCAAATTTTTATAAAGAATTTGGTTGGATGGATATTTTTAGTGTTGAATTTATGAATATAATAGTACAATGAAGAGAAAAAAAATTCGTAAGAAATATTAAATAATCTATTAATTAATATTGTATTGACACTTTAATTGGTGTTTTTTTTAATTGTATTTTTTAGAGATACATATCTATGATGGATTACACTCACACATTTTTAAGTTTTTTAGAATTATTTTGATACTTAGAATTGTTTCGATATACTTAGTTTTTTTTGAATTTATTTGGCTTCAATATTGATGATAACATGATCATCAAAATAAAAAACTACTATCACAATGTTATCATAATTAATTTTTATATAGATATTTGAATTAGAACAACTCCTTTATATATTTAAATATGGTATAAAAGGGGATTTTTAAGAAAATGGTTTAAGGGGATTAAACCCTAAACCCTAAAGTCATAATTTTGTCCTAGGATAGTTAAGCCATATATACCCTTAAAACTATACTTAGGACCCCTTAAAATCCATCATATATTATTAATTACATCCTTTAAATGTACATTTAAAAAAATAATATATATTTAACTTAATGAAATTTGGTTTCCTTGGGCAACTTCACCAAATTCTATCCCCTTAAGCCATCATTTTGTCCTAGGACCTCCATTCATAGATCCCATTAAGCCATCCTATTATGACCCCTTAAGCCATCATAATTTCTCGTAATTTAACATAATTTTTAATGAGATTTCATATCACATTAACATTTTTTTTTCATTTGTAACATGCCTTAGACATAAACGAGTCTTAGGGATTTTTTCATTTGTATTCAATTAGGTCATTTATATTGAATGGTTTCAGGGGATTAAACCTTAAACCCTAAATCCTAAAGCCATCATTTTTTCCTAGGATATTTAAGCCATAGATCCCTTTAAAACTAGATACTTAGGACCCCTTTTAAGCCACCATATGTTATTAATTAGGTCTCCTAAATGTACATTTGAAAATTCAATATATTTTTAACTTAATGAAATTTGGTTTCCTTGGGAAACTTCACCAAATTTTATCTCCTTAAGCCATCATTTTCTCCTAGGACCTTAATTCAAAGATCCCATTAAGCCATCCTATGGGGACCCAGTAAGCCATCATAATTTCTCCCAATAAATTAATGTAATTTTTAATGAGATTTCATCACATTAACAATTATTTATTTTTTCATTTACATCCCTTAGACATAAATGAGATTTTTGTGTATGTTTTAAGTTTATTTTTTAATATGTACATGTATACAAATTACATAGTTAGATCTTAAATTTTGAAATTTCTATGTACACATGGTCAAGTTGAATGATGTATGCATGTATTGTAAATCCTATTTTTTAATTTAAACATGTATCTTAGATTTTGAAACTTGTATGTACATGCTCAAGTTGAATTCGGTATGTATATGTATGGATACTATTTAAAAAACTCATGTAAATTTAAAATTTAACTATTTCTTGTAATTTTGTACGCGTTTGTACGCGTTTATATAATTTAATGTAGGTTCACTTATATATATCATAGATAAATTTGATATTGATGATATCCTTAATCCACCTCTACCCCCTCCACTTGCACCTCTCCCTCCACCCCCTCCACCTCATTACATCCCACCTTTACCACCCCCAGGATCTGATGAGGATCGCTTGTGAGCGTGATGAGTGACAATGTTGCATCCATTAAAAATCAAATCAATGCTATTCAAAAAGAAGCATTGATTCCACCACGCATGAGGTGTTTTACATCTATGATGCAAAACATTATTGATTCCATCAAGTCCATTGATGTGGACTTAGATATGCATCGACGATGGCAGGGGAATATGAACTATTTTTTTTCAAAAGGCCTCTCCTATAAACAAATTTTTTACCTAAAAATAACAAAATCCCATCTTGCACCTTTTTTTGTTGACCCTGTCATTAACCTACCCATTCTTGTAAATAAACCTAGAATATAGATGCCATGGTGCATACATCCACAAATGACTACACATTTTTGGGAGCAATGGTGGATGGTATTTCACCATACACCACATACTAATTTGGAGGTACCTTTATACTTTTTGAGGAAATTATATGCAGAGTTTTTTTGGGCAAAAAGCCCAATTATTTTGATTTTAAATCATTTTAGGGTGTTGGTGGCGACATTCCACAATAGAGGTTAAGGGCATGGGTTGATCCCCAATGCTCTATGCATTCCCAAACTCTTGTAGATCCTCCTACACCTGTGCATCATCATGTGGTGGTATCTGCACTAGGATCTTTGAGTACGCTCATAGGAAACCACCCAAAAACACATAAGGGATCTAAGGATTCAGTGTCAGTATATCTTTGCTACAATATTGTTTTAGAGCTCATAAATTTCATCCTTCCCCAAATACTCATAGAACTAGAAGAATGACACATAAAGATTAAAAGAAATAAAAATGCTTTCAAGTCACTATGGAAGAGACCTAAATGTCTCAACACCTTGCATCATCCCCAAAAGGAAAGAACAAGGCAAACAAAAAGGATATATAGAAGAATGTAGGTAAAAATAGAGGAATACACAAAAAGAGAGAGATACATGAAATGAAACATTACGAGGGATCACATTATGCACATGCAGTCACACAAAGAAGCATCCAAAATAAATAAAAATACTAGTAGGGAAAATGCAATTCAACCTATAGTAGGTCATCTACATCCCAGTCTTGATCAGTATATACAAAGGGTAGAGAACTAGCCATAGGGACAACATCAAGTGCTGAACTAGGACATGCACCAAGTTCAACACTCTTATTAGTAGGATCATATTTTAAGCTCATAGAAGAGGAAAAAATTTGATTTAATTTAGTATGCACTTCCTCATCAATCTTAGCAATTTCAATGTCATCATCCAAATTAATCATAATAGGAGGTCAAATGATAATGTCCATAGGAGTTTTTTGTTGTTTATGTTGTGGCGAGGGTGAAGAGGCATTATACCTTGCTAGAGACAAGCTTGGATTTTGATTTTCTATGTTATTAGTTTCTTCTTTCGCTTGCAACAAACAAGCAATAGCACAATGTCTACGCCTATGCTCTCTAGCATTTCAAATTATTCTCATTCTATTTTCAAGTTATCTTTGTGTAAGAGAGGGTTTTTCAACCATAGGTTTCATTTCTTCCCTTAAGGGAGGAATGGAAGGAACCATGGGAGGTTGTTCAACCAATCTCTTTAACTTTGTATACTTGTTTGACTTTAGGAGGCACAATAGGATTATTTTTATTGTATTGTGGCCTCTTATATGAAATGGGTGGAGGATTTTTTATAGGTTGGTCTTGGATAGTTTGAAGGGCTTTAGGTTCTATCATGGTTTTGTCAAGGATAGGTGGCTCAATCATGGGTTGAGGCATATTGCTAAGGGATAATTTTTCAAATGCGCTTTACCTTAAAATTTTGATAGGATTTGAAAAAGAAATCTTCATAAGGTCTAATAGGTTCAATAGGCTTGGGCCAAAATAAATCCAATTAAAAGTTCCCACAGGAAGACATAGGATTAAAGCCACTATGATGCACTTTAAAGATCTCAGTTCCAAATGGAAACTTTAAAAATTTATGCACAACCGACGAGACAACATTCATGGAGCGAAGCCATGGATAGCTTAACTTCACGTGAAATTCATTTGATGTTGGGATGATGGTGAATGAGACATTTAATGCTTTTAGTCCAACCTTTAGAGGGAGATTTATTGAGCCAATCATAAGGAAAGAAAAACCATTATGTGTTTTGATCCATGCTTTCGGTTTGTCATATATATCTTGATAAAGATCATGCACAAATAGGAATATGTTGGTCATCACATTCTCTACAAAAATGGGATCAATTAATATTATATTAGTAGGTTTTTCATTGATTCTTCTAGCTATGTAAAGAGAGCCATCGGGTGCATGATTAAGTATATCTTGTTGTGAGAAAGCAATTTATCTAGGGGAATTTTAGTTTGGCCCTTACGAAGTTTAGCTTCAATAAAGTTGACTGATACATGTATATTTTCATTTTATTTGTTTTTAAAGTTCTTGTTAAGGATGTAAGCGATGCTATAGAGAATTTATATTCCTTGTTCATTCTTAAGTAGTATTTTTATGTTATCTATAGCATGAATGGCACTACTATTGATGTTTTCAAAAGTCACCAAGTTTTTCAATTTCTCTAAGCCTTCATCTATCAATATTATGTTTTCTTGTAGGATATGAGTAGCATCATGCACATGAGTTGTAGGTATAGAATTCATTGGGAATGAGGTATGCAGGATATGGTCCATAGAGGGTTGATTATCAACACTATTAGTGAAATATTTAGAAAACCCAAGATCCATGAAGAATGGTGTATCATAGGATGACATCAGTCTCAAACTACATCTCACAATAGTAATTGTAACGCCCCATCGTGGAACCCGGAAAACGTTATGACAATCACATAAACAATTGAATCATTTATTTTTTTAAAAGATAACACGTGATAGCAACATTCATAATCGTTCTAGGATTCCATGACTATGCTACTACGGATAACATCAATACATACAATAACATAACCAAGTAAACCAAAAAGGGAAACTCACTCAAATAAATATTAATAAGAGTTATATACAACATTCGAGATTATAACAAATCTCAAATTGAAACAATAAAAATACAAGGCAACCCATGCACATAATGGTTGCGATACAAAGAAGAAGAGATGAGAAGAAGAATGACATCCACACCGTGAATTCGCTAAAGGAGCTCAACTCCACAACCGAAGCACTATCTGGATCCAGCCAAGAAAACTTGTCATAAATAAACTACCAGATGGGGGACCCAATGGAGTAGTGGCACATTCCTCCCAACCGTGTGGAGCTCGAAAGCCCACCCCCCGTGCTAGGAGATATAACAAATCCTCATGTTAAAATGACCACTGGTGACAAGAAACAACACAAGGTCAACAACCACAACATTACAACTGACAAACTCCCCACACCTTAGTTAAGGTTATCACATAAATACCAATTTCTGAGAGGTTACCCATGCAACCACTTTCAAGGTTCAACCCTAATCGGAAGCCACTCCTCCTAAGGTACAACTCCTCATAAAACAAAACAAGAAGACAACATGCATGTAACATGCACTTCTTACCCAAGGGCCTATAAACCACTGATCCAATAATATTCATACGACATAGAAAAAACATGACGAGATATATCCACGTATGCATTCCAAGATCAAGAAAAGGTCTTCATAAATTCAGACATAACATAAATCAAAACAACCAAATCAACTTCTCTGGGTAACCAAACACTTGAACCACACATCTTCACTTAGAGTAATCAAAATAACCAAAATCAAATCATAACTGTTCACAACTTGAATAACCCATGA
This sequence comes from Sequoiadendron giganteum, assembly GCA_007115665.2. Classification (NCBI taxonomy): domain Eukaryota; kingdom Viridiplantae; phylum Streptophyta; class Pinopsida; order Cupressales; family Cupressaceae; genus Sequoiadendron; species Sequoiadendron giganteum. The sequence continues at coordinate 268,140,541 of CM021105.1, forward strand.
CAATACATTTAATCAAGAGAGCTATGCCAACCTTTATTCCAAGTATTTAAGAACAAAACCCACTTCATAAGTTTATAGGAAATGAAATATCAACCCTATACTTTATACAAGAAAAGAGTTTAGACATAAAATAAAGATGCCATTCGTTCATAATTAAAACAATTCTTAAATCTAATTATGAACTAATACCATTATAATCAAGATAAAAATTCACATTATAAAATCCTACACTTATATCATAGACAATTTCTTTGCAGAATAAGGAGGGATACTATCATACTTAGATATCAACCATCTAATCTTTAAATATTGCATTTATTATAAATTAACGAATTCAAAACCAAAATGATAAGGCATTTATAATTAGAAGTTATGAATTATATTCATCAGTTGAATTAACAAAATATATCTAAAACATATATATATCTTAAAATCTAATTGTCTATAGTATAAGTTACAAGTCTTAACATAATTATATATTTATTTATTAATGCCATCACCTTTCTATAAATTGACAATACTTTTATATTATCACAAATTTTATTTATTTATTTTTGAAAAAGGCAAGATATAAAGTGAATATTAAATTTCCCTCTAATATTTTATTTTAAAGAATTGAGACCCTGCCCAACTTAAAAACACATAAATTAATAAACTAAGACTCAAGCTAACTGACCAGTGCTAAGGAGAAAAGGTAACAAATATCAACCAAAGGAAACAGATCAGATAACTTGACTGGTAGAACCGACCCAACTAAGGATTAACTAAATGTCAAAGGATATATTTTTCATGCAAATACCATCCACACAAGAAGAGAATACACACTGCTAGATCACAGAAGGGTCGGTGAAGCATGCAACACACAGAGAAAAACTAAGGTTATTAACCATTCAAGAAGATCACGCGGGTATAGTCTAAGGAGAGTTTAAATAATAATATCAGTAGACTTCGATGGACTCTCCACACACATGATTCCCTTACCAAAAACCATAAATTCATAAAGGAGAAACAGAGGAGAGATCCGCAAGGTCTGCAAATCAGAGAGCCTCTTGTGCATGTAGAGAGAAATACTTTGTATCCTGGTAAGAACAATACACACGCAGGGATCAATTAAGGTTGAAGCTGATCTACACAAAGGAATTAACTTCAAAGACATATGCAAAGGAATAAACAACCCCAACAAGCATGCAAATGTTTCGAATCTTCACTCTTCAGATGATTGCGAGTTTTCTATCGTAATAGAACAAGACCATTCAACCGGCTGAGAACTTCCTACCGAATAAAAGATAAGGTTAGATCACAAAGGAACAACACTGATGGAAATACACAACCACGCACAAAGAGAACTTAACCAAATCAACACAACACTGGTATGCAAGCAACCTCTACAACCTCAAGAATACAACTCCAATGCACGAGGAGGAAATAGTAATACAATAAATCACTTCCAATACATGCAGCAAGAAACGACAGTAGAGGAGGTGCGCAGAGATTTCACATATATATTTTCCTAGATCACCCTAGTTAAATTTTATGAACATGCCAATGGCAGGAACGATCGGCATGCAAGCAAGATACATGCCAAAAAAAGAATCAACTACAACTCAACCCAATAAACATACACAACTACCTATGGAGTTTACAATTTTCAAAAGAATAACTTCAATGCACATTCAGAGGATATGATAAATACAAGATAAAAAGGTGCTCATACTCCTAAAGGCGAAGCTGAGAGAGGAATACAGGGTGGATATATGCAGGGGTGAGGCCTAAACAAGAAAAGAACTGCATGCAATCTGCATGCATGTCCGAAATTCAGCAAGATACTCATCGGGTTAAATCATGGTTCGGAAGAATAGAGGATTACAAAAGAAAATCTGAGCATAATGAAAAGATTGAATTTCCAGAAATAGATTTTCAAACGCGACAAAAGAATATAAACGTTGAATCAACACGAGATACCAAATGCTCCACTATATTCCAAGGCATTTAACCTACAGTTTTCATTTCCAGAATCTCAAATAATAAGTTTATTAATGTTTCCTAATCGTTTTGAATTTATTGGTATGAAGACAAGATTTTAACAATTTAATCAAACATACTACACAAAAAACGATATTGAACAATACGAGAAAAGAACCCGGTACCGGATCTCGGATGGATGAAGACAAAATTCAGCAAAACCACGATGAAGCAAACTTTTTCTTTCCATGGACAAACACCAAATTTGTACAAGCCAACAGTTTCTTTGATCAATTTGCGAATCCAACTAGTTGCAAAAAAAATTACCTTGAAAACCAATTCTATCTTTCTTCTAAAATTCAAAGAAAAACCTTTTGTTCGAAAACCTGTTGTCCTTTCCAACCTTTTTTTTTAAACCTTTTTAAAGAAATCCACAATTTCTAACTTCTACATTAGGTTTCCGCATGCAACACATGCATTAATCAATGAATACATTAGTTAAAACATGAGATTCAACTTTAGATCATAACTCAAGTTGAGTTTTCAAAAAATAACTTTGAATAATTAACTCAATCTTCAATTCATTGCATTTTGAAACCAAGATAATCTAATATTTTAATTTAAACATATAATGAACTAAAAATAATTTATATAATTTAATTCAATCATTTAATCCATTTAAGCAATGTTAGTAAAAACATTATAATAATTCCCATAACATGACATAATCATTGCAAATCAATTAAGGACGGATGACAACCAACATATGACGAACAGATGACAAGACGACTAGGGTGATGATGGACACTCGTTCTTTTCAAAACGAAGGCTAAGGACAGAGGACAAGTATATCTCCCATCATTATACCATTGGGTCGACACGCTCAAACTTGTGAAGCCAGGTGGAGTCGATGTCTATACCTACAAGCTATGTATCACTGCACGATTAATCCAAAATGTTCATATATGAAAGCACACCGTGAAGAAGAATTGCGACGTAGCAGGGCACTCACTACAGAGTACTGCTAAGTCGTCTTCTTCACTGACTGATATAACATCAACTAATCATAACATTATATTGTGTAAAACATAACAGCATAGATAATCATCAAAACATCATCTCATGAAAATAATCATTGCATTAAATAATATAGTGTATCATCAAATGAATTTCACAAACAATCATGTAAGTTATGACATAAAACATCGCACAACATAATATCAAAGTTCAGTTAGCTAACTGAGTAACAAACAACTAAAATAAAAGTGTTGATGAGAGGGTCACTACATTCTCCCCCCCTAGGGTGAGGCTTACTCCTGGAAGCCTGCAAATATCCCTAGTACAAAATCCATATAGTCACACATAATCCATGGTTCCAACACTGAACCACTACACATACCAACATAAAAATAACAATATCTAGAGTTATAATCCTCCAACCCAAATACATTGTCAAACTAAAAAATCACATAGTTTCAAAACACATATCCTAACATAACAAGAATCAAAGCAAAGGAAACAACACTGAAGGCACTTCCTCGGCCTCCTGTACTGTAGGATTTTCATGAGCTCCCAAAACAGTTGGTTGTCCACTTCCAGTAATCTCCACATTTGTACCCTGATGCTCTATCTGATGATCAACCACTGTACTCATTCCACCAGTCCTTCCTGCATCATTCCTTGTTGGCTTAGTAATTATTGATCTCTGACTGATTCCAGGTGTGTTCCTCTGAGAACACTATCTCGCTAAGTGACCCTGTTGGCCGCAATTTTAACATCCTGTACCTTTACCTGCTGCAACCTTCGCACGTTGTGCCGACCGCTCCAAATGAAAATGCTTACAATGCCTCTAGTTTCGATTCTTTCTAATTTGGGATCCACTACCACTAGGTTGAGGTTGTGACACCTTAGGCTTAGGTTCAAAGTGTCATGGTTGCATACCACACTCTTGTCCAGAGCCAAACTCGGTAAGGAATTCCTCTAGCAAAGTACATAATTGAGGAACCAAATGCTCCACACATTTCTGTTGGTGGGGACTCAAAGAAGAAGAGCTCAGACAATCATCTCCATGATCACCTCTCCCAGACATCCTATACACATAACCCACAAAAGGAGTCACAACCAAGGGCATAATTAACATACAAAAAAAACTCAGAGGTAAAACACCATACCCATGATTAAACATGCATAATACTTATACATACCAACAAACAACATCGAAAATCACAACATAAGTTCACACAAGGGTCCTTCAGGACACCGGAAAGCAGCATACCAATCCATGATAGAAGAATCCATGAACCAAGAACATATAACCATCTAATAAATATCAACATAACAATCGGTGGTTTGTTGGTGTTAGGCCACACGAAAGGTGAGACCATCCAAACAAGACCACAATGACTTGTCTCTTGTTGTGTAAGGGGATTAGCCTCCAAGAGATAGTCATCTCACATAGGTGAGTAGTGGGTTCTAACTGCATAATAGCCTCACATAACCCCATCCTCAACGTTTCCTGCGTCTACTTCCTCGTACACACTCACCAAGTGTGTCTCATACAACCTTGGAGAGGAATCACAATACGACACATAGCTGACATTGAAAACCACAAAGATAACTAGCTTAGCCACCAAGTTCATAAAGAAGATCAAATTAAAGTTTCATTTCAAGAATAAGGCAATAATGCGCATAATTTCAACACTGAAACAAATATATAAGCACTAGGGTTATAAGAAAATAATATCACAAGTTGTGGCTAAACCTTCACAATCAAATATAACAAAGTGTTGGCCCTCACAATCAACTAAAAAAAAATCATCAATAACCAAAAGAAAGTTCACAATCTTTAAAATTTCACTATACAACACTATGTGACTAAATACTAGCCACCAACGAGGAAGGAGGAAACAACATCCGAATAGAATGATAATAGCCCTCATGTGATGCAGAATAAGCACGCTATCCACATGAATTGAGTGTATCCATGACTAAAGAAAACATCGTCACTCTACCTGGTCATACGCCAGTTGGAAAAGGCACATACTGGTCGCATGCCACATGGTAGTGCGTATGTGGGTCCGCAGTAGTAGGCACGTGCAAAACTCACCCCACACGCAATACCTCATGGAAAAGACACACGTAGGAACTCGCTGTAGCCAGAGGTATATGTGGCTAGGATCTACCCATACACTACCTGACCAACATGGTCAAGGAAACCATGAGGATCCCTCTACAAGTGTTTGAGGCCCCATAACACTCATCGCACAAGTAGGCTAACAAAGAAAATCTCATAATGCGCCTTCATGTGTTTCAGCATGTGGCATCGTGTAACACGACATCATCACAATTACTATGTCGGAACATGAGTAGGGTGTGGTATCGTATCTCAAGCATCATGTCAGAACACATGCAGATAGGGTACATATACATAATGCAATATGATATATCACTATGGGGCTATTGAGCTTCACCTCTCATACAAACGAGGTTAACTCACTAATGCCAGATCATCACCTCTACGGATGTCTAGGCATAACTAACAACCATGCTGCTGCACTCAAATCTATGGGGATTAGGCTAACACATATGGATCAAGTATCCTGATCCAACATAAGGGAAAGTAGTGGGTGCGATTCCTTGGGATTGGTTGAGCTAAGACGCTTTGTGCCGCATATGCATACGCTACACACTCCGCCCAAGAAACTTGTGGCTGCTACTATCCCTTCACGGATTGAGGATCTAGAGAACCAAAAGAAAAAGAGATACTTTTGGTTTCTCCTATGTATAAGATTCAACCTCACATGGGTTGGCCCTCAATCGGGTTACAAACATGCAAACACACATAATGGTATGGTTAATCCCACACCAAAATGCGACAATTTCCCATGGATGGGTACCAAGTAACACCATCACATGGATACACAAAGCAAGTACGGGTTTACACAATATACAAACAAGATATAGTTATTGGTTTCTTACATTTACAAGGGGGTACAACTACATACATAATCCCACAAGAATATCCAATTCCATAACACATGGGATACATATCTTAACTTTCCAACCATAACCTTATATCAAGTTACTTACACACTACACTCTTTCACAGAGTACATCATGCTAACGTAAAATCCATGAGCACGTGATCACTTAACACTCCACTAACCAATTGACAAGGACAACATAGTAGACACAAATGTACCCAGAGGATCTAGTGTATGAACCTGGGGCTCTGATACCATGTGTAACGCCCCGTCGTGGAACCCGAAAAATGTTATGACAATCACATAAACAACTGAATAATTTTTTTTTTTGAAAGACAACACGTGATAGCAACATTCATAATCGTTCCAGGATTCCATGACTACGCTACTATAGATAACATCAATACATACAATAACATAACCAAGTAAACCAAAAAGGGAAACTCACTCAAATAAGTATTAATAAGAGTTATATACAACATTCGAGATTATAACAAATCTCATATTGAAACAATAAAAATACAAGGCAACCCATGCACATAATGGTTGCGATACAAAGAAGAAGAGATGAGAAGAAGAATGACGTCCACGTCGCAAATTTGCTAAAGGAGCTCAACTCCACAACTAAAGCACTATCTAGATCCAGCCAAGGAAACCTGTCATAAATAAACTACCAGATGGGGGACCCAATGGAGTAGTGGCACGTTCCTCCCAACCGTGTGGAGCTCGAAAGCCCACCCCCCGTGCTAGGAGATATAACAAATCCTCATGTTAAAATGACCACTGGTGACAAGAAACAACACAAGGTTGACAACCACAACATTACAACTGACAAACTCCCCGTACCTTAGTTAAGGTTATCACATAAATACCAATTTCTGAGAGGTTACCCATGCAACCACTTTCAGGGTTCAACCCCAATTGGAAGCCACTCCTCCTAAGGTACAACTCCTCATAAAACAAAACAAGAAGACAACATGCATGTAACATGCACTTCTTACCCAAGGGCCTATAAACCACTGATCCAATAATATTCATACGACATAGAAAAAACATGACGAGATATATCCACGTATGCATTCCAAGATCAAGAAAAGGTCTTCATAAATTCAGACATAACATAAATCAAAACAACCAAATCAACTTCTCTAGGTAACCAAACACTTGAACCACACATCTTCACTTAGAGTAATCAAAATAACCAAAATCAAATCATAACTGTTCACAACTTGAATAACCCATGACAGTACATTTAATCAAGAGAGCTATGCCAACCTTTATTCCAAGTATTTAAGAACAAAACCCACTTCATAAGTTTATAGGAAATGAAATATCAACCCTATACTTTATACAAGAAAAGAGTTTAGACATAAATTAAAGATGCCATTCATTCATAATTAAAACAATTCTTAAATCTAATTATGAACTAATACCATTATAATCAAGATAAAAATTCACATTGTAAAATCCTACATTTATATCATAGACAATTTCTTCACAGTATAAGGAGGGATACTATCATACTTAGATATCAACCATCTAATCTTTAAATATTGCATTTATTATAAATTAACGCATTCAAAACTAAAATGATAAGGCATTTATAATTAGAAGTTATGAATTCTACTCATCAGTTGAATTAACAAAATATAGCTAAAACATATATATATCTTAAAATCTAATTGTCTATAGTATAAGTTACAAGTCTTAACATAATTATATATTTATTTATTAACGGCATCACCTTTCTATAAATTAACAATACTTTTATATTATCACAAATTTTATTTATTTATTTTTGAAAAAGGCAAGATAGAAAGGACTCCAAAATCAGAAAATACAATTATCAAACTTAGGTTCAGCAAAAATGAAATAATAGAAAATGGGATTGGATTGGAGGTGTTTATGAAAGGGGGTTCACCATAATGGATTGATAGAAAATGACCAATTTTCCCTCAATTCATTCAAGAAATGAGATCCAAACAATGAGATGACTAACAACCAAAAGGTGAAACAAATCAAGGTATAAATATGTATATTTCTCTTTTATGCAAGGACATGGGTATGAGTCAAATAGCACTTTGGGGAGAAAGATTAAAACTATCAAATAAACTCCAAAATGCAAGCTATAAAGTGCAAATGAAAGAATTTACTCAAAACTACTGAAACCAACAATCAAAAGGCTGATCTAAGAAAGGGAAAATAATGTGTACCAGTCACCAAAATTTCATTTTTGAAGCTCGTTGAGGACTCAGTCACCCTATGGTGAAAGGATCCTGGCTAGGGCTCTGTAAAAATTCTTTATGGGTTATCTACTCCTATGTTTGCACTCCTAGATTCCCGAGTTTCATAGTCGAACAACTGGAAATAAATCCTATAGAATATTTTTCATGAGATGACAACTTTCCTTGCAACTTCGACAACTTTGCAACTTTTTTCAATTTTTCTCTTCGAAGGATCTTTCACCTAAAACCTACAAACATGAACACAAGAGGAGAAAAATGTTGTTTTTGGTGATGGGTGGTTTTCCTTGGTAAAAAATCATTTGATTATTTAAAATTTGAAATGGAATCAAATAGCATGAAGGAAATGATGAATGAAAAATGTAATGTTACCACTCACCAACCCTTAATTAAACCTTGGAATGCAAATTTTCAACTAGCATGAAGTGGCCTCAATGGATGTGAATTTTGATCTTAAAACTTGTCTTGAAATAATTGCTTTGATATTCTTGAATGGATCATGAAATCTACATCACCATATTAGCTCAAACAACATGCATGATACATGAAAACTTTGACATGATAATGGAATCTTGAATGCTGCAATAATCTTCAATAAATCTTCCCTTGAATTCCTTTAAAATTCTCTTGATAATGCTCACTTGAATATCCTTATCTTGCTTGAAATATTCTACCTTGAAAGCTCTAGGTGAAACTTAGTGAAATGACCTCTTATTTATACACATGTTAAGATTAATTCCTGAAATTCAAATATCACAAGCCAAAATCTAAATATACATTTGAAATCATTAAAATACCACCAAAAACATAGTTTAAATTTAGGTCCTAGGCCCAAGTTAGGACACATTCTCCCTATGGAAAATGGGTCCTAGGTCACTTACCTATGACACACATTCTCCAATGTTAAGTGTTATGTTATGGCATTGATAAATGTCGGGTTTTACCCTTCATAAATTGCAATTAATCAGGCTTGGATTTGAATTAAAGGGGCCAATTAAGTCATAATTAACCTCAATTAATTAATAAAGCCCTAGATTAGTCTGAAAGTGTAAAGGTACACATTACAACACCATAAATAAGGCACAATTAAGTCCATTTTAATTAATAAGGTCCTAAACTTAATGTGAATATGTAAAAAACATTACAACACTAAATTAAGGCATAATTAAGTTCATTTATCTAATATTTATTTTCCAAATTAAGTGTGAAAAAGGGATATTTTTTCCAACACTACAAAAATTGATAGGATATATTTGTACTTTACAAAAGATTCATAGTCAAGACATTAATAGGACATTAGTGTGAAATTAAATACAAATATGAAATTAAAGTTGAAATAAATAGGACATTTAAATATTTATACTCTAAAAATTTAGTGATTCATAACCAAGGCATTAACTTATCAAAGAAGTTCTAAAAAAATTAATTAAGGGGATCAAATACTTCAAAGTACATGTCTCATATTTAATCACTATAATTGCTTAAGGGGATCAAAGAAGTTCTCAAAAAGTTTCTTAAGGGGATCAAATACTTCAAAGTACATGTCTTGTATTTAATCACAATTGATATAATTAAGTATTATACTTTAGGGTGACTCATCATAAAAAATGATATAATTAAGTATAAATATTTAGGATATGCCCTAATAGGACATCTTAAGGGGATCAAATAATTTAAAGTACATGTCTCATATTTAATCATAGTTGATATAATTAAGTAGTGGAATTTAGGATGACTCATAATAACAATCACAAAAGTTATACCAAAATAATGTTAATGTTAATATAATTTATGTTTTAATAGGATGTCTTAAGGGGTCCTAATAAGACTTCTTAAGGGGATAAAAGAATTCAAAGTACATGTCTCATGTTGGATCATAATTGATATAATTAAGTATTAGACTTTACCTAGGTGACTCATCATAACAAATGATATAATTAAGTATAAATATTTTGGATATGTACTAATAGGACTTCTTAAGGGGATCAAATAATTCAAAGTACATGTGTCTCATATTTAATCACAATTGATATAATTAAGTATTAGAATCTAGCATGACTCATCATAACAATCACATTCTATACAATTTAAATAGTGTCAATGTTAATTTAATTTATGTCATAATAGGATATCTTAGGGGTCGTAATAGGATGTCTTAAGGGGTCCTAATATGATGTCTTAAGGGGATAAAAGAAGTTCTAAAAATTTGGTGAAGTTTCCCAAGGAAGCCAAATTTAACAATAATATACATGATATTTAGTGATTATACAATCAAATTTAAAGTTTCAAAGTAAAAAAAAATGCAATTAACAAAAAACATATATAGAATATTGATTTTGATATATAAAAGTGTAGAGTATAATTGTGTATGTACATGTATACAAATTTGTACAAAATGTGTAATTGTGTAATTATGTATGTACATATATACCAACTCAAAACAATGTTTACAAAATGTGCCTATGCCATCTCAAGAAAATCTGAAACTTGTGCCCGAAATGTAGCAAGTCTTCATACCACCTGATATGAAAATGATACAAGCAATATCAATGAAATAAAAAAAACATGTATTTTAATAAATATATAAAACTATCTATATACACAACTTGTACCTATATTTACAAGTATTCCACACAAGTGTGTAAGTTGAATATGCATCCTCTCCTTTTTGTTTTAAAGTATGAGAGCAATGTGATGATGGCTTAAGGATACAAAAAAGGATAATAAATCAATTTTAACTATTAATGTACAAGCAATATCAATATATAATCAAACCATGTATTTAAATATATTTTAACTAATAATTACCTATCTTTACCAAGTATTCCATGTTGTCTACCTATTGAATCTGCATGTTCTCTTTTTTTTGTCTCAAAGTTGTGATCAATTTGTGATGATTGCTTAAGGATATAAAGGAAAATTTAAATTAATTTCAACTAATAACACACAAGCAATAGAAAAACATGTATTTAATGTATTTAAAAGGACAATATAAAACTAAAACTATATTTACCTATATTTACTTATTCCATTGTACCATCTGCATCCTCTCTTTTTTGCAACACATCTATGATTGTCTCATGCTCTTCCATAGAAATTGTCCATAGCTCTTTATTTTCATGTCTTCCACAATACCTCACTAGTTTTATATTTGTTTCCACCACCAAATATGATTAGTGTATAATCTTGTTATGTGTTTCATAATCTTCAAATACATGAAAACCATTCTTTCTTATTAGTTATTTTTATAGCCAAGTGCCAACCACCACCACCAAATCTATTGGATAATGATATCCATCATCAAAGTTCTCAAAATTTGCTTAAGGGAATCAAAGAAGTTCTCAAAATTTTCTTAAGGGGATCAAGACTTGTTATAATCAAAATTTTCTTAAGGAGATGTCTTAAGGGGATCACCAAACCTATTGGATAATGATAGACATCATCATCTTTTCGAGGTTATATTAACTTATGTCTAGTCTCCACACAATGATCCAACCAATATTTTGTTTCCTCTTCATTCTCCTTAGGTGCAACAATAGCATACACATGTCTTGCAAACAAAATTTGGTTCAATAACTTTTATGTACATCCATATAATATGACCAATATACATACATGCATTCATATGTATATAAATAAATAAAAGAATTAAAAAATAGTAATAAAGAAAAATAAAATAAAATAAATTGAATTAAATTAACTTCTTCTACAAGGTCTAAAACACAGTCATAGTCGTCTGATGCAAACACTTGATCATTGTCTTCAATTATTGTTTCATATTGATGGTGTACTTGTGCAGGTGTTAATGATATTTTCTTCCACTCTTCAACTCATTTTGTATTCTCACATGCTTCCCAATCTCTTGAAATACAAAACTAATAAAAATATGCAAGCTCCCTTGTCGAGTTATTCCATGTGCTTGCATTCAAACTCTTAAATAAATTCCATTTAGTAGATCCACTAATTGTCTCACAATCAAGTCTAGGTAGAATGTTCTCTTCTTTAACCAACCAAAATAATTGGTAAACTATAGAGTACTTGCTTTATCTAGGTGTAGATAATCTTGTATTTTACCAATCCACAATCCCACATGCATCTTTAAATTTTATGGCATCCTCAAAATTCAATTGTTCTCTAGCAAGAATTCTTTTAACACATGCACCAACTCCATCATGTTCTCCTCTACCATGTCCAGCTTAAAAAAAACTCCACATATGCTGGAAATTATGTTCCTCGTGAACCCTACTTAACTAATAGAAAATTCCAGCATTCTTGAATTGTCTCGTACAATTATCTAACCATATGAGATGTTCTGTCATCTAAATTCCTCTTTCTCTTAGATTTGTATAAAATATATTGAAACCATATTGAACAAACTCTAATGAGTGTAACCGATTGTCACTCAAATACAAATGATACTCCCCCCAAAAAAATTTATCATCCTCTATGCTATCATTTGCATGTTTGTAAACAATATGAACAAACATAGCCACTTGCACTCAATTGTAATATTGTGATTGAATTTCCTCTTGTGGAGCTAGAGTATAGTTTTTCACAAAATCAACCACTGATAATATAGTTCTGA